>CM035418.1:51687106-52129606 GCA_020310875.1 Ceratopteris richardii
GTGATGGCTTAATGATCATTGGAAGATCATGTCCTCTCGGGCCATCAAAGGTGTCTCTCTCCCATGGGGCAGAAAAACTTGTGCTTAGGCTCTTTGCCAATGATAATGTGTTCTTGTGCAATGAGCTCGAATACACCAAGCAACTTTGGTACTGTTTGGAAACCATCTGTATTACCTGTAGCTCCAAGATCAACCATTGTCAATAGTCATTAAGGCTTATTAAGCCATCTCTAGAATTTATAATTAAGGGACCAAGGGCCAAATCTTTAGACTTCTTGGCATCCCTGTGAGCATTGATGTCTTGATAAATCAACGTTGGGAATGGGTGTTAAACAAGGTCAAAGGTAAGCTTGAATATTAGAAGGGATTGCAACTCAATGTGGCATGGAAAGCCATGGTAACCAATACGTTTCTTATTCCCTCCATCGTATATTTTCTTCTTGTGTCAGAGACCTAACGAGAAAAAAAGTTGGCCAAAATGAAAAGAGCTTGTAGAAACTTTCTTTGGATTGGGGATAGGAAGAGAGAAAAAAAGTTGGCCAAAATGAAAAGAGCTTGTAGAAACTTTCTTTGGATTGGGGATAAGAAGAGAAGAGGAATTCCTAAGATCAAATGGACATATATGCTCGCCCCAAGGAAATAGATGAACTAGGTATTCTCAATGTTTCAGCATTAGCTCATAAATTTCATTCTAAATTGATTATCAAGGCCTAGCTCAACAAAAATTAATCGTATTCCCAACTTACTTTAAAAAACAACCAAAACATTTTTGTGAGGGATTCCCCAAAATGAAAAAAAATCATAATATCATGATGCTTCCTATTTCTCTTGTTCCTATTATATGTGCCATTTTGGGATTGGTGGCTTCTCTCTAGAATTCCTACAAGAAAATGAAGCATCACTTTTGTCTTAGTTAAGACTTGAATTGTGGAGCAAGAGTCACGCAAAATGATTCCATTTGGTTCCCTATCTCTAGTACCATCTATCACAAGGAAGGAGATAAGGAAGAGAGCTCACACACACACTCTCACTCTCAAGGAGAAGCACACACACAGATTGAGGCAAAGAAGAATGATCTTCTTCTTCTTCTTCTATTACATAAAAAGGAATGTACAAGAATGACCTAAAAACAAGAATACAAGAAGTGCAATATATAAAGATCAGTACATAAGGAAAAACCTAATGTCCACAAATGAGTGCGCTGGCAAGGAACGAATGTGCCATCACTCTCGGTAGATAAATCTAATAAAGCTCAATGAAGTATTGACATATACCAGCGTGACCACTATACATGTCAGAGAAACGGAAAACTGGTACATGTCATCCTAGATCATCACATGTTGAGCTTGATATCTCAAAACTCCCTCTCAAGCTCTACGCCATATCCTGTAATCCAAGCATCTCCCGAAACTTATTCAAATTCTCAGCTCCAAGTGCATTGGTGAAAATATGAGCAATCTGCTCACCTGTTCTCACATAAACAAGATCAATATCACCTGCTAATACCGTCTCTTTGATGAAGTGATAATGTACCGCGATATGCTTTGTTCTAGCATGGAAAACAGGGTTTCGTGCTAACTATATGCTGCTAAGATTATCATAATAAATGGTGACAGGCTTTTGCACTTCCACACCTAAATCTGCAAGTAGCATCTCTAGCCATGATGCCTCACATGCTGCCATTGCAGCACCTCTAAACTCAGCCTCTGTACTCAAAAAAGCAATAGTGGGTTGCTTCTTGCTGCTCCATCTAACAGCTGCACTCCCAAGTGAGAATAGAAAACCACTAGTAGATCTTCTATCTGGAATGCTACGAGACCAATCGGCATCGGTGTATCCATAAGCATGCAAAACTAGAAGAGCCTCATAAAACAATGCATAATCCAAAGTAGCACTCACATAATGCAGAGTACGCCTCAGAGCATCCAAATGTGGCTTCCTGGGAACCTGCATAAACTGACTTTCAAGTCCAACAATATAACTTAGATCAGGCCTTCTAATTGTGAGATATATAAGACTTCCCATAATTTTCCTGTACATAGTAGCATTTTCCAATGCTTCACCTGATGTAGTGTCCAACTTCAAATTCTGATCTAATGGCATAGAAATTGTCTTACAATCAGCCATACCATACTTTTGCAGCATATTCAAGTCATATTGCCTTTGCGACATCCATATACCTGTTTCTGTATGTATAAACTCGATGCCCAAGAAATAAGCACAGCACACCAAGATCTTTCATGTCAAATTCCTGCATAAGAAGTTTCTTTACCTCTTTGATGCTTCCTTCATCATCACCACCTACAATCAGGTCATCAACATAAATAGCCACAATAGTGATGCCATTATCAGCCTTCCTTGCATATAGTGAGTGATCTGCATCACACATAGAAAACCCAATGTTGGTTAAGTAATCAGCAATCCTTGCATGCCATGCACGAGGGGCTTACTTCAGCCCACACAAAGCCTTTTGCAACCTGCAAACATATTCTGGATGGTCCATATATACTTCTGGTCCATATATACTTCTTGTGGCTGGTCCATATATACTTCTCCCTCTAACTCGCCATGTAGGAAAGCATTCTTCACATCCATCTGATGCAAAGTGCATCCTTTTGTTGTAGCTAATGCAACAAGTGTTCTGACAGTAGACATTTTAGCTACAGGGCTAAATGTTTCCTCATAATCAATGCCATATGTTTGTGCATATCCTTTACCTACCAATCGTGCTTTATACCTGCTTATGCTACCATCAGCATTATGCTTTACCTTGTAAACCCATTTGTAGCCTATGGGTTTCGTTCCTTGCGGCAATGGAACCGGCTTCCATATATCATTTCCATAAAGTGCATCCATCTCCTCATCCATAGCTTTTTCCCAATTTGCAATTCCAATTGCATCTTCAAAGCAAGAAGGTTCAGCATCTTGTATTACCTTTGTCATGTAGGCACAATGACGAGCCATATAACTCTCATACGTCAATCATTGCACTGAATTTTGCATCCTCCCAGATCTTCTTGGTCCTGGGTCACTTCTCCTTGTATCATCTGCATATGCCCTTCGTACTCTTGGAGTCTTCATAGAGGGCAATCCAAGTTCCTCATCAAGACTCTTTTCTGAACCGCTTGAATCTCCATCAACGTCTTCAAAACCTGCACATGTTTTACTACCAACAGAAAGCTTTTCTTTACCTTTTTTGGATGTATTTGATGAATTTTCTGGACTGAAATTTCCTCGCAATCTTCCACTCCATGGATTTGAGTTGGAACTATTGCTTGGTGATGCATCCGGTCCACTCAAAACTTGAGATTCTACACTTGATTTTTCAGCATTTTCTTTGTCATTTGGTTCAAGATTCAGTCCTTCTTTGGCATCTACATAGAAGCTTGACATTTCATCAAATACCACATCTCTGCTCACCTTTACCTGTCGTGTGAGTGGGTTATAACATTTATATCCCTTTTGCTTAAGGGAGTATCCAATGAAGACACACTTTTCTGCTTTTGGATCAAGCTTCATCCTCAATTCATCTGGGACATGTACATATGCAATACAGCCAAAAACTTTCAGATGTGATAAGTTTGGCTTTTTACATGTAAACTTCTCTTCAGGTGTAACTTGATGTACAATAGCAGTCGGAGTTATGTTCATGATGTATACAGTAGTATGCACAGCTTCTGCCCAATAATAATGAGGCATATTCTTCTTAGCCATCAAGGCTCTTGCTATTTCTGCAATATGTCTATTTTTGCATTCAACAAAACCATTCTGTTGTGGTGTGTACCTGCATGAAAACTGACATCGAATTCCATGATTTTTTAGAAAATTGTTGAACTCATTTGACATGTATTCACCTCCTCCATCGAATCTTAATGTCTGAATGTACTTCCTTGTTTGCTTTTCCACCATAACTTTAAAATTCTAGAAGTGAGTGAACACCTCGCTCTTCTCTTTCATTGATGACCATACACACTTCTCACTAACATGCTTGTCATGTGGAAATGATGCTCTTCACTGTTTATCAAATTGACATGTTGCACATACCTTTTGCATTTCGGCAACTTTGAAATTTGGTAGTCCATGGACAATCTCCTTTGACTGCATCAGTTTCAACCTTTGCAGATTTGCGTGTCCAATTTGTTTGTGCCATATCTCTATATCAGCAATAACTCCTGCACCTTTTGCAAACGTGGCTGCATCATTTCTATGGAAATCACTATATGATGGTGTAAATGTGGTCTTAAAACATCAAGTCTTACATAAGCATCAAAGTGGTATAGTGGTATGGGATGCCACACTTAAAGGTGATGGATGCTCAAGCTCAAGTTCATATTCAAGTTCACGTTCAAATCTTTGAGAAGGTGTACTAAGTTTGGATAGGTGGAAAATTCATTTAAGATTTTATTTGGTTGGGTTGAAGTTTGGTTGCTTAACAATGAAGGGAAGACGTATTTCCTATGTACCAAAATCATAAAGCCTCAGGGGCATAGTAATCCTCTAGTAGGTGAAGAGGTCAGTGGATGTCTATTAGAGGTGGAAAATAGTAGAAATATCTAATTCAAATGTTTAATCAACCATAGTAAAACTTCATTTATCCAAACCGAATTCAAGTGAATTTCAATTGAGTTTTCATAGTCTTGAGACTAGTTAGAAAAAGTCCACCCATTTCACATGTTTGTGTTATAGATACCCAATCTGCACATAGTGTGATAGTGAGTTATGAAAGAGTTGTTTAATCTATCCTTATCATTGTTTCCATGATTTGCACTAGATTTAGTGTATCAAGTGCTAAGTTAGATGGTACATAGAAAAAGAGGCAAATGCAATATAGTAGCCGATGCATCATGTCAAATAATGTATCAAATGAGCTTTACAATTCTAGAAAGCTCACTATTTCAAGAGATAAAGGAAGAACATATGGAAGGCCCACATTTATTATAGATTATTAGAGTCATCGATGATGACTCTAGCATAGGTGATGGGGCAAATCCATATGCTTCTTCCCCTAGTAAAGTAAAACAAGTCAAGTTTATATTCCCAATTTCTAGTGGAGAATGGAAAAGTTAAATAGAAAGGAAAGATTTAAGTACTAAACTCCTAAAATTTGAGAAGAAAATACATGCGTGATGATTGATGTTCCTTGTGCAGGGCATCTTGTTCCTTTTGGTGGCTTGGACTAGCTAGAGATGTCCACACAGATGTTTGACACTACTTTATGTGTTAGATAAAAAAGGTAGAAATGGATAGGACACTAGGTTTACTACATCGTTTAGAGATTCTAGAGCAAAACTAGGATAGTATATCCATGAGCTTCATGGTGTGTCATAGCCTGTTTTTCTATCTAGCCCTTTTCAGTGCTTGGGGGGTATGCCCTGTGGCGCCAAATTGTGCGCAACTATGAGGAGTACTAGTACTCCTCATACCAAGCTCTCATTGCCTTCTTCAACACGAGTTGCTAATCGAATATAAACGTGTTCTGGCAATCTTCTTGGTGTCCCTTGTGTTGGCTTGTGCATTTTGTGGGTTTGAACGTCTCATGGTGGGGTTATCATGGAACCAAAAGAATTGGGATGCTTTCCTAATAGTGATAGATACATCAAGCAAGATGGCACATTTCATACCCTTTCAGGAGACAATAAAAGATCCATACGAGACAGAACGCAGTATTGGGTGCAATCTCCCCCCATGCACTCTGTTTTTTTCAACAGTCCACAGAGTGCATGTATTTATAGGAGCTTTTGATTACGTCAAAAAGAGTGGTTACATGAGAGCGGCTTCAAAAAGCAGGCGTGAAACTAAAAGTCGGTAGCTTTTATAGAAAGCCATTGCTTTCAATAACATAAATTGCGGTCTACAACGACCCTTATTCTAACCATTACTTTTCTAACTGTTTCTAACAATAGAACCTTCTACTCATAATCATTTTTCGGATTATTGATATCCACCCTTTCACGCTTTTCACGCTCCTCACGAACCTTCAGCTGCTATATCAAAAACATCAAAAACACATTAATACATTAATAATATAACACTTTAACTATGCATTGTTCAATAATATACAACATGCCTCTCAGTTGACAAGCAACTGACCTCAGTTGATAAAATAATTTAACACTCTAACAATTACAATGCATTGTTCAGCATATTCCATGTTACTGTTACAATCCAACAATGTATTGTTCAACATATTCCATAAGTTATAAATGTTACAATCCAACAATGCATTGGCCAACATATTTCATATTACAATCCAACAATGCATTGTTCAACATATTCCATAAGCAACAATGCATTGGCCAACATATTTCATGTTACAATCCAACAATGCATTGTTCAACATATTCCATAAGGTATAACATGCCCCTCAGTTGAAAAAGCAACTGACCTCTGTTGATAAAATAATAAACATGGATGGCCAATCACATGTTTCATCACTGAATAAAAAAAATGGGCATGTGCCATGTAAATACACATGCATGGACATGTTCATGGAGCTGTTACATTAATGTGTTTGTGTATGATATGCAGAAATTAAGTGGTCATAAGGGGTTAATTGTGTTTTATGTATCCATTGACATTCTTCAATAGAGTGATTTTTGTACTTAACCAAATATCGATGATATTGAGTACCTGTGCGTGTAGTAGTGACATCATGATCAATGATTTTCTCAGGAAGTAAGATTTCAGATTGTTCTTCAATTAAAGGGGGATCATCAAGCAGTGGAGTGAGTGGTAAAGTTCCTCTAAATGGTTTACGTAAACTAATATGAAAAGAGTTATGAATAGTCCAATGAGATGGAATATCTAATCTAAATGAATTATCATTAATTTTTTCTATAATGCGAAACGGTCCATAATAGCGTGGTGCAAGTTTAATTTTAGGATGCTGCAAAATATTTTTGAGACGTCTTTTAATGATACGCAACCATACAAAATCATTTTCCTTGAATTCTTTGGCTAATCGTTTAGTATTGATAATAAGTGTATATCGCTCTTGACTTTTCCTAATGTGCTCGTGAACATCATGAAGTATAGAAACATGATCATGAGCAATAGAATCAGCCATCGGAATGTCAGTTTGGGTGAGGGACATGGGAGTGGGAAGCTTTTTACCAAAAACAATTTCAAAAGGTGCACGACCAGTAGTGGTGTGTGCAGTGTTATTGTAAGCAAATTGAAGCAATGGAAACTTTTCATCCCAGTTACCAAGATTATCTAATGAATAACAACGCAATAAATCAAGAATAGTACTGTTTGTAGCCTCACTTTGTCCATTACTTTTCAGGATGAAATGAAGAACTAAAATCTATTTTAGAACCAAAATGTTGAAATAAAGCTACCCAAAAATGATTACAAAATCTGACATCACGATCAGATAACATTACTTTAGGAAATCCATGATGTGGAAAAATGCATTTAATGAATAATTTTGCAGCTTGAGGTGCAATCAAAGTTTTTCTACATGGAATGAAATATGCATATTGACTAAACCTATCAACTACTGTCCAAATCATATCATTGTGTGATGAAGTGATGGGAAGACCTGTGATAAAATCCATAGAGATTTGTTCCCATGGTTCATTTGGAATGGGAAGTGGCATTAATAATCCAAATGGTTTACCATGATGACGTTTGACACGCTGACATACAATGCATTGAGAAACATAATGTGCAATATCTTTTTCCATGTGTGGCCAAAAGAAGAAATCTTTGCAAGCAGAAATAGTGCTTTGTATGCCCCTATGACCCATGTAAGATGGTTCATGCATTTCTTTAATGACAAAATCTTTAAAAGCTTGGGTTATGCACAATCTATGTTGAAAATAGAGAAAACCATTATGAAATGTATAATGTTCATCAGATAAAGATGCACCATTGTTGAAGTCATGCCATGCACGTGAAAAATACAAATCAGATGCATAAGTGGAAATCATTTCTTGAAAAGAATGAATTTGGATGGTAGAAATATTATTCAAAACAACAGAATGCGAAGGAAAACGGCTAAGAGCATCCGCTACAACATTAGCTTTACCAGGCTGATATTGTATCATGGGTTGGAAATTTTGAGTGAATGATGCCCATTTAAGATGCCTATCTAAAATTAAGGGCTGATTTAATAAATGCTTAATAGCCTGTTGATCGGTTTTGATTAAGACCTCAGAGCCCATAAGATAGTGTTTCCAAATTCGCAAAGCATGCACAACGGCTAACAATTCTTTATCATGCGTACTATGATTCTGTTTTGAGGGCTTAAGCTTTCTACTCTCAAATGCGATAGGATGGTCATTTTGCATTAAAACAACACCTATTCATGAACCACTAGCATCAGTAACGACATGAAAGGGTTGTGAAAAGTCAGGTAACTGTAAAACAGGTGCATGTGAAAGTGCTTGTTTAAGTTTTTCAAAAGACTGTTGTTGGGTAAGTCCCCATGCAAATTTTATTTTCTTTTTCAACAACAAGGTAAGAGGCAATGCTAAATAAGAAAAATTTCGAATGAACTTCCTATAGAAACTAGCCAACCCAAGAAAAGAACGAACATCATTGACTGATTGTGGTGTAGGCCATTCTAGGATAACTCTAATCTTTTTCGGATCCACATGCACACCTTCACTTGAAATAATATGTCCTAAATATTCTAGCTTATGCTGAAAGAAATAACTCTTTTCAGGATTAGCATAAAGTGTGTTCTCTCGTAACAAATGAAAAACTGTTTCAAGATGCTTTTCATGTTCACCATCATTCTTACTGTAAACAAGTATATCATCAAAGAATACAAGAACAAAAACTTGGTAATCAAGAAAAATATTGTTCATCATTCGTGCAAATGTCACAGGGGCATTAGTAAGTCCAAAGGGCATTACCATAAATTCATAATTGCCAGTTTGAGTTCTAAATGCAGTCTTAAAAATATCACTTTGTGTCATACAAATCTGATGGTAACCTGATTTAAGATCAATTTTACTAAAGACACGAGCTCCTCGTAACTTATCTAAGAGATCATCTATTCGAGGAATAGGGTATCTATTCTTGATGGTAATCTTGTTAAGGGCTCTATAATCAATGCACATTCGATAAGTTTTATTCTTCTTCTCTACTAAGAGAACTGGTGCTCCAAATGGGGAAGAACTAGGCCTTATAAGTCCTTTTTGTAGCAAGTCTTTTACTTGGTTTTCTATTTCCTTTTGATGTAGTGGGCCATGTCTATAAGGTGCTTTATGAGGAGGAGAACTACCAGGGACTAAATCTATGCTATGGTCAAAGGATCCTCGAGATGGTGGTAGTTCAGAGGGATACTCAGACATAAAAAAATCCTTATAAGTACTCATGAAAGGTTTATATGCATCACGAAGTGTATGAGTATAATCATTGATGACATTGACATAAACAATGCATGAGTTGAATCCTTTCCTAAATGCACGTTTTACTTGAGTGTGACTAATCAGTGGAAATGACTGAAAATCATGCCGTGCAAACAAACTAATGACTTGACCTTTGAATTCAAAGTTAAAAGTATGTGTATGGTAGTGAATACGTGGTTTATAATGGTGACGAAAAGGCAAACCTAGTATAACATCGTAAGATTGCAAAGGTGCAATTAAAAATGTTCGTGAATCAACATATGGGCCTATGCTAATCGTAACATCTTGCACTTCTCGTGTTACATTATAACGACTACCCTGAAATGCAGATTTCACTTTATACAAGGAAGGAAACGTTTGTAATTTAAGTTCTTGCACTAATAAATGTGAAATGAAGTCATGTGAACTACCATCGTCATGTAGAATTTTAACTAGTTTATTATTTATTGTACCCTGCATGCAAAGGAGAGAGTGAAGAGAGATATCGTTACCCAAGGTACTTAAGTCCTTCTCCAATGATTCCTTTGTCCAAACAGGAGGAATTTCTTCATTATGGACCTCCATGTTATGCAATTGAGCTGTAGCCGGTTTCATGTGAAGGGGTTGCAATCTGCACCTTGTTTTTGTATGTCCAAGTTTACCACAATTCCAGCAAGTGAGTCGTGGTCGCTTCTGTTGGGCATCCACCACTGAAGTTTGAAGGGTAGGTGGTTTGGTTGGTTGGAGAGATGAAGCAACAGGTGGAGTTGAGTAATTGGATTGTGGAGGACGAGGAAAACTAGGGTAAGATGGGGCATTAAAAGTACGCTTCATAGGAAATGTAGGTTTAACAGAAAATGGTCGTTGACGTGGTTGTTGTAGTCGGAGTGACTTGGTTATGGACTGGAATTCTTTTTCTGCATCATAAGCAAAAGATATAGCCTCGTTGAGGGTTGTGGGCGGTAGGGTGTGAAGCTTAGCTTGGATTCCCACCTCCAAACCATCTTCATATTTCTGATGCAAGATATCCTCCGGTACTTCTTCAAGCATTTGAGCAAGTAGTAAATTTTGCCAGAACCGCTCAGTGTAAGTAGTAACCGTATCACCCTCCTTCCATGTAAGGGTCGTCCATGCACGCCGAACATGCAAATGGTATTGAGGAGGAAGAAAAGAATCCTTCATTTTCTCTTGGAAAGCCTTCCACGTTGTTGGACGCTCCATACTGTGCCGCAGGACATTCCACCAGAGTTGAGCTTTACCTACTAAATAGTTAGTGGCAAATTTAACTTTTTCACTTTCAGCATACAACTCGTCAGTATAAAAATCATCAAATTGTGACAACCAGGAAAGGACTAAAGGCCCATCCGTCCGGCCATCAAATCATAGAAACTGGTAGTTTCTAGTACCAATCTTCGAATGAGTAACATAAGATTGGGCAGAAACAATAGCTTTTACTACTCTCGTAAGGTTGTCTTCCTCAGCTTGTATCTTTTGGAGGACTTCATCACGTTGTGGGATCTCATTCTGAGATCCTCGAAGCTCATGCCTCAAAAGCTCTAGTTGTTTTTCAAGTGTTGCCTCAGGTAGAGGTGAATTACTGTAATCCTCCATGGTGCTCTTGGACCCTTAAGCTAGTGCTTTCCTCTCGGGATGTACCCTCAGGAAATGTACCTTAGCAGAGTGTACCCTGTCTGGATGTACCCTGATGTACCCTGACAAGATGTACCCTGTCTGGATGTACCCTGGTGTACCCTGAGAAGTGTACCCTGAGAAGTGTACCCTGAGAAGTGTACCCTGAAAAGATGTACCCTGAGACGCGCCGCGTCGCATCGCACCGTGCCGCCTTGAAAAGTGAGAAAACACTGCAAGTTATGTTAAATTTATGAGGAAAGAACTTGACTAACAACTCCAAGAGAGAGTGTAGTGGTAAAGCACTTCCCTTGAAAGTAGGAGGTTGTGGGTTCAAATCCTCCTACCTTAGGGAATCTAAACCACTCTATTGCCACTCAAAAATTAAAATTGCCTCGCGTGTAGCCAACGGTCACCAAGGGAGCCTTGGGTGCCAATGTTGCCAATGTATTGCCTAAGTTCTTTGCCTTAGTCGACACCTTGGAGTAAGCCGAAGGAGTAAATGTAGATGTAAACGTAGGAGCAAACGTAGGTGAAAATGTAGGTTCCGGTTCTGGAACTGGAACAGAAACAGAAACAGAAACAGAAACCGAAACTGAAGACAAAGACGAAGACGGAGACGGAGACGGAATCAGAATCGGAATCGGAATCGGAATCGGAATTGCGAACAGAGAACAGAACCCTCTGTATTGACGCGTGCAGAGCTCTAATACCACTGTTGTCAGGATCTTGCTCACGCGCATACAGAGATTATGGATGCTGAAAACACACAGAAAAATAGACGCAACAAGAGACGAGACAGAACGCAGTATTGGGTGCAATCTCCCCCCATGCACTCTGTTTTCAACAGTCCACAGAGTGCATGTATTTATAGGAACTTTTGATTACGTCGAAAAGAGTGGTTACATGAGAGCGACTTCGAAAAGCAGGCATGAAACTAAAAGTCGATAACTTTTACAGAAAGCCATTGCTTTCAATAACATAAACTGCGGTCTATAACGACCCTTATTCTAACCATTACTTTTCTAACTGTTTCTAACAATAGAACCGTCTACTCATAATAATTTTTCGGATTATTGATATCCACCCTTTCACGCTTTGCACGCTCCTCACGAACCTTCAGCTGCTATATCAAAAACATCAAAAACACATTAATACATAAATAAAATAACACTTTAACAATGCATTGTTCAATAATATACAACATAGAGTCTTTGAGGAAGGAGATAGATTTTTTTCTTCAAGTGCCAACAAGGTCGATTTTCTTTATCCACAAGAAAGTGCACTAAGCCTTCATCAAGGTTTTGTGGGACCTTGGAAGATATTTAAAAAGCTTAGTGATGTTTCATCTTGAGTAGAGCTTCCTCAAGATTGTAGAGTCCATCTAGTGTTTCATGTCTTTAAACTTAGAAAATATATTTCTAAGGAGAATAATCTAATAGAGGGTATTATTTCTTTGCAAGAAAGTGACAACATAGACCATTCTCTATATAGGATACTAGATACAAGACATATACAATTGAGGAACTATGCCATCAAAGACTATCTAGTAGCATAAAGAGGATTATTGCATACATATTTTGCTTGGGTTTTGATCTAGTTCGCAAGTACTTTCCCTCATCCTATTAAAAATGTGAATAACTATATTAACTGATTGTTCCAAAACTAATTATGTGTATCTTGAGCCTTGGGCATGCAAGGGGTCATTTCAACTTTTTTCCTATTTCATCTCTCAACAACACCATTTTGTTAAGATATGTGAGCAATATTAACTTTCCTTATGATTCCATGCTCATTTTAGTAGTTATTGAGTTTTCTTGATAAGAATTATCGTCCTTGAACGAAGATGTAGAGAAAGCCTTTCAGACCTTGAAATCATCATTCACTACTTTTCCAATTCTAGTTCATCCGAATTCTACCAAGCCTTTTTATTCATAAATGCATCCAACTTTGCCTTGGAGGTGATCATATGCCAACATGGGGATGATAGACACCTATATCCAATTTCTTATCATTCAAGGAAATTCTATCCTCCAAAGATTAATTATATAATCCATGATAAAAAGAATTTTGCAATAATGGATGCATTGGATACTTGGTGTCACCATCTAGAAGGAGAAGCTCATAAATTTACTTTGTACAGAGATCATAGGAATTTAGAGCACTTATGACCACTCGCATCCTCAACAGAAGGAAATCTCAATGGAGTAACTTTCTATCCAGGTTTGATTTTGGCATTACATATCGTTCAGGATGCTAGAAATGTCTGTTAGATGCCTTCTCAAGAAGATCTTACCTTGCATCAAAGAATGGTGAAGAGGCTTTTGATCAACAAGAGAGTGTATTACTCAAGCCTGAATATCTTCAATTAGCACCCATCTCTTCAAACCATCAAGAAGATTCAGCCTTGACCCATTTGATTCATGAGAATCTATCACATGATGAATTTTTTTGTAATGTCAAGACAAAAATTCAAGGAGAAAAAGTTCATGAAGTAAACGAGTTCCAAGGAAATGATGGGGTGCTATTTTATAAGAACCTATTGTACATCCCTCGAAGAAATTCCATGATCCAAGTACTTTAGCAATGTCATGATAACCTTGCACTAGGACATTTTATAGAACTCATAACAAGGGATTTTTGATGGCCTCAAGTGTGGAAGGAAGTCAAAGAATATACCCCACCTATGACATTTCCAATGGATCTCCAAGCATTTAAACCTTGTCCCACTCTCTTTATAATGAAACAAAAGTCTTTTTAAAGGCCCCAAAACCCCACCACACATTTTTGAATTTTCAACAAGGGAGACATTTTGTTTATGCATATATCTTAGATTCTTGGGACCCAAACTCAAATGCATGATGAAGAAAAGTCATAATTCGGTGGAGAGGACCCATTGCATGCCTTTTGAGGAGAAAATATCATATTTTTGTAATAGAACCCCAAAATATCCAAGAATTATGTAAAAACAGGCCAAATATCACACCCTCTTGTGTCTAGAATCTTCTCAATCTTTGTAAACAATCCCTATTTCACCACAAATATAAAATATATGGAAGATTCATCTCAACATATCATCCCCAAATATCTCTTCAAAAGGCCTATAAACGGACCCCTTGGGTGCCCTTGAAAAGCAAGAAGATTTGTATGCAGGTACACAGTATGGTGTGGAGGTGATTGCAATCCTGGTGGATCGGGTCTCATCACAGCACATGCAGAGTGTAAAAAGCTAGTGAGTGTTGGAAGGTTTCTGTGATCAAAATGTGAATGGGAAGATGAAGTTGGGTATGGAGAGGAGAGATGTCATGATTTGATTATGGGAAGGAAAATATATGAATGCAAGATAAACCCATGAACATGAATGATGAGGAGAAAAGAAAACCATTCACATGAATCGATTTCGAAAAGAAGAATGGTCCAAAAAAATGGAGCTTCTTATACACTTTCAAAATTTAACTCATATGCATGGGCTCTTTTGGATGGTATGTATGCATGATGAGAAAAGAAAAAAGAAAACCACACACATGAATTGATGTCGAAAGGAAGAATGGTCCAAGAATGGAGCTTCTTATACACTTTCAAAATTGAAAAATATGCATGGGTGTTTGTGGGTGGTATGAATGCATGTGGATCATGCAAATAGAAACATATTCTCTCAATCTCAATGGATAACCCTCACTGGTCCAACGCAAGACTGCGAAACCTTCTCACACATAGAAAGAGATAGAAGGAGACATGTAAAAACACATAAGAGACTAAGAGACAAGAGACAAGAGACAAGAGACATGAATTAAAAGATATTGTAAAGAAAGATATGTACATGAGTGTTGTGATATGTGAAGCTAAGCATTCTACTGGTCAAAGGTGGTCCGCATGACCCTCCCACCATGACAGTTCAATTGAATGTCACACGTAAGAGGATATGTTCCACTTCATTGACCCTATATGTTTCTAGGAGCTAATGTACAACTAAAGAAGTCCAAGATTCATAAAACCAACTCTAACTCACTCACACACTCAATGGAGGGCGAGTAAAGATAGAAAAACCATTGGGTTTATGAGCCTATCCTAGTTTGGAAGTCTAACTTACTGTTGATTCTAGGAACTATGCTCTTATTAGCCCACCTTGGATCCTCACACACTCAACTGAGGGTGATCATCTCAAGGAAACCATGTGCTCGCAAGGGCCCTATGGATGCCTAAAAATTATGTTCTATGAGTTTGGAGGGGGAGTTTTATAGTTTTTTTGAATGAATTTGGGCCCTTGGATCTACAAAAATCAACGCTCAACCCTAAGATCAGCTGCTTTTGATTACAACCATTGGATTTATCAAATGGATGGCTAGGATTGGTTCTTTATATGATATCTAAGGCAAAGGGGAAAAATTTAGGTGCACTCATTCTCCACCATTGGATCTCGGCAAGATGTGGACCGTCGGATCAGTGCTGACATCAATTTAGATAAGATAAGCTGCTATCTTTGGATGATCTTTGCATTATTGATCTTTGACCATCAAAAAAGGCTTATCCAATGAAAACAACTCATGGATCATCCTTGCTTTAAGATTTAGTGCATCTCCACCTTTGAATGTGAGGTCATCTTGACCGTACAACATGGTTCAATCATTGGTTGCCATGTGGTAGCCCTTGAACCCTTCAATTTGCTTATTCTAGGAAACTACACTGACCTTGAAAACTGGATATTGTGCTCTTTGACCCTCAAATATCCTTTGATGAAGATGAAAATTTGTAGGGCTATGTTTTGAAAGGTCTTCATCTCCTTTAGAAATATGCAAAAAAAAAACTCCCATATGAATCTCCCTTATACAAGTTTGACTACATTTGGAAGTTTGCAAGGTGACATTAAGGTGTCTAGGAAGCTCTGATAGCCTTGACAATTTGTACAAATATGTAGCTACATATGACCTTTATACATGCCCAACCATGTGGCTAACAAAAATCCCTATACAAGATTTTCTAGGGTCTAAGTGGAAAAATTATATTTTTATAAAATGCACATGGCATATCAATGTGCTATAAAATCCATTTACATATGAAATTTGGGCTATAGAATGCCTTTGATAGGATTTACAAGTATATGAATTTTCATGTCATTTGGTGACAGTGAAAGTTTTGCCTTAATTTCCAAAATTTGACCAGCTTTAATCACTACCCTGGATTTTATTGATTTCTTCCAAAGTTTGCATGTGAACTCCCTTTGAAATCCTTGATTCATCTTGGACTTCTCAGGGAATTCTGGCTACCTTTATCGAATGTGTTTCTTGTAGGCGTTCATGAGTGAGAGAGGACAAAAAATCTCGATGATATTCACCCCCACTAAACCCGCGATTCCTTCGAAAGCGCCACTCTTGTCTTTTTGAAAAACAAAAGGTTCCAAGCATCAAAATCTTTTATGGGAAACATAAGAAACATGGAAGAAAAAATTGATCATATGCATGAATGAGTAGGCAACGTGACATGAAGCAAAACTTGCATGAAAGAAAGAATTGAAACAGGCAACATGAATATGCATGAACAAATATGCAACATAAACAAGGAGCTTTGAAAACAAAAACAAGCATCAATATGGAGTGGAAGTGAATGTATTGAGTTATCTTTTAGGCATCATTTGCTCTCATCTTGAAAAAAAAAATTGTACCTTTTTCATAAAGCAATCTACCTTAAATATGATTATAAACAGAGATTTAGGATTTTCAAGAAACATCTTTCATCTTTAGATTATTTTAGATCAACTTCTTTCCTTCATAAACATGAATATTCTCTTTCTCTAATTACAACAAGGAAATCTAACTACACTCCACTAATGCATAAATCTACCTATATAGTCCATGCTTTAGCTTCCTTTGTCTTTCTCTCTTTTTTTTGATGATGATTCGACAACTTTATGGTTATGTTCACTTTTTTGGGGTAGAAGAAAGTGTAAACTTCCTGATAACATGTAGAAATGTTGTTTTTATGACGGGAAAAAAGTAAACCCTGATACAAGGTACAACCATTTTTTATGACAAAGAACAGTCGTTTAAACTCCAATACAAGTGCTGCGAGGTGGACTAAGGATGTAGAAACATGTAGTAGTAGGAGCTAGAACTTCAACAATTATGCTTTCGATACAAGATACATATGCATGCTTATATATGAAAGTCATGTTACCAAAACAAACCTCCAAATCTACATGCCCTATCTTTCCATAATCCTAGATTATAACCGATTTCTTAGTAGATAAATTACTACTTAAGATACAATCTTACATAGGTAGAGAAATCATCATTTACCCTTTTGACTCAAGTGATGTGGATATGCAATGCAATGCAAAGATTGAAAAGAAACATGAATGAAGTGAAATTGCAAACACGCAAGAATGGGGAAAAAAAGTAGAATAAAATTGAAAACACCAAAGCAACATGAACTTGAAAAAGATTTTTTTTCTTAATGTTTATAAATCATGGGGACTCTTGTTTATGAATTAGCCTCATTGTTGTCATCTTCTTCAATGTCCTCATCTAAAATGTACTCATCATTATCATGTTTCTTGAATATCTTTATCCTTTTACCTGGAATCAAAGTTTTTAATGCAACACCATTTAATTCACAAAGAGCATACATACCATTGTTGTTGACTTTTCATACAATGTATGGCCCAAACCACCGTTGAGTGAGTTTTTTGCATGCATCATATTGAGAGTCAAATGTACTATCATAAATGAGCACCCAATCTCCTACTTCAATCGGCTTAGGATGCAATCAATGAGTTTTGTCAAAATAATGCTTGTTCTTCATCCTAAATTCTCTTAATTTTTCAATGGCATCATAAAGTCTTAATTTACCTTGTTCTAACTGTTTAATGTGCAAACTCAAAAAATCATCAGTAGACATGTTTTCAGACCAAGGCAAATTTGAGCATGCAACAATATGAGACTGAATTGGAAACAACAGTTTTCGAGAGTACATGAGTTCAACAGGCATATATTGAGTGGTATGTGTGCATGTCATTCTATCTGCTCAAAGTGCAAAAGTAAGAATCTAGGCCATTGTTTAATGTCACCGTTACATGCTTTAGATATGGCTTTCACAAAAGGTGAATGCCCTCTCTCTATTTTACCATTGGCCTCTAGATTATATGCAATAGTGAGAGACAAACGAATACCATGATGTTCAAAGAATTCTTTAGCTTCTCTCGCATCTAATTCTCCACAATTGGCAACTACTTTCTCTATGTACCCAAAGCGACTTATGATGTCTTCAAGCAAGAATTCGCAGACATTGTATGTGCTCTTAGATTGTAGTGCACGTCCCTTAGTTAAGTCCTCAGTCTTGCAAGTACAATGTAACACATTTTGTCAATACCTTTAGGCATAGTTACAAGGTCTACTACCCACTTGTAGTGAATACAAGGTGGATAAGTAGGATGCAAAGGATCTCTATGTTTGATTGACGAATGAAGTTGACAAGTAGAACATGTAGAAACATAGTTACTAATGTCAACATACATCTTAGGCCAATAATAGGTACTTCTAATTTTTTCATATGTTCCAAAAAATCCTTTATGACTTGCCCATAATGTCTCATGCATTTCCTTCATTACTTGCAACAGAAGACTTCATTTTCCTAGGACTCCTTGTGGATTCTTAACCTTACCCTTAGCATGTATCCAAAGATAACCATTTTGTAGGAAAAAATTGTAAGCTCGTTTCCTAATGTTACGGAATCTATTCATAGTCCAGCTAGGCAATGGTTGCAGTGTACTCAAATACTTTCCTATGTCTCTCCATTCATCTTCATACTCAAAATCATGAAATTGCTCATACTCAATATATGTGGAACATAGTCAACTAAGTTCACATTCTTTATTAGATCACTTTCAAGATCATCATCAAATCTAGTTCTCGATAACATATCAAAAACTGAATTTGACTTACCTGAAATGTGAACTAACATGGGATTTACGAACTTAATATATGAGATCCATCTAAGCATGGCTATATCAAGAGATGAACTATTGGCTATCATTCCAATGAGAGGCAAAAAATTAGTCTCAACTTTGACATTTGCACAGATGAAATATTTTTTGTCTATTTTCAAAGTTGTTACCATACCCCATAGTTATCATTTGATCTGTGGATACTTTCATTGTGTTTCATGTAAAAATTTAGCCCCAAACCTAATTGCATATCTATTCCCTTCACTATCATCTTGACTTATGACCAACCTATACCAACAAGACTAGTATCAATAGTCAATATAATAGGTTTGTTAACAAAATAGTCTACATGCTTAAGGATGGGAGCTTCAAGCAAAAAGTTTTTCAATTTATGCATACCTTGTGTGTGTTTTTGAGTCCAAATAAATTTTTGTTTCTTCCTGAACAAGTCATAGAGACAATCCACAACATGAGTAAAGTGTGGGATCCAAATAACATAAAAGATGCAAGCACCAAAAAATCTGCATACCTCACTCACGTTGTTACACGTTTCAGAAATCTTGCTAATGGCATCAACTTATTGTGGGTATGGCTTTCTACATAATGAACACATAAATGTCCAACAATAAGAACCTCGTTGACACCAAAAATAGATTTTTCTCTGGAAAATGTGAGACATATCTCTTCAAATCGTTGAAGTATTTGTTCACAATCAGAGATATGGTCAAGAACAAATTTACGACATCCAGATGAATCTAAAGTAATGTCCTTTACACATGCCTCACTCCCTTTAATTGGAACACTAAGCCTAAAGGAGTTTTCATTGTGGTTATGTCACGACTATAAAGTGCTAATTGGAACTGGTCATATCCACTATATAAATCACCCATTGAATAGATAGAATGTTCTGAAAAGGATTCAGCAAACTCACCTACAATGGGTCTTGTTCCTACATTTCTTATGGTGACTTTATTGACGGGTTGGAGATCTTGAATAAAACGTAGTTTCCCATTCTTTTTAGGCAGTGTGAACCATCTATTTGAGTAAGGTGCAAAAGATGGCTCTAAAATTCTCATGTTTATCTTCTCCTTAAGTAGTTTCATTAGCTCAGGTAAGTGAGCCTTTGGAGCTGGTATAGGGCAAAGATTCCATGGAATATATGGAATAGTAAAGATTATAATGGGTGCAACTGGCTTAGGATCTGTGCAACCAATCTCATGAGGATACATAGTAAAGGCTTTTCCATGGCTATGTATGACTCTCTCAAATTTATCTCTCTCTGCTGGAAAAAGAAAGTCATCATCTCTCCCAATTTTCACCTGTTTGATTGTCTCATCCATGAATGTATGTCCTATATTTTTCTTATCTTGAAGAATTGGATCATTTTTCACATCAATAATTTTTTCATTACTTCCTTGGGGTAATGGTTGAGCTATGGGTTTGATTTTTTTGTCTATACTTTTGTACTTTGCTTCAACTAAGGCATCATGCGTTTGGTTAAATTTTGAGCACTTATCAACATTGAGAGCATACTCTTGGATTAGAGCATACTCATCAAGGGAAGAAAGAAGAATAATGTGGGAATTAGAATTTTGTTGAAGAAATAAATCTAACTCCTCGAGAGTAGAGAAACAATGAGATGTCTCAATCACATGCTCAATGTTCTCATCATGTTCCATGATTTTGTTGGTTTGATTTTTTTGTCTATAGTTTTTTACTTTGTTTCAACTAAGGCATCATGTGTGTGGTTAAATTTTGAGCACTTGTCAACATTGAGAGCATACTCTTGGATTAGAGCATACTCATCAAGGGAAGAAAGAAGAATAATGTGCAAATTAGAATTTTGCTAAAGACATAAATATAACTCCTCAAGAGTAGAAAAACAATGAGATGTCTCAATCACATGCTCAATGTTCTCAACATGTTCCATGATTTTGTTGGTTTTATATATTTTTTAGGTTTTTTGGATAAAAGACTTGGAAAATTGACTCTTATGAAGAAAATCTAATCTAGAATGTGGAAAACAAAGTGACAAACTATTGTACAAGTTGGTTTGTTGCAAGATGTCAAACCAATGTCCACTGTTGTCTCACTCAACAATGGATTCTATCTAAAATTTTGATCATATCTAGCTCCAAACATGAATCGAGGTGCACAATCACTACAAACATGCTCGTGACCCTGAGTAACAATAGGCTTCTTTCTAATTGACAATTGATTTCTAGGATGATTCACTCCTACCATCATGACTTGAAGTGATTGCATTCCATCCTTAGACTTAATTCTAGCATAGGTAGACCCATCATGCATGGCTTTAGTTTCCATACGACTGACACAAATAAAGGGCTGACCTAAGAGAACTTCATAGGAGCAATTATCTTGAATAAAGAAATGAAATTCTTCTGTGATTCTTCCTATGGATATGGGCACACTAGTGCAAGCTCCATACAAGGTACCTACACCATCATCTGCAGTTCTCATATGCCATCCACAATCTTTATCTATAGGCAATCCAAATTTATCATAGACTTCTCTTGAAATCACATTGATTTTGGAGCCAGAATCTATTAATGCATTTACAATGATAGTGTTCTTATCATTTCCTATTTTAACACGCATCTCTGATGTACCTCTAGACCAAAATTTTCTTTTAAAGTGACTTTCAAAATTGTTTTCATGATTTTCATGGTCAGGTTGAATAGGTCCTAAGAAATTTTTATTAACATTTACTTCATCATCATCAAGGTCTTCTTCATTAGATTCATCAAAGTTTAAGGTTTCATTCATAGCTTGATCTTGATATAGAGAATCTTGCATCTCATTATCTAGATTAAGCGAAAACTTCTTCCTTTTAATTAAACTGATAAAGTTATCTTTAAAAATAGGCTTTGCAATAGAGAAAACGTGTTCTAAAGACATAGTCAATTGAATCTTAAGCAAAAATTCATCTAAAATCTCCAATGGATCTATTTTTCTCTCAATTTCTGAAATCAAGCTCGCTTTAGGTTTTCTCTTTGGTTTCTTTTGCTTTTGCTCACGATCATGTTTTTTATCATGTTCTTGTGTTTGTTCTTGAGTTTGCTTTGATTATCCTTGTTTCTCTAAAGGTTTTGGTTCCATTTTTTTTTGCTTTGTCTTCTTACCTTTTTGTTTCTCCTCTTGTTTTTGTTCATTTGTTTGTGATTCTTGTTTTTTATCTTTGGGTTGTGATGTTTCCCCTTACTCGTTTCTATTCCCTCTGCAGATTGTTTTTGAGTCACTCTTCTTTCATTAGGCTCAGTTTCATCTCTTTTTCTTTTTTCTTCAACATTGGATATGTGAGAAATAAGAGATTGATCTTCTATCGGTGATTCCCAAGCCGTTATTCTCCTAATCTCATCTCATGCTCTTACTAAAAACTCCACGGAAAAGTCAAATTCCTTTGTGGGCTTACTTGATTCTAATTCTTGTTCATCAATAGCTTTTAGTTTCAACCCTCTAGTTCTTGCATCTGTTATGCTTCTGAGTGCAAGGATAGATCTTAAAGCATTTTTTTTGCAAACCTTTTGTGATATGAATCATGTAGAGAAAATCTATGTGTATTTATGAGGCAAAATTTTTTGGCATATCTAGTACAAAATCCCGATGCTATAAATTAGGTCGTTTGTCAAGATATTAGGATGGTTTGCAATTAATATATTACTAGGTGTATAATGATGGTTATGTTGTCTTTTATGCATAATTAGAACTATGATGGAACATGATTATTATAATGGAATATATTTTTTTCGTATAAGGGAATAAACTATTGTCCCATGATTTCTTGTCACTTCAATAAGGATCATAAGTTTTTTATACATCTCCTTAGTCTAGTTAGTTTCTCTCAGAAAAGTCATGATGTGAATTCTAAAGTTTAATCTTACAAGAAACTTGAGATTTTAGCTCTTTTTCTATTTTGGAGAACATACTTGAAGACAAACTTCATCTATCGTCAAGAGATTGGTTCCCCACCTCACACCCATGGGGGTGTACTGGCTTAGCTATTGGTGGCAAATGTTCTTGGTTGCCTAGCCTTGTGGAGAGGGCCTTGGAGATCATAACCATGAGTGGATTTCTACCTTTATGAAAGGCCCTCTGCAGTTCTCCATTGTTTTTCTTCATGCACCCAATCTAGACACATACAGAGAAGCTACTTGGCAATCATTAGAATCCCTATTCTTAGATGTCATCCTTTGTAGGAACTTTAATATGTTGGAAGCCCAATCCAACAAATGGGAAGAAAGAGGGCACATTATCTGTTGGGAAAGATGGATGGATGCTCCATGAGACTGAGTAGGTACTGCTAAACCTGCTTTGTACCAGCCCTCTTTCGCTTCAAGCTTGATACGTAGACCTCCTTAGCTTTCCAATGACACCATAAAATGTCCTATGTACTTTGGAAATGATGTGTGCAATGATTGAACCAAAACAGATAACTTTAAAACTCACAAACTCAAGAAAACCTTCTATTTTTGTCTTGACACCTGCTGGATATTTTGCTCAATATGACCAGCACAGTAGGAATTGGAAAAATTCCTTTTAGAGGTATCTACTTAGCTTAGCAAGCTAACTATTCCAAGTAAAATGATGTAAAAAGATAAACTATGATAAGAGAAATTAATTTAGCAAGTTAAGCTATACCCCTGATTTTTTAGGACTGTAGTAGATATTGACCAGTGATCACCTCGATGCGTATTTCTCTAAAATGGCTTAATAGAATCTCTTAAAACTACTTTGACAGTATGTAGAAAACTTCGAGCTGAATCCAACAAGCTTTGAATCACTGAATTTGATGGAGAAATGACTAAGATATGCACTTCACAAGTTGACAGACTTTTGAGTAGTATGACAGAGAACTCAGAAATGAACAATGTGAATGTATGTATTAATGGAGTGATGAGTTCTACCCGCGACTTTTCATTGTCCATTTTTATAGAGAGTGAGTACAAATTTGAATTCAAATTCAAATTTTTGGCTCCCTATGATCAAGCTCCTATATACTAGGAGATATTCCTTCAATTAAAGAGCTACCTTTTTCCACGAATCCTCTTGGTAGGTGATTACAAAAGATTCCAAGTCAATTTGACTTTTAGAATGAGATAAGGTGGTAATTAACAACTAGCACTTGTTCCTATGCTTCTTCACATATGTAGGGTCTTCAAGATATCTTTCAAGCCAAATGTGCAGGCTTGTGATTTACACCAACAGCTCCCCCTCAAGCCAAACATTTTGGCTTGATCTTCATCTTCAATCTTCATATATATCCTGCAATCCAGTCATTGCTTTGAACCTGCAAAGTTTGGTTCCATCCAAAGCCTTAGTCAACAAATCTGCACATTGCATGTTGGTTGATACATAGGTCAATTGAATATCCTTGCTTATCAACTTCTCTCTTACATAATGATAATGGACCTCTATATGTTTGGTCCTAGCATGATAGATAGGATTAGCTGCAAGGTGAAGAGAACTTGTATTATCTCCAAAGATTATTGGAGATCTAGTATATAAACCCAATTCTATATATAAAAGCTTAATCCAAATAGCTTCTTGTGTGGCATTAGCGAGTCCTCTATACTTTGCCTCTGTAGACAATGCAACAGTTGGTTGCTTCTTTGCAGACCAAGATATTGGCTTATCACCTGCAAATGAAATATATCCAGAAGTGCTCCTCCTATGATCTTTGCATCCTACCCAATTTGCATCTGAATAGATCTTGATATCAATATCTGAAGTGTAAGGAAAATACAAACCATGGTTCTGTGTACCCTTGAGATACTTCAAGATTCTCTTGGCAGCCTCCATGTGAGGTATCCTTGGCTTGTGCATAAATTGACTTAGCACACTAACTCCATATGCAATATCTATCCTTGTTAAGGTAGCATAGTTTAAGCTACCCACCATACTTTGATAACATGTAATGTCATTAACTTCATCACCTTCATGGGCACTTAGTTTTAGGTTTACCTCCATTGGAGTACTTGCTACTTTGGCATCTTGCAAGTGAAACTTTTTCAACATATCCAATATGTATTTTTTCTGAGTAATGTATATCCCTGAATTAGTGTAGACTAACTCAAGCCCAAGAAAATACTTCAATAGACCAAGATCATTGATCTTGAACTCCTTCATCATCTAACTCTTGATTTGTCTAATTCCATTGATATCATTACCTGTAATTATGATATCATCAACATAAACACAAAGGTATATTACCTCTAAATTACTTCTCTTGATGAGTAGAGAAGTATCTGCCTTGCTCATAACAAAACCTTGGTCTTGGAGGTATGTAGTTAACCTGTAATTCCATGCCCTAGGTGCCTGCTTCAATCCATATAAAGCCTTTTTTAATTTGCAAGCATATGTTACCTTCTTAGGGTTCTCATAGCCAGGAGGTTGTGACATATATACCTCCTCTGAAGTCCATCCATTCAAGAAGGCATTCTTGACATCCAATTGATACATATTCCAATTTTTTGATGCAGCCACACTAATCAACACTCTGATAGTTGGCATCTTCGCCACAGGTGAGAATGTCTCCTCATAGTCAATGCCTTAGGTTTGTGCAAAACCCTTGGCTACCAATCTCGATTTGTACCTATTAATTGTGCCATCAGAATTTCTTTTAAGTTTATAGATCCATCTGGATCCTATTACCTTCATGGAGTCCTTCTTGGGTACTAACTCCCATGTATCACTTTCTTTGAGTGCTTCAATCTCCTCATCCATAGCTTCTTTCCATTCTGATTTGGTTATGGCTTCTTCATATGATCCAGGTTCTTCATTTGAAAAATCTTTGGCAAGATAAACATAATGTTTAGTAACAAGAGATGTATCATACCCATATCTGATAGGTTTTTTGCTTTCTCTTTGTGATCTTTTGATTGATTGAGTTAAAGATTCAGGTATATCTTCAAGCTTCTTCATCTTCATTTTGCCCTTGGACTTCCATGCCTTGAACTCTTCAAGATTGATAGTGTCTTCATCATCTAAACTTGTGTCTTCATTCTGAGTGGGTTCCTCCTTTGCAAGACTAGGAAACTCCTCTTCCAAATCATAGGGTAATTTAACCTTCCTGCATTCATTCTCATACCAAGAATCATTTTCATCAAAAACAACATCTCTGCTTACCATGAATCCCTTATTGGAAGGTTTATAAAACCTGTAACCATTTCGACTTTAACTACTGAGTGCTTGGTGTCATCACCTGTTTGGACTTGATGCTTACCTTTTGGTTCCTCAAGATCAGAGAGTAGTGCTACATTGCCAGCCACAGGATTTGAGCATCCTGAGTCAATGTAGAATAGGTGATCATCATTTGTACCTGATTTTGAAGTCATGTTCATGATCAGAAGAGAGTCATCCTGCTCCTCTGTGTAGTTGTTGTAGTCCTTCTTGGATTTGAATCCTCCTTGGTAGTTGCCATTGTAATTATTGTTGTAATTGTTGTTGTAGTTGTTGTTGTAGCCTTGGTGATGATTAAATCTACCTCTTGACTATGAGTATCCACCTCTTTGGTATCCTCTTCCTCTCTGATTCTTGTAATTCCTAAAACACTCATCTGTAGTATGATTTGATAAACCACAAATGTTGCATGGTGAGGAGTTCAATAGGATCTCCCCCTACCTTTCTTACCTCCTCTGCCCCTTCCTCTTGATGATCTACCTCTCCCTGCATAGTTGGCTCGGGAGGTAGAGTCTTCATCTTCCACCTTCTTGTTCTTGCCTTTATCTTTAGACTTCTTATCGGTGTATAGGGCAGAAGAGTTATTACCTTTGAATGTATCTCCATTCTTGTTGAGCTTTGCTTCATGAGTAAACAAATTGTCCCATGAGAGTTGTAAGATCTGGAATTTGCATGTCCATGTAGAGATCCATGGCAGTGGTGAAGCTTTCCCATTTGTCATCAGCCTTGATCCCATTGATCACTTGCCTTACAATCTGCTCTTCTTCAATCTCTTCTCCTATGCTTGCTAACTGATCTGCCACATCTTTAATCTTGGTCACAAATTCTGAAATAGCTTGCTTAGGTTGCTTCCTTAATGTTGTGAATTCAATCCACAACTGATTTTTCCTAGCCCTTGTGTTGGAGGAAAAATATGATGACAAGGTTTCCCAAGTCTCTTGGGATGTCTTACAATTTCTAATATGTGGCAAAAGAAAATCAGAGATGGAGTTGAGTAAATAAGACCTTGCCAATGCATCCTTAGCACACCATGTGTTGAGCTTTTCATGTTCTTCCTTGGTTGGTAATCCTCTTGTTTTGAATGAGGGCAATTCCTCATCTCCTAAGATGTATCCATAGAGACTCCTTCCTTGTAAGTAGGTCTTTATCCTTAGAGACCATGCTTGATAGTTGTTCATGTCCAATTTATCAATAAATGAAGGAAAACCATCTCCCATTTGACCTTAGTTTGCTTTGATACCACTGTTGGGAAAGATGGATGGATGCTCCAAGAGGTTGAGTAGGTACTGCTAAACCTGCTTTGTACCAGCCCTCTTTTGCTTCAAGCTTGATAAGTAGACCTCCTTAGATTTCCAATGACACCATAAAATGTCCTATGTACTTTGGAAATGATGTGTGCAATGATTGAACCAAAACAGATAACTTTAAACTCACAAACTCAAGAAAACCTTCTATCTATGTCTTGACACCTGCTGGATATTTTGCTCAGTATGACCAGCACAGTAGGAATTGGAAAAGTTCCTTTTAGAGGTATCTAATTAGCTTAGCAAGCTAACTATTCCAAGTGGAATGATGTAAAAAGATAAACTATGCTAAGAGAAATTAATTTAGCAAGTTAAACTATATCCCCGATTTTTAAGGACTGTAGCAGATATTGACCAGTGATCACCTCGATGCGTATTTCTCTGAAATGGCTGAATAGAATCTGTTCAAACTTTGACAGTAGGTAGAGAACTTTGAGCTGAATCCAACAAGCTTTGAATCACTGAATTTGATGGAGAAATGACTGAGATATGCACTTCACAAGTTGACAAACTTTTGAGTAGTATGACAGAGAACTCAGAAATGAACAATGTGAATGTATGTATTAATGAACACTTGTATACAAATCCATTGGCATGAAAATCATTGCCTAATGGTGTAGATAGGTGTGGGATATAGTTTAGGCCTCACATACACTCAAAATCAGTAATGAGAAGCTCGGGAGTGATGAGTTCTACCCGCGACTTTTCATTGTCCATTTTTATAGAGAGTGAGTATAAATTTGAATTCAAATTCAAATTTTTGGCTCCCTATGATCAAGCTCCTATATCTTGGGAGATATTCCTTCAATTAAAGAGCTACCTTTTTCCCCGAATCCTCTTGGTAGGTGATTACAAAAGATTCCAAGTCAATTTGACTTTTACAATGAGATAAGGTGGTAATTAACAACTAGCACTAGTTCCTATGCTTCTTCACATATGTAGGGTCTTCAAGATATCTTTCAAGCCAAATGTGTAGGCTTGTGATTTACACCAACATTATCAATGGTCTTGAGAAGGACTACTACAAACAAGTGAAACTCCACCATGATTTGGTGGAAGTCAAAGATGGGTTTGGCTTTTCTTGGTCACACCTCCAAGATCAAGCTACTTTGCAAAAAGCTAGATTAGATATAAGCTATGTGATGCATAATATGATTGATAAGTTGGGTCCCCAATCCCTTGCTCAATGTGTGACCCTTGTTATTTTAGTTCACTATCCTATGATTCTGACCTTCAAAAAGCATGTTCAACATAGGATAGCTCCTTGGATCCATTCCAATCCAATGATCTTCCCCCTCCCCATGATTCATCAAGGGATCACCTTGGCTTGGAACAAAGCCTTCAATGCCCACCTCTCCGTTCAGGTTTTGGATAGTGGTGGTTAAAAGACTCAAAATATTTTATTCTTGACGCATAGAAGATAGAATCTTTACCACAAGCTCTGACATCTCAAGATGGAAGTCAACAAAGGCCATTTCTAGCTCTGAACTCAAATCCAAACATATCATGAGCATTTTCAGATTTGAAGAGGAAATTCAAAGGAAGAATGTTCTGGTCTACTTTAAAGAGTGTGGGTGGGAAAATTAGAGAAACCAACATGTGTAGACTCTTTAAGAAGAAATGGATAAGGAATCAATTATGTACATGATTGATAGCCATGGTGTGGAGTGAAAAATGGACTAAGAGAATAGTACTGTTATGTTTATCTAGTTAACCCATCTTCTAGGGGGTTTCCACATTGTTTTATCCTCATAGAGTTAGAATTAAAAGAATAACGCAAAGTATTTTTCCTCTTCTTGATTCTCCTCTCATATTGCAGAGGTCTTAAGAGCGATTTATTCTCTTCATATTGGAGAATCTTGTGTTTGGATGGTCTCACCAATGAGTTCTTCAAGTCCTTCAAATAGGCTATTGTATGCCAAGGTTGGTTTGGCAAGAGGCCATGCACTTTGTGCATTACGTGATTGTATCAATGAAGGTATAATAAAGATCATCCACAAAAAAGAAATAAAAATAGAATAAAAGTTTGAGGCCGATTTTGATGCTACAAATGAAGTACAAGATCTTTGCTCATATTATTGCTAATTGCATTGCTTGCCACCTATTCTCATGGATCAATGAGGACCAAAAGGGGATAATTATGGGTTGGTCCATCTATGAGGCCATCACTAATGTTTGGTAAAGACTTGTTTTTGTGGAGGAATCCTTTGAGGATGTTATGTTTCTTAAAATTGACTTTGAAAAAACTTATGATAGACTCGAGTGGGACTTCATTCTTCAATCTCTAAAAGACCTTGGTTGTAGAACAAAGTTTATCAAGATGATCTCGATGCTTTTGGGAAATGATTCAACTCACACTAATATTAATGGTAATCTCTCTCAATATATTAGATTAAAATGGTAGATTAGGCAAGCATGCTGCATGACTCCAAAAATCTTTGCTATTTCTACCAATGGCCTTGGTTGCTTGGTTAACCATAATGCATATGGTGGACATATTCAAAGGATTGTGTTACCTCATTCCTAGAATAATATGTTCAAGACAATGTTTGATTATGACATTAATTCTTTCTTACATAATGATTCGGATAGTATTGCCTTCTTTTGGCATTGTCTAAGTAGATTTTGTGTCACGTATGGATCCAAAATTAACCACTCAAAAAAGGCTATTATTGGGCACCCATTGTAATTCGTGGTGGATCAGGGGTGTCATGCTTTTGTCTTTTGTGTATTCCAATGGGCTTTGATGTTACCATGGATTAGTGGTGGGACTAGGCTCTTCACAAGCTCAATAACAAACTTTCTTACTGGAAAGGAATGCAAACCCACTTGGCAAGGCATGCTATGGTGGTTAACACATTCATCATGGCCTCTATGATCTATTTTTTCTCATGTTGGAGACCAAAAGGAAAAGATGTGGCTAGGGTAGAAAGAATTTGTAGAATTGTTTTCTCGATGCTTGGTTTCTTGGGAACCAAATCCCAAGTGTTGTTCTCCTGAAGTGCTTCAATTTCTTCCTGCACAACTTCTCTCCATTATTTCTTTTATTGGCTTCTTCAAATGAAGAAGGCTCTTCTGACATAGAATCTTTGGTCATGTATACAGAATGCTTGGTGACTAATGATGTGCCATAGCTATACCTTATTGGTTTTTTTACTCTCCCTTTGAGATCTTTTGAGTGCTTGATTGGATGACTCTGGTCCTCCAATTGTTTGAGCTTTGTCTTGCCCTTTGACTTCCAAGCTTTGAAGTCAATCTGCTCTTCATCTTCTAAGTTGACATCTTCTGATATTTGTGGTTCTTCTTGAGCCAGAGTTGGAAAATCACTTTCCAAGTCATAGGGTAGCTTAATTTTCCCGCAATCATCTTCAAACCATGGATTATTTTCATCAAACACCACATCCCTACTAACTGTAAATCCTTTGTTAGTGGGATTGTATAATCTATATCCTTTTTGGTTTTGGCCATAGCCAATGAATATACACTTTTCAACTTTTGGATCAAGCTTCCCTCTAATCTGTGAGGGTATGTGAGCATAAGCAATGCACCCAAAGATTTTACAATGGTCTAAGGAAGGCCTCCTCCCATTCCATGCCTCATAAGGTGTCATTCCATCCAAGCACTTGGATGGAAGCCTATTAATTAAGTATGTGGCTGTGGAAATAGCCTCTATCCATAAGTAATTTGGAAGTTTCTTTTCATTCAACATTGATCTTGCAGCCTCTATTATTAGTATATTCCTCCTCTCTTCTACTCCATTTTGTTCAGCAGTGTATCTTGTTGTGACCTCTCTCTTTATACCTCTGTCCTATAAGAATGAGTCAAATTCATTTGAGAAATACTCACGACCTCCATCAAATTTGATCCTCTTCAAGATTTTACCTATTTGGTTCTCAACCAATGCCAAATACTTCTTGAAACAAGTGAAACCTTCATCTTTATGCTTCATGAAGTAAATAATTGTCCACCTACTATAATCATCTATGAATGAAGCATAATGCCTTGATCCTGAGATTGATGGCTCTCAGCTAGGACCCCATACATCTGTGTGCACAAGCTCCAAGTAGTCTTCATACATGTATCCTTTTCTATTGAATATGGTTGCCTGTGAGATTTGCCAAATTGGCATGCTCCACATTTGTAGATCATGTGTTGCTTGGACACATTTGGAATGCCAAGCACATTGTGATCTCTGCATATTTGCTTTAGTGTTCTTTCACCTATGTGACCTAGCCTTTTATGCCATATCTCTAGTTCAGATAGGGTTTGATCTTTATAATTGAAGAGTGCAATGTTTCTGGTATCTTCAACATCAAATGTAAAGAGTCTACCAGATTTCTCACCTTTTGTAATCCTCTTGAAGCCTTGTTGAGGGTCCTCCACATATGCTCCATGCCTTGTGAATCTAACATGTAAGCCCTTTTCAACAATCTACCCAACACTAATTAGATTTTTTGTTATGGTTGGCACATACAGTACTGTACTTAAAAGGTTCATGTTACCATCAGAAGTCTTAACATTTCCAATCTTCTTAACAGAGTGTCTACTGTCATTACCTGTCTACACTTCATGCTTCCCTTCAGGTTCTTCAAGATCACATAGCGATGCTACATTTCCAACCACATGATCGGAACAACTAGAATCAATATAGAGAAGATGCTCGTCATCTTTACCTTGCTTGGATGTCATGTTCATGATTAGTAGAGAATCTTGTTGGTCTTCTATGTAGTTGTTATAATCTCTTCTTCCTCGAAAGCCTCCTTGATAGTTGTTGTTGTTGTTGTTGTAGCCTTGGTTGTAGTTGTGATGGTAATTGCTCCTTCCATTGCTGAACCTGCCTTTGGATTGTCCATAGCCTCCTCTATGGACGCCTCTTCCTCTCTGATTCCTTGTTTTCTTGAAGCACTCATCTGTGATATGATTGATCAAGCCATAGATATTGCAAGGTGAAGAGTTGTATGATCTCCCCCCTGCCTTGTTTTCCTCCTCTGCACCTTCCTCTAGTACCTCTTCCTCTACCTGTGAAGTTCACTTGAGAGGTACTTTCCTCTTCTTCATTCTTTTTACCTTTGCGTTTATCTTTACTCTTATTTCTATCTCTGTAAAGGGTAGAAGATTGATTACCTCTAGAGTTGTCTCCATTCTTGTTGAGTTTTGTCTCATGTGTGAAGAGTTTTCCCATCAATGTATTGAGTTCAGGTATCTGCATGTCCATATAAAGGTCCTTTGCTATGGTGAAGGACTCCCACTTATCATCAACTTTGATGCCATTTATGATCTACCTTACTATGTGCTCCTCTTTTAGCTCTTTTCCAATGCTCCCAAATTGGTCAGCTACATCCTTCATCTTGGTTACATAGTCAGCTACACTTTGCTTTGGTTGCTTCTTCAAGGTTGTGAATTCCATCCATAAATCGTTCTTCCTAGCCCTTGTATTTGATGAGAAGTATGAAGAAAGTACTTCCCAAGTCTTGTGGGAGGTCCTACGATTCCTAATGTGAGGTAATATGAAGTCAGATATTGAGTTAAGTATATAAGACCTGGCTAGAGCATCGTTTGCACACGATGTAGTTAGTCTTTCTTGCTCTTCTCTTGTAGGTTGATGTTTGCTTCTGAATAGTGGCATTTCCTCATCTCCACATATGTATCCATATAAGCTTCTTCCTTGAAGGTAGGCTTTCATCCCTTGTCCAATTTTTCAATGAATGATGGAAATCCATCCCCCATCTTGCCTTGATGTTGCTCTGATACCACTGTTGGAGGAGATGGTGGATAGATTCCAGAGATGAAGTGGTGTTGCAAAATCCTGCTTCACACTAGCCAAGAACAAGTTGTGCAACGTATAGTAGACCCCTTGAGCTTCCGTCCAATCACAAATAATCACCTATCTGCTTTCGAGCATGAATATCCTCTAATCAATGAATCAAAATAGATGAGTAGAAAGTTCAACCATGAGCTAAGACTTGCTATTTTGGTCTCTACACATGTTCAGTGAAATGAACAGTGCTCTCAAACTGCTAGCAATTGACTAAATTCCTTTTGGGAGTATCTTATTAACTTAGATAGCTACCGATTACAAGTTATTTCAATAAAAAAGATCAAGTGTACACTAAGAATGATGCTTAGCAAGTTGGAAGACTAGCTTGACGTTTTCCGGTTGCTACATTGTGCACACCAGTGAGCAGAAATATGAAGATATCTTGAGATTAAGAAAAGCAATGGCAATGAAACTTTGTAGTTATGAAATAGACAATGCTGAATCTATAGAATTTTAAGTCACATCAAATGATCAACTATGCACTGAGAACCAAGTCTGAGAAGATCACTATTTTGAGATGAACTTAACAGAGAGGTGAAGTAGGAAGTGATCAAAGTATATGTATTAAATCACATAGAAATACAATGAAATTGGCAATGTATAATTGCACAATGTGAGGGTAGTGATGGAGCTATGTAATGAGCTCTAATCACAAAAAACCCCTCTCAATTGATCTCCAAATCGGGCTCATTTCCACATGAGATTTTGATCCATTTTTATAGTTAGAGTTTGAATTCAAATTCATGCTCTTCACCATAAAGTAAGTCCTAAAATTTAGGAGTTAATTTCTCATCAATAAACTACCAAGAATTCGAGATTTGATTCCTCCTAACTCCATGTGGGGTTAGTGCAATTATTATATGCGCCTTTACAAGGATAAAAGTGGATTGACTTTTACAAGGGAATGGTCATATGTGACTATATGAGATAAATGCTAATTGTCCAAGTATGTAGGCTTGGACTCATTTGCACCAACAAAGGTGATGAACAATCTGTTGGATTCTGAACCTAATAGTTTTATGTATAATGCATCCAATCTTCTGAGAAGCTTTAATATCTAAAAATGGTCAATGATGAATATTTAAGCTCATGTTCCATGTTCCTATATGATTTTTAGGTGCATATATATATTAAAGACATAAAAAATAAAGTAAGGCTGATCCTATTAAGGGAAAAATTAGTGTAAATAATGCACAATGATTGGTTAGCTAATATGATATTGGTAATAAGGCAAATGATGGCTTATTGTGTGTCTTATGAATGTGTATGTAAGTTTTTGAACTAAACTTATGTTGCTCCAAGGAACAAGCCTAAGAGCTTGTTCAATGCTCATAGGATTTTTCTTTTATTGTTTGGCATAAACATATGGTCGAAGACTTCAAAGGTTAAAGCTTTGAGCTTATCTTAGTCGATGGTAAAAGCAAGATATGGGGAGAACCTCGTGAAGGGAGCCAAACACCATGACTTTACTTTTGAACTCAAATTCAAATTGTTCCTAGATATTTGGACTACCTTTTAGGTAGAAGATCTAACTACCATCAAGATCAAAAGTTGTATATAAACACACCACTTCTAATCGTGGGGTAGTGGAGCACTATACAATGATTGTAGCTGATCTTTTGAGTATAAATTGTGATATCTTGAATTGAAAGAAGTCCACAACTTCTTTGTATCATATGTTCGATATCAATACACATTACAATTCATTCCTATTGACTTTCCATCCTCTATCTATTATTATAGTACCTTGTGCAATTCTATCATCTTCGTAGACTCATAATGAATGTCTAGGTAATCAAAGTGAAATCAATCACTTGAATCTCTTAGCTATAACTATGAAGAGCGTGCTTACAAAGTTTCGTCAACATTTGATGTGTAGATCTGAGTGATTATTTGTGCATGTGTTTGGACATCTTTATCTCCCTGAAAAGTTAGATGAGCCCCCAAACTTCTTAGACTCATAGCTCAATGCATGGTGAGTCTAAATTCATGAAATAACCTGCTTTACTTAGCATAAAACTTTAATTGAAAGTGTGAAAAAGTTCTTTGGATCATTTCTACCAGGCTATGAGCATTGAACATATTTTAGAGAGCTTATCCTCCATGAATAGAAAGTTTCTCAACTTTCTTACACTTCAAACTCACTTGATTGACATAGAAGTTTATGAATGATGCTCCAAAGGCCTTAGGTGATCTCAATGCATATTTTGGAAGCTTAGGGAGTATAATATGTGGCTTTGAAGTTACCTAGGCTAGTGTTGAGTAGGATTTTGCCAACACAATCTCATCTCTATAGACTACTCCATCAACTCTTCACAGTGGTATCAGAGCAACGTTAAAGTCTCGGCAACATGGGTGATGGATTCCCCTCATCCATTGACAAGCTCGATCAAAGTAACTAGTTAGCATCGTCTCTAAGAATGGAGGCTTATCTATCAGGAAGGAACTTATATGGATACATCTCATGAGATGAGATGATTCCAATACTTAGAACCAAGGGTTAACAAACACAAGAGGAGCAAGAAAGGTTGAATGCATGGGGTTCAAAGAATGTGCTTTGGCAAGGTCATACATTCTTAGATCTATCTCTAATTTTTTACTCACTTCCATTAGGAATCATAAAACCTCTCAAGAGACATGGAATGCTTTGGAAGCATTCTTCTCCTCAAGCACCAAAGCTAAGAAGAATCAACTAGGATAGAGTTTACAAGACTCAAGAAGATGCCCAAGAAAAGTGTGACTAACTTTGTCACCAAGATGATGGATACTCTAGAACATTGTGGGAGCATTGGAGAGATCATTGATGAGGAGAAAGTTTTGAGTCAAGGAATCAATGGGATTAAAGCTGATGACAAATGGGAAGCCTTCACTAGAGCTATGAACCTCTACATGGACATGTAAGTACCTTAATTCAACACACTCATGGGGCAACATTTCACACATGAAGCAAAGATTATGAAGAATGGTGAAAACTAGAAAGGTGACCAATCCTCTGCCCTCTATACAGATTAAAATAAATGAAAGAAAAAAAAGGAAAACATAAGAAATATGATGATGAAGGAGTTATCTTTTGAGCCAATTTTGATGATCGAGGTAGAGGCCCGAGAGGAAGAGGTAGAGGAGGTAGAAAAGGCATGGGGAGAGATCAAAGCTCATCACGCTGTGCCATATGTGGTTTATCAAATCACAACATTGAATATTGTTTGAGGAACCCAAGGAATCAAAGCAGAAGAGGATACATCATAGGAGGCTATGGAAACTCAAGAGGTAGACTCAATAACTCTTATGGATATAATAACAACTCATACAATCAAGGAGGATACAAAGGAAGGAGAGACTACAACAACTGTAGAGATGATCAAACTCACAAGGATTCACTTGTATTCATGGACATGAAAATGAAGGAAGGTAAGTTTGATGAGCAGGTTTTCTAAATAGATTGAGGATGCTCAAATCATGTGGCCAGAAATGTGGCTCTACTCTTAAACTTGGAAGATCCAAAGAACAATCATGGAGTCCAAATAGGAGATGACATAAGGTATCTAGTTGAGAAGATAGGTAATGTGAAGACATCTAATGGTAACATGAATTTACTAAGTAGAGTCCTTTATGTGCCTACCATCACAAAGAACCTTATTAGTGTAGGTTAGATTGTTGAGAAACATTTGCAAATGAGATTTACCAAGAATGGAGCATATGTTGAGGACCTATATCAGAGACTCAGGATCAAAGTGTACTTGGACTACCCAACATATCAAAACAACACATGATATACAAGTGTACTGCATGTCAGTTTGGTAAGTCACACAGGTAGCCATTCACCAATAAAGGCCACATACATGGATATCTCTTGGATCTTGTACATAGAGATGTTTGGGGACCAAGCAAAGAACCTTCAATTTCTAGATCAACAGGCTATGTGTCGTTCATAGATGATTGTAGCAAATGGACTATCTTCCATTTCATGAAGCATAAGGATGAAGTGTTTTTATGCTTTGAAACTTAATTAGCTCTTGTGGGGAATCAAACAAGTAAAACCCTAAAAAGACTAAGGTCAAATGGAGGGGGAGAATATTTTTCCCATGAATTTGATTCTTAGATCCAACAGAAAGGAATCAACATGGAAATCACCATGAGATAGACTGGTGAGAAAAATGGAGTGGCAAAGAGAAGGAATAAAACAATTGTGGAGGCTACAAGGTCCATGCTTAAGGGCAAGAAACTTCCTAACTACTTGTGTATAGAGGTAGTATCTACTGCAACATATTTGGTAAATAAACTAGCATCAAAGCTCTAGATGTAATGACTCCATACGAGGCATGGATCAGAAGAAGAACTATCTTGGATCATTGCAGGATCTTTGGGTTCATTGCATATGCACACATACCTTCACAAATAAGAGGTAAATTGGACCCTTAGGCAAAGAAATGTGTGTTCGGAGGCTATGACCTGAATTAGAAGGGTTATAGTAATTCTAGATGTTGTGTTTGATGAAAACAAGTAATAGTTTGAAGATAATTTCTAGATAATCAAGCTACTTTATGACCTAGAGGAATACTTTCCAACTCTTTCAAGAAAGAATGACCACACACTTGAAGCACCAATTGACTCTAAAGATGATCAGAAGGCTCCAAGGAGAGAAATTAACTCTTGGAACTCCAAAGGTAAAGCTAAATTACAAGAGTTTAGGGATGTAGTAGAATCCTGTCAACTAATGATCAGATGTTCAACTAGAGAAAAGAAGAAGCCAAAAAGCTATGGCTATAATACATCATTGGTCACTAAACACTCTATCTATTTACATAGGATTCAAACTTTGAGGAGCCCTCATATTTTGACGAAGAAAAAATGAAACTAGAATGGATAAATACATAGAGGAAGAGATTGAAGCCCTACGGGAAAACCATACTTGGGAGTTGGTACCTGAGACTTTAGTTATGAAGACCATAGGATCAAGGTGGATATATAAGGTGAAGAATGACTTTGGTGGAACTATTGACACCTATAAAGCAAGACTTATGGGCAAAGGGTATGCAAAAACAAAAGGGATTGACTATGAAGAGACTTTTTCACCTGTGACAAAGATGCCAACTATCAAACTGCTTATTAGTATTGGAGCATCCAAGAATTGGAACATTTATCAAATAGATATAAATAATGCATTTCTAAATGGTTGGATATCTGAAGAGGTATATATGTCTCAACCTCTTAGTTTTCAAGATTCATCATTCCCTACAGGTTAAGGAAGGCCCTATATGGTTTTAGGCAAGCCCCAAGGGCCTCGAATCATAGGCTTGTCACCTATTTGTAGGATAAAGGTTAGTAAAGCAGACCCCTCACTCTTCATCAAAAGGATTCAACTGAAGTCATATACATATATGTATATGTTGATGATATACTAATAAAAGGTAATGATCTTGAAGGCGTAAGAAGGATCAAGATTCAAATGAAAGAAGAATTCAAAATCAGTGACTTAGGGAAACTGACATACTTCATAGGATTGGAAGTAGTGTATATACAAAAGGGTATGTATCTCACGCAAAGGTAATATATCAAGTATATGCTTGCTAAGTTCAAGATGGTGAATTGAAAGGTTTCAAGTACACCCACAGAGATGAATCAAAAGCTAAGTGCTCATGAAAGGGAACAAACTGGAGACATAAATAGTCATTAGAGTTAAGTGGTAGTTTGATCTATTCCACATTGAGAAGAGTTGAAATTTGATATAGTGTAAGTATCCTAAATCAATTAATGCACACTTTTAGGAAATCTCACATGGAGACAGCTAAAAGGATACTCAAATACTTGAAGGGAACCATCAATGAAGGTTTGTATTACCCATACACATCTGATATAGATATCAAACTCCTCTCTAATTGGGTAGGTTCTAAAGATGATGTGAAAGGTACATCAAGATATCTCACCTTTGTAGGTGCAAAAATTATCTCATGGTTTTTAAAAAAGGAATCTATTGTTGCTCTCTCATCAAATGAAGCTGAATTAGAGGACTAGCCAATGCAAATAAGGAAGCAATGTGGATCAAGACCTTGTATTCTGCTTTATGTCTGAAGTCCTCTGCTCCTCACATTATTGGTGACAACATTAGTTAATTACATCTTGCAGCTAACCCAATCTACCATGTGAGGACCAAGCACATAGAAGTGCACTATCACTATGTCAAAGAAAAGATCACAAGTAAAGAAGTTGACCTATCATATGTATCTACTCACCAACAATGTGTAGACATGATTACGAAGGCATTGGATGGAGTTAAGTTGAACAAGTTCAAAACTATGATTGGATTACATGAAGTGTTGAAGAAATGAAGACTCAAGCATCTTAGACTTGAGGGGGAGCTATTGCTGCAAGGAGCAATTCTAAGACCGTGCTCAATGCTCATAAAGATTTCTCTTTTATTGTTCGACATGAACATTTGGTTTGAAAACTTCAAAGGTTAAAGCTTTGAGTTTATCTTAGTCAATGGAGATAGGAAAACTCTCATGATTGAATGGATCGAGAACCTGTAACTTCTCTTTTGAATTCAAATTCAAATTTTTCCTAGATATTAGGTCTCCCTTTTAGGTAGAAGATCTAATCACCATCAAAATCAAGGTGTATATAAATACACCACTTCTAGTTGTGGGGTGCTAGAGCAATATAAAATGAATGTAGCTGATCTTTTGGGTATATATTGTAGTATCACAAATTGAGAGAAGTCCTCCACAACTCTTTTGTATCATATGTGCAATATCAATACACATTATGATTAATTTCTATTGACTTGTCATCCTCTATCTATTGTTTGTGCAACTCTATCACCTTCTCAGAATCATTTCTCAGTGTGTAGGTACTTAGGATCGAATAGATCAATTTATTTAGGATTATTGAGATCATTCTTACAAGTTTTCATCAGCATTGGATGTGTAGATCTCAAGTTATGAGTGATTATATGTGACTTTCGTTGTACATCTTCATCTCCCTGAAAAGTCAGGGTGACCCCCAAACTTCTTATAATTATAGCTCGATGCATGGTGAGCCTAAATAAATAGCTTTATGGTTAGCTTAAAACTTTAATTGAAAGCATGAAAAATCTCCCTAGATAATTTCTACAAGGTAGAGATTCTCCTCCCTAAATAGAAAATTTCTTAGGCTTCTTGAACTTTAAACTCATTTGTATTGACATAGAAGTTTGCGAATGATACTACAAAGCACTTAGGTGATTTCAATGCATATTGTGGAAGCATAGGGAGTGTAGTAAGTATTTTGGAAGTTATCAGGGCTGGAGTTGAGTAGAATTTTGGCAATACAATCTCAACTATGTAGACTATTCCATGAACTCTTCACAACTTATACGTGTATCTATTAGCTGATTAGAAGACCATATGGGGTTTGCATAGAGGAAAGCCTGTGAAATATGAAAAGTTTGAATGCATGCATTGAAGATTTGGTGGCTTTTCTATAGTTTTTTCTAGTTTTCCATGTATGCTAAGGTACTAACAACCTTAAGCGGGCATGCGTTTTGTAAATGTTTTGCAGTGTCGATGAGAATTGTCTTATTATTGGGAGTTTGTTATAATAGCAACATGCGGGTAACATAGTTTTCATGATGAGACAATCAGGTAGTAGGCTTTGTAAGAGGATCTTACAATGCAAGATAGACAAAAGTAAATCTACCTTTTTTTTATAAGAAACTCACCCAAGGTGAAGGGTCATTGGTGCGAGGTACACAATGATTGAAAGGCTTTTCTGAATGAGTAGGTTAAATATGACTAGAAGCACATCAGCCTGTGAGAAAGATGTTTTGCTTATATGAAGGATACAAAAAAAAATATGACCAAACATATGTAGTGTGAGTAAGGCATACATTGTATATTTAAATCTTTAAGAGGGGAGCATCACCTTATAAAGTCTCGTTGCATATGGTCTTCTTGTTATAGATGATCTTCGGACAGTCTCACAACTGAGAAGTTAATGGCTTCTCTAATCCAAGAGAAAACTTAGTTAGTGTTACCTTAGTAGGGAGATTATTTTCTTAAAAGACATTCGATTTGTATACATAATTAGTAGATTTTTCCTGCATTAGGAAAAAATCCCACAACCAGAAGAGGTTCTATGGAGGAAACAATAATTTATAAACCTAAGAATGGTGTAGAAATCTATTGCCCTTTTAACTAATGTGCAATCATCCTCTCCATATGAAAATAAAGGTACAATTAATCCGAGTAAGGATACCATTCTCACTACCTGTAGATAACATTAAGAACATAAGCTTGCCAACACATTGCGTTACATTTAATAAATCAATTGATCTATTTGTGGTAGAAATTTTTTATTTATGTAATTCCAAGTAAACATATCCTCTTTGGCTTAAGGCCTTTGTTCCCAGATCAAGCGTTATCCCCCAAGAGCATATATATTTTGTAGTAATCCTTACTAAGCATACTAAATATTATATTTTCAACATGAAAAAAGCACTTTTTTTTCATTAAGAAAAACATTTTAAACATGATCAATAAAACTACACTAAAAATTATGTATTCTTTGTGTATGGTTAAAATTGATAACCTTCGTTTTATTAAACTTATAGACAAGCTTCTCAAAAGCTTAAATAATTGTGGGTGGGGGGGGGGGTATAGCATCGTTATGGCTTTTCATTGAACATGTGTAGCTGCGATTGAAATATATCTGCATTCTTAAAATCAATCATAGATATAAGGTTAGGAGTATAAAGGATTTGTTCCATGTTTCAGTCTTATTGTAGTGAAGGGTTTGTAGCTAGAGATAAAATATTAGTTTTCTCCCTTATCAACTCTCCCCTACAAGAGCTTTGGGTAGAAATGTAATATAACCTCTTATATTGTGAACCCTTGTTGGGCATATTAATAGATTCTAACATTTTTTTATTCAACACAAATTACGATTTCTCCGAATTGCCATTGTAACAATCATTTGATTTCTTATTCTACATTGAAAAAGTGTAACCTTTTGTGTGGTTAGGTAAATTTTATGTAAATATTGAGCCAGAAATTGAAGCATCGTTGTTGGGACACTGTGGGTCATCTCATCTTTTGAATCTTTTGTATTCAACCATAAACTAGTAGAATAGAGGATACAACCTACTAGACTCTCCCTTGAGTGATTAAAGTGGTTTTAGTTAATGATTGGATTAATTCATTAACTATATCAAAGAAACGTTTGGCTACTAATTTGATATCATTATCTCCATCACTACATACGTAGATGTTGCGCATCCTTTTTAGGAGAATGTTTTAGTTTTAAGCCATTCTTTTAGAACTTTACTTATCATCCATTATTTTTGTAGGAAAGGCCATTCAAATTTGGCCATTCTTTTAGTGCTTTAAATTAGCCACCATTACTTTTGTAAAATAGTTCATTCAATTTTTTTTAAGAACTTTTTAGTTATATTCCATTCCTTTAGTGCTTTGATTATCCTCCATTATGTTTGTCAAACAACTCATTCATGCATATTCAGAAGTTCACAAGAAAGAAAGCAGAGCATGAACCTACATGTTTTGAAGATGCAAACTCAAATGTAAATTGGTCCAATGTGATGCAAGAAGTGATAGATGCATTGTATGAGAACAAAACATTGCAGCTTGTACCATGAGATAATAAGATGAAGGTAATTGGAAATAAGTGGCTATTTTGTATTAAAAGAAATAATGATGGTTCTATTTCTAGGTAGAAGGAAAGATTAGTTGCAAAAGGCTTTGCACGAACATATGGAATTGATTATGAAGTGACATTTAGTCCAATTGCAAGAATCTCAACTATAAAAACTATTTTAAGTTTTGTAGCAAGTAAATGTTGGAATATATTTCAACTTGGTGTTAAAAATACATTTTTGAATGGTCAAGTACAAAAACATGTTTATATGGGGCAACCAAAGAACTTAAAGATGAAAACTATCCAAATTTTGTTTGCAAACTAACAAAATCATTATATGGTTTGAAATAGGCACCTAGAGCTTGGAATCATTGATTGGTAAGCTATTTCGAAGCTTGAGGATACAAACCAAGTGTCGCAAATCCTTCTTCATGTATGAAGTTTATAAGAAATCAATGTGTGTATATTTGCATTTGTGTTGATGATCTTATCATTACAAGAAGTGCTATTGACAAGATTAATGAAATTAAGAAGAGACTTGGTATGGAATTTAAGATTTTAGATCTCAAGATTTTACGTTATGCATTGGGGATCGAAGTTATTTATGATAAACATGGTATATGGTTGAGTCAAAAGAAGTACATATGTGATTTATTTCAAATAGTTGGTTGGATTGTGAGAATATTCAAGCAAATCTAGAGGGGGAGAATGTTGTGCATCCTTATTAAGAGAATCTTTTAGTTTTAGGCCATTGTTTTAGCGCTTTACTTGACATCAATATTGATGTCAAGTAAATCCATAACTTTAATGTTGAACATTCTTTTAGTGCTTTAAGTTAGAAACCATAATAAAATAATCCATTCAAAGTTGTTTAAAACCTTTTTAGTTATAGTCCATTCCTTTAGTGCTTTAATTATCTTCCATTACTTTTGTGAACAATTCATTGGTACAGATTCATTTCCAAAACTCTATATAAAGAGCTTAGAAATGTAGTTTTTTTAAGAGTTATTGATACTCAATCATTGTGATTATACAATTGTTTTTTCTTTTATACAGAGAATTTCCCTTCTTCTTATCTAATTTCCCTTCTTCTTATCTATTTTTCTTCATTTTCTCGATCATCTCCGCATTCTATACCATTTTTTGCTTCTCTTCATGTTGTTTTGTTTGTGCTACTTCGTACAGTCTCAATACTCAACAATAGACACACACACACATACATACACACACACACACACACACACACACACATATATATATATATATATATATATATATATATATATATATATATATATATATATATATATATATATATATATATATATATATATATATATATATTACATACATATATACCTTAATTCTCTTTCTTATTTCATTCCTTCTCATTCTATATTTTGTCCTCTATACATTTCTTTATTATAGTTGTTTATCAAAGACCCGCAAGTCTTTGTTTTGAGTCTATGTTTACAGATCGCTTTATACTTACATACTAATAACATAGAAGCTTACATTGTATCACCTGCATACGTAGAGACATATACATACATAGATACATTTGCATATACATACATACACACATATACACCACATACATAGATACATTACATACATACATTCCATTGTGACAGCCTAGACATTTTTGGAACCCTAACTTCCAAGTTAGATGAGGTCTATGTATGATTTTTGATGGTAATATATGATCTTTATGATCCTATACATTACGTTAGGTAGGGCTTAAAATTCTGGGTCATTGGCTTGCCATTCAAGGTAAAAATAAAGGCCTTGTGGTGTTATGGGATATCCCCATAGAACCTTAATGGGGGGAGTGTAGAGGTTGGCTTGCCTCCTTCTGCAGGCTCTGGGGGCCCTATCCCCTTGGCCCCTAGGGCCAAGATGGTAGGACTTCTAGTCATGGAGATATTGTTAGATTGTATATCTTGTCGACTATTTTGTGTCTCCCGACTATGTTTATCTATACTGACCTCCCTTGTAAAAACTATATAAGCATGGTTGATGTTGAGCTGAACATAACATTGCCCACTAGTAATCCCTTCATCTAGATTCTACCTCGATCTCCATCTTAGCTCCATAGTGGGAGCACATGAGTGGATAGGATGATTGTTGTAACTAAATTAATCTTGGAAATCTGAGAATTTGAGTTCTCTATATCTCAGCCTATGTCTATCTTTGTCTGTGTTTTTTTTCCAACTTTGTCTATTGGTCTATTCCAAAGTGATGTTATTTTCTTACAAGGTGTGAGAGCTCAGGGGTCTTTGAGTGGTGCAAATGCAAAACAAAGAGGTTATAGAGGTTTGAATGACAAAAGAGAGAAGATTTCAAAGCGATGCATCATCATCTACAATTGGGAATCAAGGTGGTTTGACAACAGGAGTAGGTCGGTCGCATATAGGAACAACAATGATCTCGGTCATCCCAAGGTTGCTGATATGACCATAAGCCTTCACAAAAGGTAAACTTGATGGTATGAACCACACCATATGGAAGTTCAAAATCTCCTCTATCATTGATGGTAATAGATGATCTTTGTGAGCTTAACCATTAGGTTAGGTAGGGCATAAACTTCTGGGCCATTCAGTTACCATCAAGGTGACAATAAAGGCCTTGTGGTGTTGTGCGGTTTCCCTATAGAACCTTAATGGGGGGAGTGTAGAGAGGGGCTTGCCCCCTTCTCCAGGGTTTGGGGGGCCTATCCCCCCAACCCATAGGGCAAAGATGATTGGACTTCTAGTCATGGAGATATTGTCAGATTGTATATTTTGCCGACTATTTTGTATCCTCTATCTATGTTTATCGATACCAACTTCCCTTGTAAAAGCTATAGAAGCATGGTTGAGGTTCAGCTTCACATAGAATTATGCACTTGTAAGCCCTTCATCTAGACTTTTTCTAGATCATCATCTTAGCTCCACACTAGGATCGAAAGGGTGGACATCACCGTCCTTGTAACTGCATTACTCTTGGCAAAATGAGATTTTGAATTGTCTATCCCTAGTCTGTGTCTATCTTTGTTTGCATTTTTTTATCAACTATGTTGATTGGTCTATAGTTGTGTTGTTACTTTCTTATAATTTATCTTGATTTTATGCCAATTCTTCTCTTTTTATGTGTGACAACTCGTTTTCTCATTATCCTCATTGTACTCGGTGATGAATTGTTGCACGCATTCGCTATTCTACACAATAAGAGCAAAAATGCACAATATACTTTGCACCTCAAGCTAAAAAGGGACTCTTTTACTTGAGAATACCTCATTTGACATGGTATAAGAGGAGCCGTTTTTTCATATACATGGACCTTTATAACATATTTTTGTTCAAGGAATTAAGAATCACACCATGTGCATTCTTCAGCTATCCATCCCTCTACTTTAGAATACTAAAATCTTGTTTTTTGATGTACATAGCCTTTTAAAACTCCCATAAATATCTCAATAAAGAACATCCATTGAGTGATAAAACATTATTTTAGGTCAACAAGTTCCTTGCACATCTCTAGTTGGAAAAATTTTAAAGTTTTAGTCTCACAAGAATTGATTATAGGAAGATTCAAACGATTTCAGAGTTTAATTCAAAGAACGTCTCTCATCGAAAGTTCTAGATTTTAGTGTGAGGAAAGTTGATTATAAGAATATTCAACGTCACAATGTTGTATTCAAAGAAGGAATTCCATATCAAGGAATCCTTCCATATTTATCATGTATTGATGGAAAATATGGGATTTCCTTCGATATAATGATTGAAAACTTGACACTTTTCTATCATCAACAAATTCGTGTGCTAATAAATTAGTGTACCATTCTCTTGTTAAATTGATAAATACTTCAATATTTGGGTTCCATGATCTTCAAATGTATCCCCAAATGAAACCTTTGTCCATTCATGTTGGAAAAAATCACATTACATTAAGTAAGATCTTCAAAAATGCTTTCGAATTACTATTTGGAAAAAGATGCATTTTTTTCTTAAACTAAAATGTAAACTGATGGGCTACATAATATTTCAAATGAAACCTAAAAAATGATGGCAATCCATTTGAACTCTTATAGCTGAAAAATTATCACACAATCTAGCGTTGATGTTCATATTGTTCAATGCATCATCCTCTATTCCCCTATGGTTCCATCAAATTTTCGACCATGCATGAGTGCCCATCAATACATCATCCATATTTTGAACTTTCCCATCAATACATCATCCATATTTTGAACTTGCGTAAAAAGATTAACCTAGAAAACAAAGAATATGTTGGTTAGACCAATAAGAAAATAATGAAGATTGTAGAGAAGTGAAATTTGGAGAGTGAGAACACACATAAACAACATGAGCAAGAAGAAGAAGCTTAGGATCATAACACGTAGTGTACTACTACATGTGTAATATACAAAGATAATTAGCCCATCAGGGTTATGAGCATATATACAATTTAGAGGGAAAAAAAATCCTATGCAGGAACAATGTTCCTTGAAAGTCCTAAGTGTGTTCATGCACATCGCTACCAAAATATAGTAACAAGTACCCCTAAGAGTGATGCTATGAAAAAGAGGTTGACACTCATTGTTTGTTTGTAGAACAATGCTGACTACCAACGTTAATGAGGATCCAGCCTCAAATCATCAACCAAAAAGGAATAACAGTGATATGAATATTGTGACCAATTGATGCATGCAAATGTGAGTGTCAGAAGCACAAGAATGCACACACATGCACACATACACCAGGAAGAAGCAATAGAGTGGAACAATGGAGTCATTCTATTCACTAGCATACAAGTTGCATAGATCTTCAGTTCTATTCCCAAAATCTAATTAGTTAGCCTCTAAAATTGAGCCTACATGCTATATTTAGAGTTTTAAAACTAGTTTTGATTGGTTTCACACCTAGTGTCTAGCATAGTCAATGGGATAATCTCATGGCTTAAATGAGCACAAAAAATAATCAAAATCAGCATGGCCATTCTATCTAAGCTCCTCAAGGTGGAGGAATCCTTGAAATTGAAAAAATGTAGCTAGAATTTACAAAACTCAGTATCTTACAATGTGGGTTGTGATAAAAAAATCATTATCCTTGAAGAATATATGGCATTTTTTAGAGGAGAATCGTGGGACCTTTTTACATACTGCCTCTTCTTCTATGCCTTCTTGCACTTGAGCTTGTATATGTGCCACTTGTACCTTGAATTCTTTGCCCATGTCCTTGCCCATGTCTGTCATCCCCAATAGAACCTTGTTCTTGGGAGTGATCAATGTATGCTTGGAGGAGGTCAAGTGTAGTGGTATGTTTTGCTATCCTAATGCCTTTGGCAAATTTTTCCTCTAATTTTTTGCCATTCGATAGCACATGGAGTGTTTGGTTGGAATACTTAATAATGCTCAAAATACTAGATTGTTTCACATGTAAACAGATGAAGTAAGTATGTTGGATGTGATAACAATACCTCTGAATGATATTCCCAGAAGCCTGATATTCCTAGAAGCCTCTAGTAAAGGCATACTAGATAAGTCTGTTTATAGCAATCCGAGAGATATTTGATCCTATAGTGCCATGCATAGAGAAATGTTATTGACAATGTGGTGCTAAGGTTATAAACTAGATTTAGCTTTTCACCTCCCTTTGTCAATTTTCTTCTAAGCGCTTGAGTATATCTTGATGTTGATTTTCTAGCTAGGTTTTCAAACGTTTATGCATTCTTTTAAAGTAGTTTACCTGACATTCAATGAAGCATTCTTAAGCATTAAAGAGTTAAGTTGTGATTGTAGAATCATTATTTTTTTTGTAGCATGGTATTCAAGTGCCCTAGGTTGACATATTCTTTATGCGCCTGGTTCATACAAGGAAGCATTTGGAATCTAGCAGTTGTATGCCCATGGATGTGTACATGGGGTTTTCGACGATGAATGCAAAAGGAGGGGTGAGTTGTGCATCAAGGAAGGGAATTTTGGAGGAGATGGGGAAGTGAGTGGAGCACCAAGGTGTTGGGGTGGGATAGGGAATTGGGGGTAGGGGGAAGTAGGGGGTAGGGGAATCGATGCATGTGGTGAGATGCAAATGGGTTTTGTGGTAAGTATTAGTGTTGAACATTGGTATACGATGATGGTTGTGTGGGATTTTGTGTAGTTTGTAGTGGAGTGGTGGGAGTTTGGGTGAAGGGATTCTACATGGGGTGCATAGAAGTGTATGAAGATGTTGAGAAGGTAAAATAAAAGAACTAGTGGGATAAGAGACGAGATGAGGTCGACAATGAGTTGTGATTGATGAAGTGAAAAGGAGGGAAGTTTGGTAGCTTGATGGTTGTGGCGGTGGTAACACGTGTGGTGATAGGGTGGCGATGGGTTGAGGGGAAGTAATAGGGGGTGGAGTGCCAAAGATTCCTTGGAAGTCATGGGAGATGGCTTTTGGAGTGGGGGGGAATGGGATGGGGTGCCTAAGGTGGACAAATCAATAGGTGGGATAGGTGGAGGGTAAATATCCTCTAAGAAGGGAATGACAAAATTCCTTTAGAGGTTTGTCCCCAGGCTGCTTATTCGGGTGGTTGGGCCTCTTGCCTCTTGAGGTGGGAGCAAGGGTTCAACCCCCCCAGGCAACATGTAAGGGAGATGGTTAACATGGAAAGTTGTACTTTGTGGCTGATGTGCCACCATTTATCCTACCCCGCAACAATTGTGACCACAGTTTAACCCAGCTATGTAAACCCCTGTTCTTGTGGGATATTCCCATGAGTACTATGCCCTTCTTTGTACACTTGCAATTTCAAAGTTAATGCTTGGAGGAGTAGGCCTTGGCAGAACCTCCATTTAAAAAAAAAAGATTCCTTTAGAGGAATGCGTACTTGAATGTTTTGCCCCTGGAATTGGTGAGTAGGGGTGTGCCATGGATCGTATCAAGTATGGGGTCAGTTTTGAAGGTATCAAAGTGCATCAATCACTCCCATGGAATCTATCAATATATGCATTGTTGTGATGAAGGCTTCATCAAATCCATTGCTATGTAATATTCTTTTAAAAGGGCATGGTTGAATTCTGCATTGAATTGGTTGCATACCCAAACTTCTTCCATTCGTGTGTATAGTCGACAGAGGGCATCTGTGTAGGCAGGGTTGTCGCCTTCCTCTTTGTGTTATTACTCTTCTTCTTTATCAGCTTGTGACTCTCAATAATGAGTTTGACTCTCAATAATGAGTCTGCTCATATTCTTGAGAGAAGAGTTGCGTATCAAAGTATCCAAAGTCTTGGAGTTCTTCCATCAATGGTACTTCAAAGTCAAAGAACAATTTCTACTCATGCATGACATTTCCTCTCATAGGGAATACAAAGCCTTTGGTTGTGTCGTGCACTTCAACATTTCGTATTAATGATTCCACTACGGTAGGTTGTGTTTCCACATTATGTGGCTCTTAATGATTCCACTACCGTAGGTTGTGCTTCCACATTATGTGCCTCTTGAGGTAAGGCAAGGGTTTGTTATGCCTATGGTTTACCTTCAAGACAAGGAATCCAAATGGTGGATAATTGGACAACTATGTGAGGTCCAATAGGTGAGTGTGTAAGGGTGGACAATCTATGTAGGTTGCAAGAAAGGGATAGTTCCATGCATTCTCTTGGACTAATGAGATGTAGAGGTTCTACCACCTTTGAACGTTTGCAACTCCTCGTTGGTTAGGGCACACTCAACGGGTATATCGTAGGCCAGACACATGTGAACAATACAAGTGATTGCACAACAACCATTCAATACCTATTTGGATCCATCGGGAACTAGGTGCATAGAGTTGATACAATCCAATGAGGTAAATCTGTCTTCAAGAGATTCGTTTAGTCCAAATATAATTTGAACCAAATCTTCTGTGGGTTTTGATAAATCAGTCCCGCCCCAAAAATGCAAAGTGTTGCATATACATATGGAGTGCCATAGATAAATTTGGTGTTATAGTTGATATCGATGTCAACGTCAATATCTCACTCTTCTTCATTTCCTTTGGTATCAAGATCTCTTTACATGAGGCTACATGAGCTTCAAGGCTTCACCTACCAATCATGTGAGTTAAAACCCTTTCAATGGCTAATTAGGAAGTAAGGATGGTAGAACAAATGTTCCTAGAAAATCTCTATCTAGACCGGACTATAATGTGTGGTTAAAATAATAGCATTATAGGATATTTTCTTTTTGTAAGGGTGCATTGAAATACTCGTTCAAGCTTGCTCTATTGCAAAAAGGCTACAAGCGTTGTGACTTTGAATTCCTACGAGAAAAACTCGATGCGACCCCACTTGTAATCAAATTCTAGCTTTGCCTCCCACATATAGCATGTGTCTACCAATTTTCTAACTAAGCCTTGGAACCAATTAGATTTTACATGAACTCTCTCAATTATGTTCATGGTGGATCTTCAATGGGTGTCTCTCTATGTTCTTCTCCAAATTCTAGGGATGGGGGTATGGGGTATTCTTCCCCCTGGATCGCCAAACATATCAAAGCAACACATGATCAATGATGTGATGCATGTCAGATTGGGAAGGCACAAAGATAACCATTCAACCACAAAGGCTACATCCACAACAACGTATTGGGCTTAGTACATACAGATGTATGGGGACCAAGTCAAGAACCTTCATTGGCAGGATCAAGGTATTATGTCTCATTTGTTGACGACCATAGTAGATGGACTATTCTATACTTTATCAAGAGTAAGAATGAAGTGTTTGATTGCTTCAAAAAGTATCTAACACATGTGGAGAATCATATAGGTAGATCACTCAAGAAGCTCAGATCTGACGGAGGGGGAGAATACTTCTCCAAAGAGTTTGATGATTTGTTGCAGGAAAATGTATCAAAAGGGAAGTGACTACTAGGTACTCTCCTCAACTGAATGGAATCATCAAGAGGAGAAACAACACATTGGTTGGATCAGCTAGAATAATGCCTGAAGAGAAGAAGTTGCCACATTATCTATGGGCAGAAGATATTTCAACTGCTATGTACCTTGTCAATAGACTTCCATCCAAATCACTTAAAGTTATGACTCCTTATGAAGCATGGCATGGAAGAAAACCTAGTCTTGGACATTGCAAGGTGTTTGGTTGTTTAGCTTATGTTCACATACGATCACAAATAAGAGGTAAGCTAGATGAAAGGCCAACAAAGGCAGTGTTTATTGGATATGATTCAGCTCAAGTGGGTTACAAGTTCTATAATACTTCAACCAAACTGTTCAATACAAGTAGAGATGTTGTGTTTGAAGAACACAGGTCTTGGTATAATGAAGAGAAACAAAAGGTAATTCTACCATATGATCTTGATTTTGATTCTCATCAATTAGGAAGCAAGCATGATACACAGGTTCAAGATCCAAGACATGATAGAGATGATGACCAAGATGAAAGAGAAAAGGATTACAAACTATGGAAGTCAAGAGGCAAAGCAAAGATACAAGAGGTTGGAGAATGCTCCAAACAAGCACCTAGAAGATCAGCAAGAGAGAAGGAACAACCAGAAAGGTATGGATATGATTCCACATTTGTTACAAAGCATTCAATCTACTTGGCAAAAATTCAATTTCGAAAGAACCATCAACCTATGAAGAGGGAAAGGGAAACCCTAATTTGGAAAAGGCCATGAAAGAAGAAATAGATGCATTGAAAGAGATGGACACTTGGGAGTTCGTTACCATGTCACCAAATCAAAAGGTAATTGGTTGCAGATGGGTATATAAAGTTAAAAGAAACTCAGATGGATTAGTTTGCAGGTACAAGGCAAGATTAGTTGCCAAAGGATGCTCACAAACTCATGGTATAAACTATGAGGAAACATTCTCACCTGTTCCAAAGATGACTACAATCAAAACATTGATAAGTGTAGTTGCTGAAAGGAATTGGAGACTTCTCCAACTTGATGTGAAAAATGCAATCTTAAATGGTTGGATAAGTGAAGAGGTATACATGTCACAACCTCTAGGTTTTAAAGACTCTAATCATGCATCTTATGTTTGTAGACCTAAGAACGCATTGTAACCTGGTTACATACCTTCAAGATCAAGGGTTTAGACCTAGCAACTCACATCCTTCTCTATTCATCAAAAGGGATCACAATGAGTTTATCTATCTATGTGTATATGCAGATGATATTATTGTGACAGGTGATGATTTGAATGGCATTCAAAGGATCAAGAGACACATGCAAGAGGAGTTCAAAATTAGTGAATTAGGTGAGCTCACATATTTCCTAGGTATGCAGGTCATGTACACAGATGAAGGAATGTATTTGAGTAAGAGAAGATACATTTTAGATCTAATTCTTAAGTTCAAAATGGAGAACACTAAATCTGCAAGTAAACCTTTTGAGATGAATCATAAACTTAGTGTTTATGAAGGTGAGAAAATTGAAGACATTAAAGACTATCAAAGCTTGGTAGGCAGCTTGATATATGGTACTCATACAAGGGCAGACATCTCATATAGTGTAGGAGTTCTTAGTCAATTCATGCACTCACCTAGAAGGCCACACATGGATGCAACTAAGAGAGTAATTAAGTATCTCAAAGGTACAATCAATGAAGGTATATTCTATTCTTACTCTTCAGATTTGGATATCAAAATCTATTAACATGCAGATTGTACAAGAGCTACGGATGATAGAAGAAGTACTTCTGGTTACTTAGCATTTGCATGTTCAAACTAGTGTCATGGAGTTCCAAGAAGCAACCTAGAGTTTCTTTATCCTCAATTGAAGTGGATTAAAGAGGTTTGACCATAGAAAATCAAGAGGCAATATGGTTAAAAGCATTGTATACAAAATGGGACTTGTGAGTTTCAAATTTCATATATTTGGAGATAATGTAGTTCCATGCATCTAGCAGCAAACCCTATTTTCCATGCGAAAACCAAACACATAGAGGTTCATTACCACTTCATCACAGAGAAGCGCATGACAAAGGAGATTGACATTTCTTTTGTTCCAACTGAAAAGAAAGTAGTAGATATGACGATGAAGGCACTTGATGGAATAAAGCTTTGTAGATTCAAAACTATGGCAGGTATTCAACCTATTAGAGAATAAAGACTCAAGCATACTTTAGATTGAGGGGAAGCTGTTGGAACTTCAAGCTTACACTATACTTGAGGTGGATTTGATCTACATCAAAAACTATGGCCAGCCTTCATTTGAATTCAAAATCCACTTGTAGAAGCCATGGAGCACTTCTATAGTATATATAAAGACTTCAAAACACTTGTACATAACATGGAAGCAATATACATACACTTGTGACCATCATTGTCTTTCTCTTTCATTTTTCTACATCATCTTCTTTGCCAATAGCTTGCAGAGGTTGCTACTCTTTCTACAGAGCTTTAAATTTGATGGGACATGTCTCATTGGAAAATTACTAGTGTTTAGTTCATGCTTATAAATTTTCATAGTATTTGGTTTAGTAGATTCAAATAAATATCAGTTTTTGTGTCTCGGGGTCAATCTCTACATATTCTTGAAAAATAGGAGGTACCATTGTTGAGTGTCTGATTCATTCAAATAGCCTATTGTTGAGATTTATTTTCATAGTATTTGGTTTAGTAGATTCAAATAAATCTCAGTTTTTGTGTCTCAGGGTCAATCTCTACGTATTCCTGAAAAATAGGAGGTACCATTGTTGAGTGTCTGATTCATATTTTTCTTATTTCTTGTACTCTTTTACATTCTATACACTCAACCCTATTTTTATCACTCCCATAAAAGGATTTTTTCTAATTCTAATCACACTGGTCGCTATGAGCATTTGAAGCTCCTTGTCTCATCCAAAGATAGTAAGTTTTTTGAGCTAGTCGATGCACAAACCTATCTGTTTTGTATCGACTCCTTCTCATTGATTCTCCAAAGTACATAGTGCATTTTATTGCACTTATCACATGCCTATAAGGTCTACTTGAGTCTCCATAATCTCAAGGGCTGGTCTTGTGCCGGTTGGTTGGACCAAACTTCGTTGCTTCACAACTCACTTTTCTACCTCCTACAAGCTTCTCCAAGTTCTTTCACAATCTTGGACCAATACGAAAGGTTTTGTGAAGTCTTCATCATGGCAAACCAAGAACTTAATTGCAAAGGTACATCGTGTTAGAGAGTAAGAATTTCCACCTCAAATTAGAAACGTATTTTGACACCTCCTACTCCAAAGATTTAGGCTTCCATTGGATTTACATATATGCCCATATCTTGGCAACAAGAATACCTTATGGCACTTGTGGTGGCTCATGAATGAACTAGGGCTCTAATCATCTTGATTTTAGTACCAACTTCTACATCAATTGAAGTGAAGGTTCTTTTATCAATGATGCTATGATTTTTATTTGTGAATAATTGGCACATTTACATGTGATAAAGAGGGGCATTGGGACTGGGTAGAAAGCCTTTCCATCTTCAATTTATTTTTCTAATTTTCTATATGGTCTCTACTTGTGCTTCCTCCCTAATCCTCTTTTATTCTTCCTTGCATTTCTTGGCCTTCTTCAATCGTGCAAGCATCTCATCCATTAAGGATTCTTGATAGATCTTGAATCTCCATCCACTATCTAGCTTGGTAATTCTTCACTTACTAACATCGCTAATTGAACAACACTCTGGAAATCCTATTGATGACCAAAGGTATATATCCACGTTTTCTCAACTTAGGGGTATGTTGCGTCAATGTATTAACCAATACTAATTCTTCCACTTTTAGAGCTTTTTCCTTAATATGTGCATCAAAAAAAGTCTTTGTCTCTTCGTGGATGCATATATTCCTGTTGTTGCTACTCGTAATCTCATCTCTCCTTTGAATTCTAGATCCATAATCCTTGAGTATAATTTATGACAATCCCGTTGATGGTCTCATGCTATTTTTAACGTGGGGATCAAGGATCAAGAAATTGAGGGGTAGAGCCACATTTTGTCCAAATACCATCTAAAAGAGGATGTTATTTAGTACAATCTTACATGCCACTCGATAAGCCTAAAGAGCATGATGTAGGTAGCACATTGCATAGTATCGTATTTGTACTCTCCGATTGCCCATTTGCCTTTGGGTAAAACTTCTTGTGTAGGAATATGAACTCTTGAAGTAGATATTAAATAAATTCATTCAAGAAGTGTATACCTCTCTAGTTAACTAGATCATTGGTTAATACTTATTTCATGAAAACATTTTCCAATAAGAATGCAAAAAGTGTTTGTTACATGTAGCCATTACGTCTACCCACTTGGTTGAGTAGCTGGTGGCTATACTAATGTATTCTAGGTGTGAACTCCTTGCAAGGGGGTTGATGGGCCTACAAAAATCTATAACCTACTTTGAAAAAACATGTCCTCTCATCATTGGCCTTAAATGCATGTTATCATGTCGAATAGGATATTATGCTATGGAGAAAGTCTCGCAATGTTTCACATAGGTATGTGCATCCACGTGAAGGGTGGACCACCAAAGACCTGAGAGTAAGATAATATTACTCACACAGTGAGGTCCAAAGTGTCCACTTGCAACACCACTATGTGTAGTTTCTAGGGTTTTTTTTTAAGGAAGTTCAGACTTGGCCTATTCTCCTAGACTTTAATTAAAGAAAAAAGAACAAGTTACGAGTGAATGGGACTAGTGCCTTTGGGACCCCCTGAATCCCACAAAGTTGGGGTAGAACTTGCAGGTCTAGAGAGTGCCACAAAGGAGATTAACAACCCTCTTGTCCCCCTCATGTAGGACCCACTTGGGTTTAAGCTTGTTGTTCTCAATGAGAAACACTTTATGATGCCTAAAAGGTGGGGAATTCTTATAGTTGGAGATTCTTTTGCCAAGGAGGAATAGAGACTTCTTGATCCACCACTCTTTAGGAGGGTGTCCAAAATTTCTCGCACACCACTCCCTCCAAATCTTCTAGATGGTTTCCCCTCTTATAGCATTCAAAGAAAGTGTTTGTTGATTCTTTCCAATTTGCTAAGATCTTGAATCTCTTTCAGTCTCCAACAAGAGAGAAAGTAAATGATTGAGGAGATGAGGAAGGTATTAATTACCATGGCACAACCCGCAAGGTTGATTTGCATGCCCTTCCAATACGCTAACTTGTTGTCTAGTTTGGAAAGGACCCAATTCCATTGCTGCTCCATCAAGATCCCAAAGCCCATCGGAATACCGACTAAGCGGAAGACTTGGCCCCTAGGGATAGTTTGGCAACCATGGTCAACCAGAAGTTGGGGTGGAGGTTCGATGATGGCTCAAAAAGTGATTTTGGAGTGGTTGATTTTGGAACCTGATGCCATACAGAAAATGTCGAGGCACCCCCAAAAGGACTTAATGCTGGTCAAATCATTGTGCACAAATGCATTCATGTCATCTGCAAATAGTCTCATGATAATCTAGCAGTGGTTGAGAGGTAGAGAAAGACCTTTAATATGACCCATTTCCATGTGATGTTGCACAAGATGGCTGAGCCCTTCCATGGAAATAGCGCCAATGGGCATCCTTGCCTACTATATCGTTTTAATTTGATAGTCTTCGATAACTAGCCATTGATATTTATTTACATCAAGCATTCCCCAACAATGTAGCGATCATCTTGGTCAATTTCAGACTACATCCAAGGTCTTCCCCTATTTACAAAACTAATGTACATATGTTTAAAGAACCTTTCTTCTTGAACCTTCACTTCACTTCATGAAATTGAACTTCAATCTTTTCTTCACATCTTCATTTCTAAGCTTCATATAATCACCAATTGTTGATTGTCTTGCTCCAACACGATTGCTTCTCCCAATAGAGCTTGTTTCCAACTAATATGTTTCTCAAGTCTAAATTTCTTTCTAACAATCTGCGAGAGCTTGTTGGAGTTGGGACAAGTAAAGAAGATATGAGAAACATCTTCGATGGACTGGTGGCAGCGCTTACACTAGGGAGGCACCCCACATATTTTGCTAGCCTTGAGGTTGGTCCAGATACCACGATGAAGAATTTGCCATAGGAGAACAAACTTTTTGATTTCTATGAGAGGGTGCCAGATAGCCATGAACTTCATGTCCCACTACAACCGTGTCAATGACAGGCACCACTTCTTGTTGAGGTAAACTTGGTAATCAATGGTTTCTTTGTTGCTTGGGATTTTTGATAGGCAATTACCATTGTGCCATATAAGACCAAGGGAGCACGACACGCATGAGAATGCGAACTTTAGAGTGGTCCCAAGAAAGACATCTGCTTTGCAGAGTATTCCATTCTTCATAGGTTATGTTGTTGCTAGGGTCAATATCCTCAAAGTTGATCCACTATTTGGTGTCTTGTTTCCAGAGATGTTTCCATTTTTTGAAGCCTTTGTTCCATAGTCTCTTGGCGTTTCAAATGTTCCAAGATTCCACGATCCAGATGCCATGTATCGAAAACTAAATAGAGTTGTTTTGTCTGATAGCGGCCGCCCACTTCTAGTCTTCGCTCACTGTTGTGAAGCTTTTGACTTTATTCCAACTCTTCCATAGGAAGCACACGAGATTTGAGCCTTTCGAGAAGACTGGGATTGGGGAAAACAAGAGGGTCAGAATGTCAAGATTCTTCCAATTCGAGAATTCCACAAAATTCAATGCATTCTTGTTTCTGAATATCAACTTGGCCCATGAGGTCTCCCCATTGCACCACACCTTAATCATCCATTTTGTCGCAAGTTTGTTAGCCATGCACCCAATGCCAAGGATGCCAAGGCCCCCACTATCTCTTTGGCTGAAGCAGATGGAACAATTGACTTTGGGTACTCCCCTCCTATTGTGGTCGCCCGTCCAAAGGAAGATTCTGCAAATTCTTTCCATTTTGGATAGCTCTTGCTCTTTTGGAATCCAACAAGAGAGGAAGTAAATGGTAGACGAAATGAGGAATGTGTTGATAACCATTGCACGACCGACGAGATTGATTTGCATACCTCTCCAATAGTTTAGCTTGCTTTCAAGTCTGGCCAAGACCGAGTTCCACCGCTGCTCCATCGAGATACCAAAACCCAAGGGGATCCTAAGAAGTTGGAAAGTTTGGCCCTGAGGAATGAGTTGGTAGCTATGATTAAATAGAAGTTCAGGTTGGATCTCGAGAATAGCTCTGAAAGCGGTTAGGGTGGTTGATTTTGGATCCAGATGCTTCACAGAAAGTGTTTAGGCATCTCCAAAACGTCTCCATGCTGGTACTATCATTGTGGACAAACACGTTCATATCATCGGCAAAAATTCTCACGATGATCTGGCCGTGGTGACAAGACAATCGGAGGCCTTTGATATTTCTTGCTTCCACCACTTGAACCACTAGTCGGCTAAGCCCTTCCGTGGCAAGGGCAAAGGGAAGGAGAGAGGCACCCTTGTCTAATGGATCTTCTTAGTTTGATCACCCTCGATAGTTGGCCATTAACATTAACTTGCATCGACAAACATCCCAAGAGGGTGGAGATCATCTTGGTGAATTTTTGACTGCATCCAAGGTCTTTAAGTGATTGAGGAATATAATCCCATTCCAGCGGGTCATAAGCTTTGTCAAAGTTGATCTTGAGGAAAACCACATCTTGTCTTGACTCATTTGCAAAGTCGGGATCTTCGTAAATGTCTATAATGGCTTCCAAAATCCCCTTAACATTAACTTGCATCGACAAGTTTCCGAGGAGGGTTGAGATCATCTTGGTGAATTTTTTACTGCATCCAAGGTCTTTAAAAGATTGCAGAATATAATCCCATTCCAGTCTGTCATAAGCTTTTTCAAAGTTGATCTTGAGGAAAACCACATCTTATCTTGACTCATTTGTGAAGTCGAGACCTTCCCAAATGTCTATAATGGCTTCCAAAATAGACCTTCCTTTGACAAAACCTTTTTGGTCTTCGCTTAACCAAGCTCTCAGATGGCTGCAAATTCTGTTCGCTATGACTTTGGCAATGTAGAGGAGGTACTGGGGTATCTACTCTTAACAAGAACATGCAACAACACTCCAGTACTTCAACTACTCAAGGGAGGTTCTCCTTAGGGAAATATACCCTTTAACACTTCTGTGAGCAGGCAGATATCAATGATTGCACAGAGTTGTGAATACTCAAGAAAGTATTAATGACAAAATGACAATAATGGAAGACCATCCACTCCTTAGTTTGAATCAGATGATTACAACATAGGCAAGGAGATGCTCAAAAGTTCATGCTCTGGGCTAACATGCCACTCCAGAACTAAGCAACATCAATACAAGGGATTCTTCCAATCCGTACAATGGACACAACTAGATGCAGATTAGCACTGATCAATACAAAGTATGAAGACTTGCTCTAAGGGAAAGAGCATGAAAATACCACTGACTCACACGGAATGACAAAACCAAGCCACTCTCTTCACACTATAGTGCTATTAGCCCTCCACTGGGAAGCCCACGCTCTGTATCCACACCACAGAGTGACTTCCTACAGTAGGCTTGAAGCCACAAAGTGCAAAGAGAGGACCTCTGTACGTACGTATGTAAATGTGTGTATCCGAAATGTACCTGTGAATTGTGTCCCAAATCAACACAAATCCATTGCTTTTATAGGCTCCAATAGGCCAAGAGGGCCTTGCCGATTCCTCACGTCCACTGATCACGCGTCGGTTGATTACCCAAGATTGGAGGGGTAGATCAAATATTCCACTTGATTTGAATTGGATCCTCAAAAATAGGCAGTCGTCATGAATGGTTGGTGGCAACACTCATTTCTCCACTTTTACTTTTACCACTTACCTTTTACTGTCACTTTTGAATGCAAGCTGAGATCCTCATTTTGTGCCGCCCGTGATATTTGAATGACCTTGAGAAGCACATCCTTCACCTAATTTTTGTAGTAGCTTTTGATCCTTCATATTAAGTGGGCGGTGTGGGAGGTGAGTTGTGGGGAGTTGAGAGAGATTATGGGTTTGTGGAGGGTTGTGGAGGGGTGTGGAGTTGTGTGGGGTTTGTGGGGTTTGTGGGTTGGGTGGGAATAGGGGTGAGTTATGGGAAGTTGTGGGGGTTTTGGGGTGTGGTCAAAAATTGATCCGAGATTTCAAAGTTATTATTGCACCATTGGAAAGTACTCGTTGAGAGCTTTCCAACGATATATAACACTATAGGGTTTGGTTGAGAAATCATCCTCCAAATGTCCATTCAAACTGTATAAGAGCCTTATGTAAGGTCGTGGAAAAATGTGGGATTTGTGGGGTTTGTGGGGGGGGTTGTGGAGTGGTGGAGGGTTGTGGGGTGGTGGTGGTGTGGTGGAGGGCTGTGGGGTGGTGGTGGTGTGGTGGTGGTGTGGACTGGTGGAGGACTGTGGGGTGGTGTGGAGTGGTGGAGGGCCGTGGAGTGGTGGTGGTGTGGTGGAGGGCTATGGGGTGGTGTGGAGTGGTGGAGGGTTGTGGGGTGGTGGTGGTGTGGTGGAGGGCTGTGGGGTGGTGGTGTGGTGGAGGGCTGTGGGGTGGTGGTGGAGTGGTGGAGGGCTGTGGGGTGGTGGTGGTGTGGTGGAGGGTTGTGGGGTGGTGTGGAGTGGTGGAGGGTTGTGGGGTGGTGGTGGTGTGGAGTGGTGGAGGGATGTGGGGTGGTGGTGGTGTGGTGGAGGGCTATGGGGGGTGGTGGTGTGGTGGAGGGCTGTGGTGGTGGTGTGGAGTGGTGGAGGGCTGTGGGGTGGTGTGGAGTGGTGGAGGGCCGTGGGGTGGTGGCGGTGTGGTGGAGGGCTGTGGTGGTGGTGTGGAGTGGTGGATGGCTGTGGGGTGGTGGTGGTGGTGTGGAGTGGTGGAGGGCTGTGGGGTGGTGGTGGTGGTGTGGTGGAGGGCTTGCGGTGGTGTGGAGTGGTGGAGGGCTATGGGGTGGTGGGGGTGTGGAGTGGTGGAGGGTCGTGGGGTGGTGGTGTGGAATGGTGGAGGGCTGTGGGGTGGTGGTGGTGTGGAGTGGTGCAGGGTCGTGGGGTGGTGTGGAGTGGTGGAGGGCTGTGGGGTGTTGGTGGTGTGGAGGGGGTTGAGGTGATGGTGGGGGCCGTGGGGGTGGTGGGGAAAAGGGAGGGGACGGTGGGGTTGGAGGGGGTCGGGGTGAGGGTGGGGCTGCAGGGGTGGTGGGGGAAAATAGGAGGGCTGCTGGTGGAGTTGGAGGGGGTCGAGGTGATGGTGGGGGCCGCGAGGGGACAGTGGGGTTGGAGGGGGTCGGGGCGAGGGTGGGGCCGCAGGGGTGGTGGGGGAAAACAGGAGGGCTGGTGGAGTTGGAGGGGGTCGAGGTGATGGTGGGGGCCGCGGGGGTGGTGGGGGAAAAGAGGAGGGGACGGTGGGGTTGGAGGGGTCGAGGTGATGGTGGGGGCCGCGAGGGAACAGTGGGGTTGGAGGGGGTCGGGGTGAGGGTGGGGCCGTAGGGGTGGTGGGGGAAAACAAGAGGGCTAGTGGAGTTGGAGGGGGTCGAGGTGATGGTGGGGGCCGCGGGGGTGGTGGGGGAAAAGAGGAGGGGACGGTGGGGTTGGAGGGGTCGAGGGGATGGTGGGGGAAAAGAGGAGGGGACGGTGGGGTTGGAGGGGACGGTGGGGTTGGAGGGGTCGAGGGGATGGTGGGAGAGAGGGAAATGCCGCGATAGAGACCCCCACATCAAGTCTTTGCACCGTCCCGGTGCAATTCCCGAAGCTAAAAACAAGATAGTGAAGGAAGTTCTTCCTCCTTGACTTAACTCAGATAATCCTTCACCTTGGAGAAATAAATAAATAAATAAATAAATAAATATATTTTTTTCGATTTTTTTGACTTTTTTTAATGATTTTTTTTTACTCTTTTTTTAATATATATATATATATATATATATATATATATATATATATATATATATATATATATATATATATATAATAATAATAATAAACTGCAATCACTGAATGAAATACGGTAGGTACGGTGAATGAAATGCTTCCAATTCACCTTAATTCAGGTACTTCTTCACCCTAGAAATATTGACTAGAGGTATCCCCGTACCCTGCAAATCCTCCAGATGTACTGCTCCATGAGGTAATACCTTTACCACCGTATAAGGTCCTATCGATCTGGGTGCCAGTTTGGTTGGAATTGTTGGGACCTGATGCACTAAAACCATGGATCCTTCCTGAACTTCATTAGACCTCAGATACCTGTCATGCAGTCTCTTGCGCTCTTCTTGTGTTACCTGAAGTTTTTGCATTGCTTCTTCTCCGTATTCTTCTAATGCCACCAATCTCTCAATGGGAGGTTCAATTCCAATGGTTTTGGTTCCCATTTCCTTTTTGATAGTGAATTCAAATGGAGCCAATGCCTCTTTTCCATATACTAAGCGAAATGGACTCTCACCAGTGGTTCCCCTTCTTGTAGTTCTGAAAGCCCAAATTGCACCGATCAATGCTTGTGGCCAAAAGCTTTGATGATCAAAAGATAATTTGCACAGCAACCCGATCAAAATCTTATTGGAGCTCTTTGCTTGCCCATTTGCCCTTGGATAGTAGGCACAATATTTTTTATGGAAGACCTTGTACCTGTCAAATATAAATTGGAGCAGCTGATTTACAAAATGCGTTCCCCTATCACTAGTGATTTCCAGTGGGCAACCAAATCTTGAGAAAATACATTTATACAAGAACTTAGCTACTGTTAATGCCGTGCAGTCCACAGTAGCTTTAGCCTCTATCCATTTAGTTGCATAACATGTGGCCATCAAAATATACTTCTTACCTCCAGGTTGGCCAGTTGGACTAATTGGTCCTATGAAATCAAGACCCCAGCGTTCAAATGGGAGCCATCCTGTAGATATGACTAATGGTTGGAAATTCAATCTGGTTGGCGTAGGAGCACACCTTTGGCAGATGTGGCATTCTTTAGCAAACTTGATCGCATCCTTGTAAATATGAGGCCACCATAGACCCTTGTGGATGATTCTGTGAGCCAATTCTTCCCCCTTTAGATGCCCTTCACTGTGTGTTGCCTCTAGCAAAAGATTTACCTCCTCGGGATAAACACACTTTCTCAAGATATCATCCTGACAGTATTTATATAAATTTCCATTTATAAGTGAATATGCTTTGGTTTTCAGGAGCAATCTTCTCTTTTCTACAGGTGTCAAGTGTTCTGGGAGTTTTCCAATAGTGAGAAAATGGAGAATTCCATCATACCAATCAGTCTGTATTGCTACTAGAAAGAGATTACTATCCACCAGTTCATCATTAATACCTGTTGCCTTCTCGCTCATTGCAGTCCTGGACACTTGATCTGCCATGTAGTGCTCTCTTCCTGGCTTAATATGAATATCAAAGTTGAATTCTTGAAAGAGGAGTAACCATCTCCAAATCCTTCCAGCTACTCTAGGCTTTTTTATCAAGTACTTCAAGGGCTGATGGTCGGATATGACTATAAAATGTACACCGAGAAGGTAATGCCGAAACTTTTGAAGAGCAAATACAATAGCCAAGCCTTCCCTTTCGGTCGTACTGTAGTTCGTTTCTGCTTGGGTGAGTAGTCTGCTGGCATAGGAGATAGGTCTATCAACCTTGTGTGATGATGGTTGAGCTAGAACTGCACCAACAACATGAAGACTAGCATCTGTATGCACATGAAACTCTAATGACCAGTTAGGAACACTTAAAAGTGGAGCAATACATAACCTCATTTTCAGTTCACAAAATGCTTTCTCAGCTTCAGCACTCCATGAGAAAGGGACCTTTTTACTGGTAAGCCTTGATAAGGGCTTAGCTATTTCTGAATACATTCGTATGAATCTTCTATGATATCCTGCATGGCCCAAAAAACTTTGCACTTCCTTTGGGCTTTGTGGAATAGGCATGGATAGAATAGCAGTAACCTTTGCAGGGTCAACCGTTATCCCTTCAGCAGATACTATGTGACCAAGAAGAGTGCCCTTGGTGACCAAAAAATGACATTTAGCAGGATTTAACTTCAAACCTATTTTGAGACATTGCTCAAAGATTTCCTTTAGATTTTCCAAATGATCATGGAAATCTTGAACTGCTGCTCTTCTATCTGTGCCTGAAAACACTGAAAAGTCATCCATGAAAATGCGGAGAAAAGTTATCAACCATTTGCCCAATATTAGATACATTGTTCTATTAAATGAAGCTGGTGCATTCTTCAAACCAAAAGCCATGCGAGTATAGACATAAGTGCCCCATGGAGTAACAAAGGCTATTTTATCCCTATCATCAGGATGGATCACTATCTGATTGTAGCCACTAAAACCATCCAAGAAGCTATACAAAGTGTGATCGGCTACTTCCTCAAGTACTTGTTCTGAAAAGGGCTGAGGAAATCCATCTTGAACAGTCACTTTATTTTAGGCACGAAAATCAACGCAAACTCTTATTTTTCCACTATTTTTCTTGGGTACAATAACCATAGAAGAAAGCCACCTGGAATGTTCTACTAGAACAATTATACCTGCTTCTTCTAGTTTTGTAACTTCCAATTTTACCGCCTTTGCATATTTTGGATTGAGTCGATACGGCCTACTTCTTACAGGCGCAACTCCCTCAACTAAGGGTATTCTGTGTAATCCAAGCTCCTCTAGTATCCCTGTTAGATCTCTGTAGGACCATGCGAAGACATTTTTGTAGGCAAAAAGTAAAGAAGTTACCTTCTGCAGTAAAGGAGGATAATGCCATAGCCAAGAGGCTAAGTGGACTACTTGAGGGTTCTCTTCATCCCCTAGATTTACTTCTTGAACCAGTGTTTCAGGACTAGTCTTGTTTGAGAAATCATTTCCACTGTATGCGAGAGTGGAATTTAGCTTATATTCTGCAATATGTTCCCTAGTCCATCCTTGAGGTATATCCGAAAAGGGGAGATCTTCTCATTCAGGCTCATAACCTTTCTGTTCTGAAACCTCTATAGTTGTTGCCCCTTCAACATTCGTAATCTCCTGCAAGCTCTCATTCTTCAACTCCTTGGGAACCTCATGGCCTTTTCCTGTAACTCCTTCATCTGCAACTTCTTCCTCTATTTCATTGATTTCCACCGTGCAACATTCTGCACTTTCCATCATCCAATTCAATAATGTATCTTCTTCTTGGGGTAGAGAGGGCATTACCTGAGTGTCCACAGTATACCTAGTAGTTTTCCTTGAGTCAAATCCTTCTTCCAAATGTAGCTGTAGTTGGCTATTGGTGCTAGTTGAAATCCATAGTTTGTTTTTCCCCCAATCTTGCAAAGCTTTTGCTTGCCTCAGCCAAGGTCTCCCCAAGAGTAAAGGGTGAGAAGTCTCCTGTGGAAGTGCAATAACAACAAAATCTAGAACAAAGTGGCAACCCTGTACTATCATCAGTACCTTTTCAATAATGCCAAGAGGCGCAACCCGATGTTGATCTGCTAGTGTAACTGTGAATGGTGCCATCTTGGTGGGGTTCAAATTCAGTTTCTTCATTGTGAAATCAGGCATCAAATTGATACCAGAGCCTCCATCTATGATCACACCTGTGAGAGCTTCATCCTTTATACAAACAGATAATCTTGAGCTTTGGTAGTCTGCTAAGGGTGCAGGGGAAAAATCAACCATGAAACCATCTATACTGGGTGATTGGATCAAGTGAGCAGAGTGTATAATCTTCAATAAGTCATTTCTTATTTTTGAATCCATCCTTATAAGTTTGTATAGACTAACCTTGTGATGAATACCTTTCAAGATCTGTTCAATGTTTACCTCATGAGTGTCTTCTTGCAACGTTGTTGGTTGGCCCCTTAGAGAAGTAGCCATCCTTTCATAAGCTCCTTCAATTTCTTCTTGGCCCTTCCACCCAGACTTCTTTTCCTCTTCTTTATCTTGGACTCCCTCTTGTTCTTCTCTATGGGTTGCTGCCGCTTGTCTGGCTCTAGTCATCATGGGTATTGAAGAAGATGAAACAACATAAAGACTGAGTGGTCATACCTTCTTCTTGTGGAGAGACTGCAATCATGTGGATTGGAGCAGGACGGCTTCTTGGGCAGTCTTTGGTATAATGATCCTTGGCCTCTGGACAATGTTGACAAGGAGGTGCATCTTCTGGAAGGGAACACCTATTTTGCATGTGGCCATACTCACCACAACGATAGCACATCAAAGGTCTATTATATCTAGGCTTCACAGGCCGATTCTCCTCTCTATTAGGTGTATTTGAAGTACTAGCATAATATGAATCCAAAGTTTGAGGGTTACTTCTTTGCTGTGTACCCTTGAGGTAATAGCAATCTCTAGCTTCATGACCATCCTTTCCACAAAATTGTCAGCTTACCTTGTTAGGGCAATTAGCATTGGAATGTCCATTGTTGTTACAAATTGTACACCAAATCTGCCTTCTTATATCCTGAGTGGTCCGCAAATCTTCTAACTCACGACGAAGTTGGGCTACTTCATCATCAGTGCGACGCAGTGGTGGCAAGACCTTCTCTTCTTGTTGATTTTGTTGCATTTTCAATGCCTCCAATTCCTTCCTCAGTTGCCCAATAGGATCTAGTTCTGCAGCATAATTCGATTGTGTATCCCCTTCAAAATGTTGCCTAGCTTCTTCAATGCGTGATGCTGCTGCGACAAAATCATTGAGGGTTGCATCCAATCTAAGAGACTCACGAAGCTTCTGCTGAGAGGACCTGGGCAGAGCCTTTTCTATCCATTTTTTAACCAAGAAGTCACCTGGAGCATGTGGCAGGCGTGCAACAAGTGCTTTTGTTCTAGTGTGAAGTTCATGAAAGGATTCACCTCATCTTAGCCTTAGATTCTCGAGCTGGTCTAGAGCTCTTTCCGAGGAGTCACTAGGTCGAAATGTCTGTGAGAATGCCGTCTTCAGAGCCTCCCATGTAGCAAAATGGCCATCTGCATATTGACTGTACCATTTGTCAGCAAGGCCTTCTAATGTGGATGGGAAGAGTACCAGCATTGCATCCTCTCTATTCTACAGACCTTGTCCACGGCATAAGGAGATGAACCTCCTCACATGATCATCAGCATCCTCATAAGCTTGTCCCTTGAAGGTAGGGAACTTAATATTGAGTCTGGAGAGTAAATGAGAGAGATCCTCCATTTGCACTGGTCTTTCTTCTGACGTATCTGAGGAGAAGTCTAATATTCTCCTATGCTTCTCCGTTGATAGTGGTGTCGCACCGAAATCAATAGATAAATTCAAAGATGGTAGAGGGGAGGTAGGTTCACTAGTTGAAGATATAGCTGACTTCTTAAGGCTCCTTCGTATACGAAGAGGCTCCTTATCTGCTCGCGTATGGGTCATGTACCTACTTGCAAATGCAATGGGGCAAAAGTATTGAAAAGGAGGACTATTTACTATCCTCAGGGCCTCTCACAGAAATGCAAGTGTCCCACCGGGCGTGCCAAACTGTAGAGGAGGTACTGGGGTATCTACTTTTAACAAGAACATGCAGCAACACTCCAGTACTTCAACTACTCAAGGGAGGTTCTCCTTAGGGAAATATACCCTTTAACACTTCTGTGAGCAGGCAGATATCAATGATTGCACAGAGTTGTGAATACTCAAGAAAGTATTAATGACAAAATGACAATAATGGAAGACCATCCACTCCTTAGTTCGAATCAGATGATTACAACATAGGCAAGGAGATGCTCAAAAGTTCATGCTCTGGGCTAACATGCCACTCCAGAACTAAGCAACATCAATACAAGGGATTCTTCCAATCCGTACAATGGACACAACTAGATGCAGACTAGCACTGATCAATACAAAGTATGAAGACTTGCTCTAAGGGAAAGAGCTTGAGAATACCACTGACTCACACGGAAGGACAAAACCAAGCCACTCTCTTCACACTATAGTGCTATTAGCCCTCCACTGGGAAGCCCACACTCTGTATCCACACCATAGAGTGACTTCCTACAGTAGGCTTGAAGCCACAAAGTGCGAAGAATGGACCTCTGTACGTACGTATGTAAATGTGTGTATCCAAAATGTATCTGTGAATTGTGTCCCAAATCAACACAAATCCATTGCTTTTATAGGCTCCAATAGGCCAAGAGGGCCTTGCCGATTCCTCACGTCCACTGATCACGCGTCGGTTGATTACCCAAGATTGGAGGGGTAGATCAAATATTCCACTTGATTTGAATTGGATCCTCAAAAATAGGCAGTCGTCATGAATGGTTGGCGGCAACACCCATTTCTCCACTTTTACTTTTACCACTTACCTTTTACTGTCACTTTTGAATGCAAGTTGAGATCCTCATTCTGTGCCGCCCGTGATATTTGAATGACCTTGAGAAGCACATCCTTCACCTAATTTTTGTAGTAGCTTTTGATCCTTCATATTAAGTGGGCGGTGTGGGAGGTGAGTTGTGGGGAGTTGAGAGAGATTATGGGTTTGTGGAGGGGTGTGGAGTTGTGTGGAGTTGTGTGGGGTTTGTGGGGTTTGTGGGGTTTGTGGGTTGGGTGGGAATAGGGGTGAGTTATGGGAAGTTGTGGGGGTTTTTGGGGTGTGGTCAAAAATTGATCCAAGATTTCAAAGTTATAATTGCACCATTGGAAAGTACTCGTCAAGAGCTTTCCAATGATATATAGCACTCTAGGGTTTGGTTGAGAAATGATCCTCCAAATGTCCATCCAAACTGTATAAGAGCCTTATGTAAGGTCGTGGAAAAATGTGCGATTTGTGGGGTTTGTGGGGGGGTTGTGGAGTGGTGGAGGGCTGTGGGGTGGTGGTGTGGTGGAGGGCTCTAGGGTGGTGGTGGTGTGGTGGAGGGCTGTGGTGGTGGTGTGGAGTGGTGGAGGACTGTGGGGTGGTGTGGAGTGCTGGAGGGCCGTGGAGTGGTGGTGGTGTGGTGGAGGGTTGTAGGGTGGTGTGGAGTGGTGGAGGGCTGTGGGGTGGTGGTGGTGTGGTGGAGGGCTGTGGGGTGGTGGTGGTGTGGTGGAGGGTTGTGGGGTGGTGGTGTTGTGGTGGAGGGCTGTGGTGGTGGTGTGGAGTGGTGGATGGCTGTGGGAAGGTGTGGAGTGGTGGAGGGCCGTGGGGTGGTGGTGGTGTGGTGGAGGGTTGTGGGGTGGTGTGGAGTGGTGGAGGGCTGTGGGGTGGTGGTGGTGTGGTGGAGGGTTGTGGGGTGGTGGTGGTGTGAAGTGGTGGAGGGCTGTGGGGTGGTGGTGGTGTGGTGGAGGGCTGTTGGGTGGTGGTGGTGTGGTGGAGGGTTGTGGTGGTGGTGTGGAGTGGTGGAGGGCTGTGGGGTGGTGTGGAGTGGTGGAGGGCCATGGGGTGGTGGTGTGGTGGAGGGCTGTGGTGGTGGTGTGGAGTGGTGGAGGGATGTGGGGTGGTGGTGGTGTGGAGTGGTGGAGGGCTGTGGGGTGGTGGTGTGGAGTGGTGGAGGGTTGTGGGGTGGTGGTGGTGTGGAGTGGTGGAGGGTTGTGGGGTGGTGGTGGTGGTGTGGTGGAGGGCTGTGGGGTGGTGGTGGTGTGGAGTGGTGGAGGGCTTTGGGGTGGTGGTGGTGTGGAGTGGTGGAGGGCTGTGGGGTGGTGGTGGTGTGGTGGAGGGCTTGTGGTGGTGTGGAGTGGTGGAGGGTTGTGGGATGGTGGTGGTGTGGAGTGGTGGAGGGTCGTGGGGTGGTGGTGGTGTGGAGTGGTGGAGGCCTGTGGGGTGGTGGTGGTGTGGAGTGGTGGAGGGTCGTGGGGTGGTGTGGAGTGGTGGAGGGATGTTGGGTGGTGGTTGTGTGGAGGGGGTCGAGGTGATGGTGGAGGCCGTGGGGGTGGTGGGGAAAAGGGAGGGGACGGTGGGGTTGGAGGGGGTTGGGGTGAGGGTAGGGCCGCAGGGGTGGTGGGGGAAAACAGGAGGGCTGTTGGTGGAGTTGGAGGGGGTCGAGGTGATGGTGGGGGCCGCGAGGGGACAATGGGGTGAGGGAAATGCCACGATACAGGCAATGATCTTATAGCCCGGTTGGAGCATCATAATCGGATGCCAGTTCTCAATTCTGTTCTTTTCCCCTTTTTTGTGTATTAACTTGATGATGCCATTGTTGAGACAAGTCCGAAGCATGTCAAACTCGAGTTCCTCTTTCCAGACGAGATGAAGAGGGGTTGCAACCACCAACTTGAAGGAGTTAAAGAACTCATTAGTGAGATCCTCTGGCCCCAAGCTTTTATCGCTATGGAGGGCATCAATGACTTCAATGATTTCTTCTTTTGAGATAGGGGCATCAAGCAGGTGATGGAGGTTGTGTGGTATCCTATCGGAGGAAACCCTAGATATGATTGCCATGCAGCTCCGTCTGTGGTGGGAGATGGGAGTCGAGATCCCCACGAGTCTCATAAAGTGCTCCTCAATGATTTCTAAGTTTTCTTCTTCCTTATTGCATACATCTCCATTTGAGTCTAGTAGTAGGGGGATCGAATCTCTATTTTTTTTCCTTTTAAGGATGCGGCACATCTCTTTGGTGGGTTTGTCAACTTTTCCATCCCACCACTCCTTAAAGAATATTTGCAAGTTTTTTCTTTGTATTTCTTCCTTGTCTCTTAGCACCGCTCTGATTTTTCGTAGACCTCTCTAGGATTGATCTTTTCCTTTATTCACCTCCTCCTTAAGTCTCCAGAGTCTATGATAAAGAGCTTCTCTACGAGCCCGCCGAGGAGACTTGAGCATCTTCTTGGTTCTAATCATGATCTGTCGCGACTTATCGACCGCACGTCTCTAGCACTTGGTTGGGGGCAAGCAGGAGGCGAATGCCTCCTTCCACACTTCAACAATTTCTTGATAGACAGAGGGGAGAGAGAAGGAAGCCATGTAGTCATGAAACCAAGGAGCCTTACAGATTTTGGTGAGAGGTTGGAAGGCGATGATGATTAGGCAGTGATCAGAGATGGCAAGGTCAGTGTGTTGCGAGAGGGAAAGGTGGCCCCACTATTGAATAATGTTCTAGGCAATGTAGCTTCTATCCAGTCTAGCTTTCCTCAAGTCCTCACTTGCTGGGATATTTGACCATCAAAAGCCTTTCGAATCTTTGAATTCGACCAAATCCAAGTGCAGTTTGGTTTTGTCCTATGTTTCTTTTTCTCGATAGTCGATGACCTGACCCTTGCCATTCGATCTGTCCGTAGGGTCCTCCACCATATTGAAGTCACCAAAAATTAGTACGTTGTGGGGGAGCGAGTCCAAGGAGGCCCAGGTGTTCAATCTTTCCAACTCCCCGTTAAGCGCATACATAGAGACTAGAGTAAATTGAAAGGGAGCACCAAAGAAAACAGCAATCCATCGATGACTTTGGTCTTCAATGGAGTTCTCAAGCTCTCCAAACCAGAATTGATTTATACCAATTATCATCCCATCAGACCCCCGCGGGTGTGATGTCCAAATCCAAACATGGGTTGGGGAGACATGTCTAAGCTGTTTCTAGAGGCCTACTCCATCAATTCTCGTCTCTTGAATATAGATAAATTCTGGGTTTAGGCTAATGTCGTGAAGCCATTGACCAATGATGGTCACTCTTGAGGGGTCCATTAGCCCTTTAGCATTTAATGAGATGATGATCATTGTCGTAAGTCACCCTCTTTACAAGAGGGGGCCTTATGCTTTCTCTTCTTGGATTCGTCTTTCTTTTTTGCCGGAAGGGGGTCCCGACTTAGCAATTCATTCTTGTGGGGGCTTTTCCAGGGTAGCTCCATAAGTTGTTTTCTCTTGCGGGAGGCCTCCTGTTGGAATGAGTAGGAAACTATTTCCGGAATACTCGATCCAGTTATGGAACTTTCACTATACATGTTATCTTCGTTACTAGTGGTAAAGCCGGCTTCTTTGCTTGTAGTGTAGCACTCCTGGTAGGTTTCTTTGTTGTCAGGGATCTCTAGGGCTTTGTCACTGGTGTGCACCTCAAACTGGTTCCTTCCTGGATAATCAAGCTCATTGATATCCTTTTCCAGATTGCAATACAAGTCATTTCAGGGGTATTTGGCATACAGTTTTGATCAGATCTCGCTCTAGGGCTTCTTCTCCTTCTTCTTCTGACTTTCGTGAACCCATCTGTGTCAACTTTTGGGTTAAGGGGGCCCTTAACAGCCCCTTCGTTGACCAGACAATCCAGCATCCCATTGTTGTCTTGAGCGTTTTGGGATAGAGATAGAGAGATAGAGTGAGAGATAAAGAGAGATGAAAGAGAGGAAGATAGAGATAGGAAGATAGAGATAGGAAGATAGAGCATACATACACACACACATATACACACACACACACATCTACACATATACACATGCATACATACACACATACATGTACACACATACATGTACACACATGCATACATACACACATATACACACATGCATGCTTACATACACACACATATACACACATGCATGCATACACACACATACAATTATACACACATGCATACATACACACATGCATACATACACACATGCATACACACATACATACACACACATATATACACATATGCATACATACACATACACACACATGCATACACACATACATGCACACACACACATATACACACATACATACACACATGCATGCATACATACACACACATATACACACATGCATGCATACACACATATACACATATACACATATACACACATGCATACATACACACACACATGCATACACACATACATACACACACACATATACACATATGCATACACACATACATACACACATATACACACATGCATGCATACATACACACACATACACATATACACACATGCATGCATACATACACACACATACATATATACACACATGGATACACACACACATGTACACACATGCATACATACACACACATATCTACACACATGCATACATACACACATATACACACATGCATGCATACATACATACACATATACACACATGCATGCATACACTAACACACATACACACACACATACATACACACATGCATGCACACACACACACATGAATGCAAACATACACACATATACTTATACACATATCTATATACACATATATATACACATACACATATATATACACATGCATACACATATATACATGTTTTAGGTCTAGGTCTTTTTTATTAGGGTTTTAGGGTTTGAGGGTTTAGGGTTTTAACACCTGCATAACATATATACACACATACACATACACATATAATACATATATGCATGCATATACACATGCATACACAAATATACATATTTTAGCTCTAGATCTTTAAGATTAGGGTTTTAGGGTTTAGGCATACATATAACTCAATTAAATTTATATAAAGAAAAAATATAGAAAAAAATTAAGAAAAAATCTGAATATATAAATAAATAAATATATATATATATAATACAATAATTATATAGATAAATAAATATAAAAAGAACTAGTGTTTTAAATAATTTAATTAAATATATATAATTAAATGTATAAAAATAGGATTAACTAAGAAAAAAATCTAAATATATAAATAAATAAATATATAAAATAGGATAATTATATAGATAAATAAATATGAAAAGAACTAGTGTTTTAAATAAATAAATAAATAAATTATATATAATTAAATATATAAAAATAGAATTTTAATTATATAAGCAATAGACATATATAATACATATAACACATATACACATATATAGGTCTTTAGTATTAGGGTTTTAGGATTAGGGTTTTAGGTTTTTTTAGGTGTTTAAGTATTTGGGTTTTTGTATTTCAGGCTTAAGTCTTTAGGAGTATGATTTTTAGGTTTAATAAAAAAAATCAAATGTTGTAAAATGTCCATATTGTATCAAATGGCTAGTTTGGATCTGGAGGAGAGAATGACATGTCCTTGCACTCAGTGTAAGTATCAAATTTATTGGGAACAACGGATGTGTATTGCACATGTTAGAGAGTATGGATCCTTTGATAAAAGTCGACTAAAAAACTTACGCTGCCATTCACATGGTCCCCCAGGTGAGCAGATGGACCCAAACGACATTGCACCGGTAACCTCTCATGGAAAAAAGAGGACAAGAAAGGAGTTAAATGTACAAGCAAGTACTAATAGCATTACACGGGATGCACATATGGAAGAGATGCTCAAAGCATTTTATGAGATGGACGAAGATCGTGATGGTGGAGAAGATGTCGAGAGTTTCATGGACACAACAGAATTTCCACGATCAGAAGTCGATGAAGAATATGAAAACATGTGAAGACTAGCTACTTTACTACTTTACAATGGAGCAAAGATATATGTACTATGTGCGTCACTCGCGATGCTCAATCTGCAATCCATTTATGGATGGTCAAATAGTAGTGTCACTAAATTGTTCAGGTAAGTGGATTTGAAATAAACTTTCATTGTTGTATCAAAATAACTTTATTTACTAATATTGTTTTAATTGCTTGTTACATGCTTCTTAAAGATCAATTTTTTCCAGAGGGCAATGACATGCCTCTAACACGTGGAGATGCAAAAAAACTTTTACAGTCCATTGGAATGGATTATACTAAGATTCATGCTTGTCCGAATGATTGCATCCTCTTTCGAAATGAGTATGAGCATCTCCACATATGTCCAAAGTGTGGAGCAAATAGATTTAGAGAAGACCTTGTAGGCAAAGCAATCCCCACAAAGGTTCTTTGCCACTTTCATATCATTCCACAAATTTAGAACATGTTTAGATGCAAATCTATAGTTGAGTTAATGTCATGGCATACAAAGAGCAGGTCTACGGATGGTGTAATGCGAGTGCCTGCTGACTCTGATGCTTGGAAGCACATGTTGACGACATGATTGCTCCTACTTCATCTACATTTGTATCCGCATGAGTGCATCTCCATTTTGTATCTAGGGGGCACTCCATTTCTTAGTCTATTTCCATTTTATATTGTATTTCCTTTGTATTTGGGTACCTTGCCATGTGCTTCTACCAGTTGTATTCATTCTCCTTTCAGGAGATTTATCCCATATATGATGTACTTTTGAGAGACCCTCCCAAATCTATATAAGGAGGGCCTCTCCCCTCATTTGTACTTGGTTAGAAGCTTGAGGAGCCTACTCCATAATCTTGACAAGCTCATTTCTAATCCACATGAGTTTACCCATTTCATGGTCTACTCATTTTGTGTCTCACACATTCTTTGTTTTGTGAGAGTACTTTACTTTTCAATTTTTTTTCCGCGTGTGTACTCTCTACATGGTATCAAAGCGCTAGGTGGAGGTCTTGGTGGTGCGTTTGGTGGTTGTTTTGGTGGTGGTGGTGCTTTATTTTGGTGGTGTGCTTTCTCTTCATTGAGAGAAGCCTTTTGCCATCAATTTTTGGGATTCATTCTGCCCATTTGCCCACCCTCCCACCTATTTTCTTCATCCATTTGTACACCATATACCCCCATTTTCCCTCCCTCCCACCCTCTTTTATCACTTTCATCATTACACAATCATTATGAGTAGTTGTTGGAAATATTGTGGAGTTGCTTGCATATCTCACGTCATTTAAAGTGTTTATAAACACTTTTGTGGGGTTCATCAATGACGCCTTTTCATACTGTGTGTATGGTGACAACCATCATCTAATGCCACATAACACAAGTTTGTTGATGCTCTTTCTGCTCGCGCATCGAGAGTTGCTATCAGTCTGATGCTCTTTCTGCTCGCGCATCGAGAGTTCCTATCAAAGAGTCCTTGCAGCCTCCTATTTGTGAAGAAGAAGCCGACTGGTGCTATCCGTCTGTTGAAGTCATGCCCTTGTCATTGGCTGAGAGTGCTAACTCTATGGTTTTCAGAAAGAGACATCCATGCTTGTCACAGAGATTGGTGTCTATCGACGATAGTTGCACCACTCCTCTGCAATTGCCCATAGAAAAGTGTCCTGCCTACTACCTCTCTCAAGCGAGTTTTGGTCGCATGCACATACATAGAGAGAGCAAGAATATATCATCTTGCAATAGAGAACACTCTTTCTGATTCACCGACACAGACGAATATTCAAGTCTACACAAGGTATTGAATAAAAGGGCCTCTACAAACTATCTTCCTTTGTATCCAGAGAATCAACCTCAAGTTTGTGGCACCAAAGTTTTGGCCACACTTCTTACTTATCAAAAATCTCTTCATCCCAACTTGTGAAGGGATTGCCAAAGATAGGGCAACTTATTCATGTCTGCCAAGCTTGCACCCAAGGTAAGCAACATAGGGCCCCAGTTCCCAAGGAAGCTTCAACACGAGCGAGGAACCCTCTAGCCCTCATCCACATGGACTTATGTGGACCCATGAACACCCCATCCCTGAGTGGATCCCTCTACTTTTATCTTCTAGTAGATGATGACTCTCGCTATATTTGGGTGTTCTTTTTGAAGTCAAAGGCAGACACATTCTCTAAGTTTCAAACTTGGACCAAGGAAGTTGAGAATGAAGCTTCAACTAAAATTAAAACCATCAGATCAGATGGAGGTGGTGAGTTTATCAATCATGAATTTGATAGCTTTCTCAACCAGAAAAGGATAAAAAAAAAAGTCACTCAGCCTCATACTCCATCCCAGAATGGAGTAGCTGAAAGAAAAATATGCAGTGTGATGGAAATGGCAAGAACTATGCTTCATCACAAGGGCAGAAGCCATGCATACTGCCGTTCACATTCTTAATCGAGGATTTACAAGTGCATTACAGAACAAAACACCCTTCAAAGCATACTATGGAAGAAAACCAAATGTGAATTACTTTCGAGTCTTTGGTAGTGAAGCTTTTGTCCATGTACCAAAAGAAGATAGAAACAAGTTACAATCAAAGTCCAAGAAACACATATTCATAGGGTACAGTGACCAATCAAAGGCATACCGTCTATATGATATGGAAAACCACTCCATCACCATTTTGAATGATGTGATCTTCAATGAAGCTTCCTCATACTCAAGAAAAGATTCAAGTACAAGTCTTAGTCCACCTATCTACACTTTAGAGGGGGACTCAATATTTCCAAACTCCAACTCAGAAGCAAGTACTTCAAGTCATCCGAGAAGATCTCAAAAAATTATTGACAAGAGACAGCGAGAACAAAGTCATTATGTCAATTATGCCTTAATGCATCAGATTCAACAAATCCTAGAACCATCTAATTACAAAGAAGCTCAAGGATAACCTGAGTGGGAAGAAGTTATGCAAGTAGAAATGGATGCAATTGAGAAGAACAAAACTTGGACTCTTGTACCTAAGCCCACAAATCATCAAGTCATAGGAGTCAAGTGGATATACAAAGTCAAATACCAGTATGATGGCACTCTAGATAAATATAAAGCAAGGTTGCTAGCTAAGGGATACAAGCAACAACATGACATTGACTATGAAGAAACCTTTGCTCCACACCTACTAGATGCATGAGGTGTCTAAGACTGCTTTCACACGAAACAACGATCTTGGAGGCCTCAAGTCTCATGATTGGCACAAGTTTTTATAGTTTGTGCTCCATGTAGCCTTAAAAGATTGTCTTTCAGAGGATGTACAAAGAACCATTTATAAAATTAGTTCTTTAGTACGGTGGATCTCTTTTAAAGAGATAAATAGAGATAGCATAGAGAGTGTGAAACTCAATGCTATCAATGCTGTTTGTATGGTAGAGAAATATTTTCCCACAAGTATTCTCACTATTCAACTTCATTTACTGGTTCATGTGGTAGATGAAGTTGCAATAGCAGGAACTCTCCATAGTCGATGGATGTTCTTTTTTTTTTTAATAAAGGAAGTTCGGCCTTAGCCGTTGATGGATGTTCTTCTTAGAGTGCTTTATGAAGACATTAAAAGGGTTTTTTCGATAGAGAGCACGTCCAGAGGGTAGCATGGCAAAGGGATGGCTTGTACAAGAGTCTCTTGTATTCATAACTGAGTTTATGCGTATGTTGGATCCCGAAATGCCTCGCTTATGGAGATGTTCGTCTCGTAGGCGATGAAGCACGAGGTAAAGGATTTCAAAGAAAAGTGGATGCAGCTTTCAGAGACAAGGCAATGAAGTTTTGCATAGTTAACTTTGAGCTTATGCAAAAGTGGTTAGAAAAGTATAAGCTTGCCAAGGAGACCAACACAAAGGAAAGAGCTCAGTTTTGAAGGAATCGTTCCACTCAATATTTGCCTCTTCCAAAAATTCTTCGACCTCTTCCACCTTTTCCAATGAGCAAATGGCTAGATACAGCGGTTTCACAAGCAAAGGCAGCGGGGGAAGATATCTCTAAAGAAGAAGAAGAACTCGTAAAGGGATGTGATTAGGAGCATACTAAATACGGTGCACTATGGTCTCATGGACGACACTTTCGGATTGCACAAATCGATAAAAATAGGTCTACTTTTGATAGTGGGGTGATGGTGAACTTTTTGTAAAAAAGTAGAGCGAGTGCAAGAGATGATAATGCTGAAGAAGGCCACTTAGATTATTGTGGTGTGATTCAAGATATCTTGAAACTATCTTTTAAGAAGTTTGATTACTTTGTTTTTTATGTGAAATGATTCAAAGTAGTCACCTCTGGAAGAAACGCAACAGTGAGGCAGGATAAAAGCGGTTTGCTTCAAGTCCACTCTGCAAAATTATGGACGGATGAAAGAGATACATTTGTACTTCCCAAACACTGTGAGCAAGTTGTTTTATACTAGATTCAAAAGAACTAGAGTGGCTATTTGTTTTACAAGTCATCCCAGGTAGTAGACAAATTTGTGAGAACATAGATATAGAAGAAAGTCCATCTATAGTGGACTTAGAGATTCATTTGATAATCGAGGAGGAAGAGATCATTGTTCAAGAAGAAGAGGTCATTGAAGAAGACGAAATATAGGGCGAAGCAATAGATGATGATCAGGAAGAAACTAGCATAGCAAGCGATTTAGAAGTCATCAATATAGAGATAGATATTCTCGGTGCATCGGATCTCTAAGAGGATGCTAGACTAGAGGATTTTTGAATCAAACACTTGTACGTACTAATTTTTGTTTAGTTTTTTTGCTAGGTTTTTTTGTACACTACCATTTCTCTATATTACCTTTATTATCACATGCGAGTTATTTGAGTTCTTTTGTTACAGAGCACGATGGGAGACGGTCCTCCAGTCACTCCACATTCCATGACAGAGGAGCAGTTCTTAGAGTTCATCTCTCAGGTACCTCCTGCGTATATGGCCGCTGCATCATAGTATTGGATAGCTCGTGGTAGCACTCCTCTCGGCCTCACTCCTACCGGCCTCACATTAGGAGAAAAAATGAAGCCTGGTTGGGCCTTTTAGATTAAGGAGTGATTAGGGATGGACCAATGAGAAGAGGGTGGTGGCCACAGTCTAGTCCCTTAATAACATAGAGTAGGCATAGGCTTCCATGGTTTTTGTGTGGTCAAAGAGAGAGAAACCACCTTGAAGTCATGGTTTTACCTCTGTGAATGATTTTGAAAAGATTGGGAATGAATTAGAACCCTTAGATTTAAGAGATGGGAAGGGTTTAGATGTGTTTCATCCAAAAGAATGCATGTTTGCATATGTACCGTTGGATTTCATTGAAAATCGGATGGCTCAAATTTGAATTCTCCCAACTTGAGCACATCTAACTCTAACCATTGGATCAGAGGATGATCGAGTGGCTTAGGATGCATGTCAAAAAGTTGAACGTGCCGTTTAACTAGCACCCTTGGATCATTGCATCATCCCACGCCTTCTATGTGCTCCGATGTTTCACTCAGCACGAATCACGGACGAGAGTCAGATCTGCTGCAATCGTATGTCACACATTGACTACTAAAATGTTCTCAGCCCCAAATGTGGGTAGCGGTCGGATCTACTCGCATCTAACGGTCAATAAATCTGTAGAGACGGCCACAAGCAAAGTCATAAGATCTTCTCTCTCTACTGATGCATCCCACGACAGAGCATCTTATTTTAGAATTTCATTTTCTTCAATCCTAGCCATTCAATCGAAGCATCCAAAGGCCAAGAAAACTCCTTTTCAGAATTCAAATAAGAATGCCTATAAAATATTAATGTATTGGTGAATACCACTAGTGATTTTTCCTGGCCTCTTAATCTCCTAGATTAATCTTTTTAATTCCTAAAAATTAGGAATCCTTACAAGGCCTATGTAGGGCTCACTTTTTCCCCTAATGACTCTTGCTGACCTTACTCCCGCCGGTGTCACTCTTGCCGGTATCACTCCTGCGAGTGGTGCTACTCCCGTCCGAGGTATGTGTCTTAGCTTTATGACTCCACCATGACCATCTTTTCAGCCATCCCCTATTGGCTCTAGTAGTAGACATGTGCGTTCGATACCTCAGCGGGATACAAGTTCTGGCACCCGTCTCATAGATCGAGGTCATGCTCTGGAGCAAGAGGTTCTAGGAGTGGATCTACATGTAGGGCTGGAGGAGATGGATGTTGTGGAGGCAGTGCAACGGGTGTTGTGTCGCCTGCTTCTACTCCTAGGACAAGTACCTCAGATGTAGGTACGCCATGTGGAACACCATGTACACCTTGGGGTGCTCATGACCATGATGACTCCAAGGTGTATAGTATCCGAGATGGAGCTCCGGTGATGGATGGGGCTGGAAAAGCAATGCGTACACGTATACGACAACTTTGCTCCATACAATTTGGACACTCTATCGTGTTGAAATGGAGTGAACAAGATAAAGATCGAAAGAATTATATCACACAGATGATTTATCAGGAGTCCCGACAAGCCGATGAACAACCTCTTATCAATTCAGAGTGGATTATGCACACCACATGTGAAGTTATAACCCATCGATGATCGGAGGCTCATGATGCTTTTAGAGCAGGCTTACCAAAGCCTGTATGGTTAGATGTTGAGGAGTAAGATATGATTCGCGACGAGCAGCAACAGACTCCTGATTGACATTGCCAGCAACGAGATGCCATAGCCACACGTTTAGATACGGTTGGACCGTCACATTTGGGCGGTGGCGGATATGACACGATGCATCACGAGTTTGTATGTACCATTTGATTTATTGAATTTGTTTGTGTTAAGCTTCTCATGTATGTTCCTCTAATGTTTTGTATATTTGTTGCAGGAGCTGGCAATGGGTCATCCTCCAATACGAACGGAGGAGGCTTATGGATATCGTCATGGATTGACTGCACTATTGGAGGACTTGGAGGGACGCGGTGCAGTCGTTTCATGGGAGCATTTGCGATGAGGTGACAAATTTATAAACTTGGTTTTTGCTTGTTGTTTGTAAATTTCATGTGAATTTATCTCATTTCATTAATGTTCTTTGTTGCAGGACTGTTGATATGGAATGTTCTTTGCATGTGTATGGCAGTGGCATACCTAAATTTTATATTTGATTTTTATATGGCAATGCAATGCTATGCCACATTTTGTGAAAGCCTCATATATGAGAGTGGTTTTCCACACTCTTGTACATGCTTCATTTATGAAATATGTAATTTTTTTTATACATGCTTCATGGTTCATGGTTCATTCTGATTATCTCTTTTGTGTCCAATAATATTCTGTTTTATGAAATCATATTTCGGTTGACATTAGAGTACACACCACATGTACTCGGTTTTTTTTTTCTTTGGGTAGAGTGTATTGCCTTTTGCTAAGCAACATCATGGTAATGTTGCTGTAGCAAAAAACAACACAGTCTACCCAAAAATTTTTTTGCAAATATGGTCGTCGGTATAAGCGACGATGCTCCCAGTAATATCATCAGAATAAGCATTGGTATACCTAGCAGGCGCCGGTATACGCGAGGATACACCCAGCAAAGGCGACGGACGGCATGGGCGTTGATATGGGCATCACTAATACCGATGTTTATACTGATGCCTATAGCGACGCTCATACCAACGCCCATACCGACGCTCATACCGATGCTTTAATACTGACGCGCATATCGACACCTACACCGACATCAGGGCAAAAATACGCACGTTCATTTCCCTCGATAAAAACCTCGGTATACGGGCGATCTGTTGTAGTGCCCCTCCAAAATAGGGAACAAGTTTCCACTCTCCTCCTGGATCGGGGCTAGGTTGCTTCTCATGAGCAAGGGGGCTGCCAAAGCCATGACAAGGATCCCGAATTGCATTCCAGAGAGAAAACCATGAACCACAAAATGACACACCTACTTCTTGTTCGAGGTAGGAAAAGGATCGAAGATTGAGCTTTGAGGACCACAAACCAGCTTCTAACGCAAAAGGTGGAACATCTCACACGTTGAAGCGCCAATGTCCCAGTTTGGTCGCTTAGTGGTTGGGCTTCTCGCCTCTTGAGCCGGGGTGAGGGTTCAATCCCTGGCAGCAACATATAAGGGACATGTAAACCCTTGTTCTTGTGGGATAAGGGAGGTCCCATGGGTACTATGCGCTTCCTTGTACAGTTGCAATTTCAAAGTTAAAGTCTGGGGGAGTAGGCTTCGGCCGAACCAATAGATACCTGAAACTCCAAACATGACTGTCCAATGCACAAGGATCCAGCCACGATGCGATGACGTTAAGCTCCCACACGATGGCCCAAAGCAAAGGATCGCGATGCAAAGGCGAGGAGAAGGCGCGACGGCCCAGACTAAACGATGGTCCGGATTCCTCGGGACCACACCCACGTCCCAACGATCGAAAGAGTCCATCACGATGGCACAAACAATACCCGTCGCGATTGCCCAAGAAAAGTTCCTCGCAATGGCACCCCACGCCACGATGGCTCACCCAAGCATCGCGAAGAGATCAGACACTCACCGGCGGAAGAGCTCAACGCGCACTTCGATTTGCACAGGGATGAAAGGGGCGCCAACTCCGACAGCAACAGTAGAAGCACCATAGGCAAATCCTCCAATTTCGGCAGTGTTGAACGGAACCTCAACACCGGCAGCACCAATGACTTTGTCAGCGTCCATCGACTCTGTCAGCAACCAGGTACCAATGACTCCGTCAGCATCCATCGACTCCGTCATCCGTTCAACAGTCCCATCACACTCATGTTTTTTAAAAATGGAGGTTCGGCTGAGGCCTGCTCCCTCTGACTTTAACTTTGAAATTGCAACTGACATAGTACCTATGGGACCCCCTTTATCCCACAAGAGGCGAGAGGCCCAACCACTTAGCCAGCAAACTGGACCAGAAACCAATTGTTGATGATTAGTAAAAGAACTTGAATTTATTGGCCACAAGATAGTGGTAGAAATGTTTTACCACGTACATCATATCAAATCCCTCACGTTCCATTGTTATATGGTTCCCTTTTTTTGTTCAACTCTTTACTGGTATAAGCAATGGGTAAATTTAGATTTCCTTCATCCTTCATCTGTGATATCACACATCTAATAGAAAAACTAGATGCATCTACATGAACATAACAATTTATTTGTGTTTGGAGTAGTCAATATCTTAGTTGAGCACAAATGTTTCTTAAGCTCAAGGAAGGAAGTCCCACACTCATTGTTGCATTCAAAGTTGTTCAATAGATTATAAAGAGGCTTTGCTATGATATCGTGCATGTGAATAAACCCATAAGGCTTTTACATCTTTCATGTTTTCAAAGAGATTTCATCTCTTCAATATCATAGAAAGAGAAGACATTTTCATGCCAAATAACTTCTAAATCAGGCATTTACATAAAGATGATTGATCAATTATGAAGTTTTTGAAACATTTTTTACGTGTCTCTATCCTTCCAAGTTGAACTTGGTTAAGAACAATGGAGGAATTTTTTGTTTTCTTTTTCATATGTGTAAATAAGCCCACATGAGCATATGTGCTTTTCCGTTTAGACTAAATAACATGTCACACGCATTATGATAACACAAAATGGAAATGGCATTTTAGTTTAGGTGATTAAGTTTATGTGCATTATGTGCTAAACATGCTTTCGGAAAAACTAAAGAAACTCCAACTTTGTTTAAGCACGTCTTCATGAAAAAAATGAGATGATGAAAACCTAAGTGGATCTTTTCAGAAACGATAAAGCTACGAAAGAATTCGTGAATTAGCTTTTCAAAAGCTTTATTCAGTTCTATGTAAGGAGAAACTTATTCGCATAATGAACATCCAATTTAGAAGAAGGAAGATGGAGATCTTCGAGCTTTGAGGAGTTAAAGATGAAGACACACAATCTTGAAGAAGATCTTCATGCTTGGAGTTCTTGAAGGAGTTTGAGGAGGAGAAGGAGATGAAGAACAACTTGCAAGTGAAGGAAGAGGAGTTACTTGAAGATCTATGAAGTTCTTGGAGAAGTGTATTCCTATATACTTTAGGTGATTTTTCATCAACAAAAACTTGGAGGGTTTTATTCATATCATTGTATCTATATTTTTCATAGTTTAGTATCCTATATATTCGTATCATTATATTTACATTTTTCATAGTTTATCTATCATAGTTTGTAGCATTGCATTTATTCTCATGGCTCTCATCTCTTAGCTTCTATTTGTCCCCAAGTTTATTTTTATTGCATCTATGAATGACTATAGTGACTCTTTGAATCTCAATTCAAATAATATTTCCATTGCATATGTAACTGAGGATTTGTTATAATTCTATGATTGATTTTAATCCATCCTTAAGCTTCTATCTCTCACTTGAACTTGTCAAAACATCTTGTGTGTATTGTGTCTTGGGACACATGCATTTGGAATTGATCCACCCAACTTTGCACCTTCACAACACTTGAACGCGGCATGAATCATTCCATGGCACCAATGCGAGTTTCAAGTGATATTGTTTTAAGTTCTTTGCATTTGCAATCATGTTTTTTGCCGGTTTGAAGTGGTAGCATTCTCTTACTTTGAAGTGGTGGCTTTTCCAAGACTTTGTGAGACTTCCTTTGTGTTGAGGGTTGATCCACCTCTATGGAATCTTAAAAATGTCTTATCCTCATTGATTCACCCTTTCCATCAATAGGATCTAACACTTTTGCAAATTTCACTCACATAAATTGCATTGCTTTCATGTTTTTTCATCATACGATATGAAAAAAAAAAAAACTCTGTAGACTTTCACTCAATTTTGGAACCTCTTCTTCAATCGATTTCGAGTTAAGTGTTTCATTCTCAAGTTTTGCATTCATAATTTGCACTTTGAAAACACAAAAGGCATTCAATTTCTTCAATTTGTTTTGGATATACCTTTGACTACAAAAGCATAAAAATCACTCAAAAACACGTTTTTAAACTTTTTTCTTTCACTTTGTTTGCATAATTTGCATGAATTCAACATTAAATACATTGGCACAAAGCATAAGTGAGTTTTATGCACAAAAAAAGGCAAAAAAAAGTTACATTTGAATCCAAGATGGAAGATCTATTTAGGAACTTCACCATAGAAATGCAAGGGGATAAATTAGTTCAAGCTATCCTTAGGGAGAAAGCGATATTCATAGGTATGAATGTCATTGAATATTTGGATGCATTTGAAGAACAAGCACAAGTTCATGGACTTCCACATAATATGATTATTACATATTTTGAAAGATTTACAATAAGATCCATTATTGAAAAAATTCAAAGCCATAGAAACATTGCTTGGGATGAGTATAAAAAGGAGATTTATAAAAAATCTATTTAGATGAATCTAGCCAACATAGAAAAGAGGTTTCGTGAGAGACACCGTACAAGACATACAATATAATATGATTGCATCAATTAAAGAGATGTTTTTTGAATATGATGAGTGATTCCAAGCTATGTTAGCTAGAGCAAACACATCTATTGAATCAAAATTTGAAATAATTGCAATTTTGACTCTGACAGTGAACCAAATCTTTTAAATTATGCAAACACTGGGTACTAGCTTTTAAATGTTGAATAAGATGATCGATTATCAGACATCAAGTTTGAAAAATAGTTTTGTGACTTTATCCAACCATGGCTTATAAATTAATCATCTTTGTGCAAAGATAAGCATTAAGTTCAATTTCAAAGTATGTCTATTCTCACTCTTCATCAAGTTAGTTCATATGAGCATCAAAGATGCACCCCTAGGCTCAACATAGAAGAATAAATAGGTTTCAAAATTGAAGTATAGGTTGTTTTTGGTGTGATCAACTTTTCCATATGTTTTGGAGTTGTATTGCATATGAAGATGCATGTAGACTTAAATTGGTAATTGAGGTTGAGAGTAAGATATGTAACTTCCATGACCATACACCTATGCACTTGAATTGAGGAAGAGGTGAAGTGATGAAAAATTTTGAACAAAAAATATGTAAGCCAAGATCATACAAAATATTTGGACAACAATAGAGACTAAGATATGTGTTGATAAAAATCCTTACGATCAAAAGAGTGAAAGAACAACTTAAAATCATGATAAACATATAAAAAGAAAGGAAAGTGAACAATTGAAATTGGATAAAGAAAAGGTTGAGAAATTTTTAAAAGAAAAATTGAAAGACGATAGACAAGAATATGAAAAGGCAATTCAAGGTGGAAACAATATATGTTTCATTCGATCCAAAACCCTTAGATATTGATATTGTTTTTTATCAAGAAAAGGTTAAAAGTTTGAGAGCTGAATTGAATCATGAAAATAACAAACAAGAAAATAGTCAAATTGAACATGAGATTAGCGGACAAGAATTTAGTAAGAGTGAAAGTTTAAAAGATGAGAAAAAAGATGAAGAGAAGGATAAACAAATGCTTGAGGATAATATAAAACAAATTGAAAAAACAAATGAAATTTTCTTCAAAAATTTATAAAGCTTTGAAATCATTTAAGAAGAAAAACGTGAAATCAAGATTTGTAGGGAAAACTCTCAAGCTGTTGAAATAAATGGATGAAAAATATTTGATGGATGAAGAATTATTTAAGGATCAAGAATTATTTCTATTTCTTTATGTTTCTTTTATTAAATCTCGTTTTCATTGCATTTCATTTTTTTATTCATTCAAACTCAATAAACTAGTAAAAGATGATTTCAAATTTCAAAGTGAAAGCTATCGATTTGATAAGGAATACATCTACTTGAGGTTACTTTTTAATTATTATGAATAAGGACAAGGCATAATAGCAGAATTTGAACTTTAAGATCAAGGTAGAAAGATTGATTTGTTTTGTATAAATAGGAGCATGTTTGTGCATGATAAGCATGTCTATTTAAAATCCTAATTCCTACTTATGCATTCCTCTAGACCCTCTACTCTGAATAGGGGTTAAAGCTTTCCTCTACAAACAAAGAAGGTACAAATACTACAAAAAATTATCGATAGTTTATACTGTCTTCAACCCCAAAAAGTTAGAAGTTACAAATTATGATGCAATATAAAAATGATTGTTGTTTGAAGAAAATAAATTTTAAGATCATATGAGGAAATTTAACTTTTATACTTAAAGCTACTTCAATGAGGTATATTTATGCATGAGTGGGATTAGCAATATTTCCTAGATTTTGTGCATTGCATGCAATAGAATTTATATGAGACAATGATTGACTTTCAAAGAGTGGATGGAATTAATTATTTTTAAAAGATTATAGAAGTCATAATTTGTATTCTAAACATACTTTCAAGTTATTTTTAAGGTTTGTAGATTGAGCCTTATTTGAAATTATCATATTCTAGTAAGTTCATTTGCATACATGGAACATATTCTTTGTCAAAAACTTGAACTGTTTTTATCCTAAAATAAGTTTTAATATTGCTTTTGATCTTATGATTTCAAGATTGGCCCATTGAGGATGATGTGCAATTTGAATAGGGTTGAATTTTAGAGATATTTTATCTCTTCATGTTGATGGAAAAACAAGACATTTTCAATGCCAAAGAACTTCCAATTCAAACAATCACAATAAAGATAATTGGTCAATTATGAAGATTTTGAATCATCTTTTTTACATGTCTTTGTCATTCCAACCTAAAATTTGTTGAGAAGAGTGTAGAATGTGTGATTTGTCTTTGTGATATGTGTAAACAAGCCCACATGAACATGAGTATATGTGTTTTTAAACTTGGCATATATAGTGCACGTACGATTTAGCAAAGGATGAAATGGAAATCGCATTGCGGTTTATGAGATCAAGTTTATATGTATAAAAAGTTGGATTCAATTCTCAAAGGCGGAGCTCTTGGAAAATCCAAAGAACATGCAACTTTTTTTAGCACATCTTTGCAAACAAGACAGATGATGAAGCTTCTCAAAAAAGATAAAGCTACGAAAGAATTGATGAACTAGCTTTTGAAAAGATTTATTAAATGATATAAGGAAAATCGTTTTTTTTTTTTAAGAGGAAGTTCGACCTTAGCCTACTCTCCCGAACTTATATTGATTAAAAGAAAAGAAAAGTACAAGTGAAGGGGACTAGTGCCCACATGACTCCCCAAATCCCACAGAGTAGGGGAAGCTTTTAGAGAGTTTAGACGGCAATACAAAGAAGGTTAATCACCCTCTCATCACCGTCATGTGGGAACCACTTGGGTTTTAAGCTTGTTGTTGATCAAGAGGAGCACTTGATGATGTCTAAAAGGGGGGGGGGATTTCTTATAGTTAGTGATTCTTTTGCCAAGGAGGAATAGGGACTTCTCAATCGACCACTCTTTTGGGGAGTTGCCAAAGTTATAAGTGCATCCTTCTCACGAGATCTTCTATAGGACCTCCTGTTGAGAAAAGGGGAACAACAACCCTAACCGCCTAACATGGAAGTGAGAGGTTTCTCCAAGTTGGGGCAAAGAATGAGAGGAGAGGTTCACCCACGCTCATGGAGCAATGGCAACAATGGCCAACGTCACAAGGAGCAAAGGGGAACATCCTCCCAACCATGCACACACACATGCAAATCCATACACCAAGACCAACGCCATTGCACACAAGGAGGCAAGAGAGTAACAAATGACACCTTCTTCCATTACCAAAATGGAGGCCAAGGCCATGGCCAAGGGACCTCTCTTTACAAGAAATGAGCCTCTATTTATAGGCTCAACACATTCTCCCATGTGCTCTTTTTGACTAGTCAAAAAGGAGCACATGCTCATCTCTCTCTAAATCTTTGTGAATATTCTCCAACAACCAACTCAAAAGAAATGAAGGCGTGGGAAACTTCTACGTGGGGATTTCTACATGTGCCAAAAATCTACATTATTTGAGAGGCTTAAAAACCATAGCCTAAGGGAAATATAAAAAAAAGGGCTTAGGGGAGTGTTCATATGGACATCTCCTAAATACAAAAAAGAGATATTTTTATGAGGGCTAGAGGGTGCCATTGCATGAGGAAATTGTGGGCAACCCTTATAACAACACCCTCCTCCTCCTAGACTTTGTCGTCCTCGACAAAGCTAAGTGAAGAGTATACATAGCTGAACCGACCCAAGGTAGAGTCTTTCAAGTTTGGGAATCTTCAAGTCTTCAAAATCTGCAATTCTTCAGTCTGCAAGGCTTCAAGCTGCAAGTCTTGAGTCTTTAGAGCTGAGCGACACAATCCCCTTGGGGGGCAGTCTGCCCAGCATGCATCCAAATTTGTAAGTCTTCAAGTCTTTCAGGCCTGCATTGCTGAGCGACACAATCCCCTTGGGGGGCAGTCAGCCCAGCCTCCTTCCAATGTGCCTTCACTCAAAGCTCCAATACCTGAAAATTAAACATACACCACAAGTAGACTGATTTTTGAAAAGAAGCAACCCAAAAAATGTTACTTCCATTTTTAGTTTCCACTTCAGGGGGCATCCATTGCCACAAGACTTGCTCTATTAGAAAGAAGTTTGCATGAAGAACCGTCTTGCTCCTGCAAAGAAAAGAAAAACCATAGTCCCAAAACAAGGAGCCCTTATCAAGACCATGAGTGTCTATCCCTTATGTCTCAATGATTCCATACTCTGTTATTTTCAAGTGAGAGTGGGACATTTTGCAATGTAAAGCATGAGATGAATGTAGCCTATGGTCCTGCCATCATTTATACTAAGCTTCTAGTCAATCAAGCTTGCAATTTAACATGAGTGTTCTGTGCTCATAAAATCAATAGACAATAGTGCAACTTTATGAGTCCTATCATTTTACCCGCATTCATGAGATTCAAACAACTTATCCAACTTTCTTCTTGCAAGGCAGAGTAGCAAATCATCCATAGGATGTAAGAACAATATGCCGCAGGTCTAAATGTGTTGATTTGTAATGAATTTAAGCCTTAAATGAGGAATGTGGAACTTAGAGAGTCACTTCCCTAGCAAAAAACAAACCCTCATTCAGAATTTTCACACTAGTTCAGTTATGGAAACTTTCAATCCCCTATGTGCATGTTCTCCTGAAAATATCTTTTTAAATAATGTATGCTTACATCATGGAGAACATTTTAAAGTATAAGCAATATACACACAACCCAGGAATTTTCCTAATAAGAGGCCACTTGCACTAATAAGAATGGAATCAAAAGAGATGTATTTGCAAGTAGCAAGAGTTGTGTAGTTCTCATTCTTTCAGACCTGTAAGCTTTTCATCAAGGAGGAAGACAAATGCACAGACATAGGTGGTTTAAGTGAGTCAGCCGTCTTCCAATCCAACATGTAGCACTTCTTTGTGGGGCTTCAAAACCTGCAGCTCCAAGAACTAACAGAAATCTATTTAAGCGCTCCTAGCATTCCAATGTGTCCCTGCAATTGTGAGCTCCCCCAACCTTAGAAAGCACTCTGTACCTACCAAGCTCAAATTGAAGTATGTTCTTTAAGGGCAATCACAAAGCAACCAAAATGAGCATTGATTTCAAACTCCTACCCTTGTACCAAAAAGAGTTTTTTCCAAGTCTATGTTGGAAACAACCCTATCAAGAGGAATCGACTCATATAAAAATCAAGCACTCATGATATGAGACTGGAACATGAGGCACAGCTAGGATGAGTTGACATGATCACCAAACCTGTGAGGGTTTAACGAAACACATCATTCACAAGAGCATCTATAGGAGTCCCAAGGAATCAAAGCGAACTTCTGTACGTGTTAGCCTATACTGCATTAAGTGATATTGCAAAACCAGAGAATTTCTTCCTTGGCAAATACTTAATCTTTTGGGACTTTCACACTTTAAATGGTTGTGAATCAGATAACTTTGTTGGAACCAGAAAACCCCCAAAGCATTCCGTCGAATCCTTGTCTACAGAATTGAGCAGGCAGTGTGTCAAGCCAAAGAGAGTCAAGTCCTTAACACATAGAGCATAAACAGTTGGGGCGTTCGTGCAATGCAAATGGTTACAAAAAATTAGATTTCTTGCTAGGCGTAGTTTTGCCTCTCAAAGCCTAGAAGGAAAAGGAGCAAGGCATCCTTTTAACCCCTAATGCCCTATGCATTTATAAGGGTGAAATGAACCTTTTGTGAGGCGCACAAGGAAGCATCAACACCTGTCAATCATTTACTTATAATGAGGAAAATTTAAATGAGGCACCCCGTAAATGTACCTAATAATTTTTTCAAACAGAAGACATCTAAAAGGGTGTTAGTAAGATTGTGGGATAAGCTGCCAACATCAGCAACTACATAGTGAGGTATGGCAGACACTTTCAATATTCTCCTCCCTTATAGTTTTGTCTTCTGGTGTTCCAAAGAGAGTACCATACCTATCAGGAGTCTTGTTCACTGTGAGGTTGCCTACCTGCACTGCAACACATCTTAAAGTGATCTTTAGAATAGAAATAAGGGTCAGATCATGAGTCAATAGCTGATTAGGTAATCAAACAAAGAGAACAACTCATTAGAATCACTCCAACTCCTCCCAACTCAAATGTGAGGCAAGTAGACCATTGCATGCTCTGGAAACATAGGATATGATTGCATTTCAAAGAACACTACCCAACAAAAAGCAAATGTACCAAGGATTTCAAACATAATATCTGTCCATTCGGGTTGTGATAACAAAAATCCCCATATGATGCCAAAGTCTATAATACTCGATTCTTAGTCATGTAAACGAAGGTCTGAAGAAACATTTCATATCCTCCTCAGGGCCTGCAATTGATCCTTCAGAGACCTGAGTGAGCATGGAGAAGGATCTTCCCCTGGGAATACTTATCAATTGATATTTATATGAAAGGAGAGCCGACACTTTTAGTGGTACTAAATGTCACTTATTGTGTTCAGGAGAGCTGGACTTTGATTTCCATCAATAGCATACACCTGCAAACTTGAGAAAAGGAGTATTAAAAATCATTTAAACAGTTTAATCACCAAATACGTGGGGATCCCTCCATGCCAACTGCAATAGATTCTATTCCTGGAAGTAGTCATTGTACACATCCACAAAACAATATAGTAACTTGGGACATGAAACCAAACAGCAATAATGACATCCCCAGATTGATGAAATCTTAAAGAGAGAAAGAACGTGAACCATCCCAGCCATGAAGTGCATAACCCATGGCTGCGATGTTCCCTGGACATGACCCCAATTAATCATGTCTTTCAAGTGGGATCCCATGGTAAGCACAGACAATTCATTCCATGGACATGAGTACTATGCTCCATATTGGTTAAACCTGCAGTTCCAAGAAACCGAACACACATAGCAAGATCATCATGAAGAAGTACATATACGGGCCTACACTTGATTTTCCTCCTGTGTCGTCGTGATTAGCTATTAAACAGTAATCAAGATCTAGGTCAGTTGGGCCACTGGTCTGTGGTACTTTTCGAGTTTTTGAAAGAAGTATCCATAACATCTCAATCAAAAAGATATTAGCTTCCTCCATTCTTATCATGGTGTTGACCCCTCAATTGACCCAGTGTAGAGAAGAGTTGTCTTCCTAAGTTCCACCATGTATGAGATGAGGAAGCCTATAGGGAACCACAATGAAGAGGGAATCCATGCACACCTATACTTACCGTTAACAAGCAAACATCACCATATGAACATTATCATTCATACACAAAACAAAAGAGCATTCGTCTCCAAAATCTTTATTTAGCAGAGTTGAGCAAGGAGTACAACGATAAATGAAAAGGCACAAGATTTTCTTTCATGAATTAATCCACTGCTCATGTAAATGGTAAGGCCAACAACACTATGGTCAGGAAAATAGGACTCCAACAGAAGTGAAGCCCTGCCCTATAGTTCTAGGACACCGCCTGCTATACATTTATGACAGAATCATGACTGCCCTTGCTAGTCATTGCCGCCGTTGACAGATCAGCTAGTGTGACACAAATATTATCCATCTATAGTGACAAAAAACCAAGCACATACAATCCTGCTGCAACTACCAGAGAAGTCGACATTTGGCAAGTTAGAGACGGAGTTGTAGCACAGAATAACATAGATTCTTTTTTGTGCAAAGCGTACGTCAAAATATGAATGCAGCATTTTACAATGCTTCTCAGATGCTTAGAGCTTACCTGAACCCCCTAGTAACATAGCACATAATGCATCTTACCTAGAGTAGCGCCCGATGGTGGTTGAGCAAGAACTAAACATAAAAAGAGAGTAACCATTTCCTGCAAGTTCTGTATCATAGGGACACCAAGGCGTCAAGCTTTGGAAAAGAAAGAAAGAAAAAAAAAATCCACTTTAGAAATAGCTATTAGATGGGCACCAACACCAAAAATTTATTACAAAAAGATTGATCTCCGAAGGTAGCCATCCGGCATGTATAGTAATGGTGGCAGAGAAGTAAAGATCCAACTCAGCGCAGGAAATATGATCATCATGGCCAGAAGGATGAGTGCTAGAACCTTGGTTGTGACACTGCTCACGCACCAAACCCAGGAACATGCACAGATTACTTCAAATGAGCAGAACAGAGGGATTTGGTTTTCCATTTCAGAGGTCACACCGAGCAGGAAGGGAAATCGGGGTTCGACTGCATAGTGTGGGAGCAAGACTTACCTCAGCCTAGTAATAATGAGCACAAAAGGTTGGCTTCAACTGGGGGAATAGAAGTTCAACCCCTTTATTGAGGGAGGACAAGATACGAGACCTGCAGTTGATTCCTGGGTAGAGAAGAAAAACTTTTATGTTAAATCATTCTACATTTTCCCATATTATGATCCTCTTTGAATTTGGACAAAAGTTAAGCACATCATCAGTCTCGACACTCTTCGAATATCCACAGTGTTTTTAATAGATTCCGCAGTGCCTAAAAAACACACAATGAATCAAGCACAAGCCAAGAACACATAATAGAAATGCCAATGTATGCCACAAGACACTGCTCTAGCTGTTCAAATATCATGCAAAGCGAATGTTGATAGGATCCATATCTTGCAGAACAAAACCAGAGCGGATAAGACACAAAGTAATCCCAACAACACCTCCGTCCGTCACAAGATTAGGCCAGTCTACAGGTGGCGGGTCAGATAGAGTTTTAATAGAATAATCAGTTTCATGTGCCAAGCGGCCGTCGTCATATGGATCTCGTATGCAAAAGAACTTTCAAAATATGCAGAAATTTTTCCATCCCAAGCAACAACAAGAACCTCCCAGTCTAGTAGATTCAGTGCTCCAGTTGCTTTCGCCCAATGAGTCCTTGCCATTGATGCAGCACCAACGAGGAAGAGATAGAGCATGAGCACTGATGTTCGGTCATCCTATGAAAGAAACCAAGAATAAGTAGCTGCTCGATCTTGAGTCTGAGGAACCGTCGAAGGAGCAGAAGCCCAGCCCTAGCAGAGCCCCAAAGAAACTATTCAGAAATAATTTTATGATCAACCCAGCACACCATGCATGAGAGTAGTGAGCGGACATGCAGGCGAATGCTAAAAGTTATACGATTGCTCTGATTTTTCCGTTGCAAGAAGTCGAATGTGCATCATAGCGTCTTCAAGGAGTAAGCAGCAATGATCTTCGTGGTTAACAAAATGGGAATGGGGAGGAGCCAACCAAAGCTTCCTCCAACACCCAAAGCACAGGTGGAGACGCAAGATCCCAACCCCACCAGGGTGAGGCGCAGGAAATGGCCTCAATCTGAAAGTGAAGCAGACCCAACTAATCACAATAAGCTGATGAGCTGACAAGGAACAGCACAACGCAAGGTTCAACCCGTTCTTCCACCCGCAGGAGCCGTAATCGACCCAACGATGGCTTAACACAATAGCAACAGACAAGAACAAGAGGAAGCTCAACTCCAACTCCCATGAACACAAACCAGAGACGGTGGCGAAATATTGCTCCACCAGAGACCCACCAGAGCATGAGGGGGGAGCCCGATTGCTCAAAGCTACCATGGAAATATAGACCGCAGGAATTAGGAGTCAAAAGTGCATGTGAGATCATGGAAGAAGTGCGCTTTGGCGCATATCTCCTGCACAGAGCATGGTATTCAACTTCGAAGAAGCAGATCTTGCCCCACCCATAGGGTAGCAGTGGAGCATCATTCAGATAATACCAAGGGGCAGCTCAGAGGAAGCTTGACCCCCAATGGGAGCAGCAACGGAATGAGAGGGAGCCTACGAGCTCGACCTAAGCTGATCAACAGTGGCGCCATAATGAACGCACAACTGGCCACCATTATCCACATGCATGAAGTAAATGCATCTTGCTAAAATAAAAAATGGTGCGCGTAGGATTCGCACTGAAGCTAAAGTAAAGACCATGTCCCGCACTTGAAGGATTTATCAGTTATCAAAAATAGTAATGGAACTTGAATTAACCTCTTAGGGCCACCTATTTTAAAAATTCTGCGTGATGAAAAACTCACAAATTCGTTTTGTAAAATGCCTTTGGGGTAACACTAGAATGTTTCCCTCCAGAATTTCTTTTCTTGAAATCGAAAAAAGGGAGGGACAAGATAGAAGACAGACTACCCATCCCTCTTCCCTACTTCAACACTGAAAAAGAGGACAGAAATGATCAGAGATGCCCATGTGTGTGGGAGAAAGTGTATGTGTGAAGAGTGAGGGAGAGAAGGGGGTTAGGGGATGTTTTTGTGCAACAAACAAACAAAAATGAACTAAGACTACTCAAAAATTAAAAGAAAGAGGTACCCTAGGCCAACCGAAGGCCACACGTATTCATCCTCCTCCAAGTGTCAAGGTGCGTCTCACAAAGTATGGACACCCAAACTTGGAAAAACCAACGGCTAAAGGCCGACGTCCCCGGCAACGGCGCCAAATTGTTGAGAAAAGGGGAACAACAACCCTAACCGCCTCACATGGAAGTGAGAGGTTTCTCCAAGTTGGGGCAAAGAATGAGAGGAGAGGTTCACCCACGCTCATGGAGCAATGGCAACAATGGCCAACGTCACAAGGAGCAAAGGGGAACATCCTCCCAACCATGCACACACACATGCAAATCCATACACCAAGACCAACGCCATTGCACACAAGGAGGCAAGAGAGTAACAAATGACATCTTCTTCCATTACCAAAATGGAGGCCAAGGCCATGGCCAAGGGACCTCTCTTTACAAGAAATGAGCCTCTATTTATAGGCTCAGCACATTCTCCCATGTGCTCTTTTTGACTAGTCAAAAAGGAGCACATGCTCATCTCTCTCTAAATCTTTGTGAATATTCTCCAACAACCTTCTCAAAAGAAATGAAGGCGTGGGAAACTTCTACGTGGGGATTTCTACATGTGCCAAAAAGCTACATTATTTGAGAGGCTTAAAAACCATAGCCTAAGGGAAATATCAAAAAAAGGGCTTAGGGGAGTGTTCATATGGACATCTCCTAAATACCAAAAAGAGATATTTTTATGAGGGCTAGAGGGTGCCATTGCATGAGGAAATTGTGGGCAACCCTTATAACAACACCTCCCCTGTGATGGCATTCTAGAGGGTCACGGAGGAGCCGGTCGCTTCACCCACAGAGCTTGTTTCCAACTGATATGTTTCTAAAGTTTGATTTTCTTTCTGACAGTGTGCTGGAACCTGTTGGAGTTGGGACAAGGGAAGAAGATGTGAGCCACATCTTTAGTGGATCGGTAGTAGCGCTTGCACTGGAGAGGCACTCCATAAATTTTGCTAGCTTTAAGGTTGGTCCAAATACCCCGATGAAGAATTTTCCATAAGAGAATAGACTTTTTGATTTATATGAGAGGGTGCCAGATAGCTAGGAACTTCATGTCCCACTGTAGGTGTTTCTACGATAGGAACCACTTCTTGTTGAGGTTTCCTTGATAGTCGATGTTTTCTTTGATGCTTGGGATTTTTGTTAGGCAGTTACCATTGTGCCATCTGAGACCAAGCGGGCAAGGCGGGTCGTGGGCCATGAGAAGACGGACTCTAGAGTGGTCCCAAGCAAGACATCTGCTTTGTAAAGTGTTCCATTCTACATAGGTAATGTTGATGCTAGGGTCGCAATCCTCGAAGTTGATCCACTGGTTGGTGTCTTGTTTCGAGAGATTCTTCCAAGTTTCAAAGTCTTTGTTCCATAGCCTCTTAGCGTTACGAATGTTCCAAGATTCCACATTCCGAATGCCATGGATCGAAAACTAGATAGAGTCATTTTGTCTGATACCAGCTGCCCACTTCTAGTCTTCGTTGATTCTAATGGAGCTTTTGACTTTGTTCCAACTCTTCCAAAGGGAGCACACAAGATTTGATCCTTTTGGGAATACCGAGATTGGGGAAAACAAAAGGGTCAGAGTTTCAAGGTTCTTCCAGTTTGAGAATACCACGAAAGTCAACGCATTCTTGTTTCTAAAGATCAGCTTGGCCCACGAGGCCTCCCCGTTGCACCATGCCTTAATCAACCATTTGACCGCAATTCATTAGCCATGCACCCAATTTCTTGAATGCCAAGGCCCCCACTGTCTTTTTGGCTAGTGCAGATGGACCACTTGATTTTAGGCACTCCCCTCCTATTGTGGTGGCCTGTCCAAAGGAAGTTTTGGCAAATACCTTCCAATTTGGACAGCTCTTGCTCTTCCAGTCTCCAACAAGAGAGGAAGTAAATGGTCGATGAAATGAGGAACGTGTTGATAACCATTGTGCGACCGACAAGATTGATCTGCATACCTCTCCAATAGTTTAACTTTCTTTGGACTCTGGCCAGGACCCAATTCCACTGCTGCTCCAACAAGATACCAAAGCCCAAGGGGATCCCAAGAAGTTGGAAAATTTGGCTTGGGGGAATGTTTTGATAGCCATAATCAAAGAGAAGTTCGAGCTAGGTCTCAACAGTAGCTCTAAAGGCCATCTTTGAATGGTTGATTTTGGATCCAGAGGCTTTGCAAAAAGTATCGAGGCACCTCCAAAACGTCTCCAGGCTGGTACTACCATTACGAACAAATGCATTCATATCTTCAGCAAAAGGTCTCACGGTGATCTGGCCGTGTTCACCGAGCAAACAAAGGCCTTTGATATTAACCGCTTCCACCTCTTGTTCCACTAGCCGACTAAGCCCTTCCATGGCAATGGCAAAGAGAAGGGGAGCCAATGGACACCCTTTTCTAATCAAATTTTTAATTTTGATCACCGTCAAAAGTTGGCCATTAATATTGATTTGAGTCGATGTGTTTCCCAGAAGGGTCGAGATCATCTTTGTGAATTTTTGACTGCATCTGAGATCTTTGAGTGACTATAGAATCATCTTATTGGCATATTGAACATCCAATTTAAATGAAGGAAGAAGGAGATCTTAGAGTTCGCGAAGAAAGTTGATGATGAACATCTCATCTCAAGCGATCTGGATTCCCATAGTCCTATCAATTGAGGGAGTTCATGTAAGGAACTTGACTCAAAATCTAAACCTTTTTCTCGTTGAGGTTATATCTAATATCTATTTATAGATGGGACTTCTTGGGGAAATTGTTCATGTAAGTCGGTCCACTTTCTCTTTGCCCTATCTTTGGTTTCTTTCCAAGCTCTATCCTTCTTTTTACTAGGTTCATCTAGTTCATTAGAGTCTATTCCTTCTCTTGTTGTGGGTTCTTGGGTTGTTTGATTGTTTGTGCTTGATTGATAGTCTAAATTGGAGTGATCTATACTAAGTAAGACTCTACTAGCTCTCTCTACTATTCCTAACACATTGATGAGTGAAAATCTTAAAGAATTGGTAATGTGCTTAAAATAATCTCAAATGAGGTGTTCTTTGCCACAATTTGATCAATACCCTTGATTCATGATTTATTGTGGTTGGCCTTGTGGTGGAGGATGAGGATAATCACAAAAAACGTGATCTCCCTTGTATCTAAAGCATAGTCCTCTAGGAGCTTGTGGCTTTAATTTTCTCATATGGGCTCTAGGGTTTGGATTATCATACATAATGTTTGTGTGATCTCTTACCCAATCAGATTGTGGTGGGAGGTCTCCACAATCAAGGCTAATAGAGACACTAAAGCTCTATCTTGATTCTCTTTTGTCATTGTGTATCTGACTAAAAATACATTGGAAAGAGGTGGTGGTTGCTAGCCTAAAATAGGTTGAGGTCTTTGCCATGGTTGATACTACTATTGATAGTTCTCTTGAGTCCTATATAATTGCTTGTGTTGATAGGCATAGTGATATTGGTTCTGATACATAAGGCTACTAGGACATCTATCTAAATGCTTTCTTATTGTTAGGATAGGCTTACACTAAATAATTGGGTACTTTCTCTCTATGGTGTAGTAGTAAGGTGCTTGGACAACCATAGGTTGTGCTTGCATGGGAAAAGCATTCACCATGTGATTTTGTCCATAGGTACAACAATGCTTGACTGTGATTACTCTATAGGATTGCCTATTTTGAGGGTTTCCTCCTAGATTTTGAGCTTCTATTCTTTTTATCTCCTCTACTAAAGAAGAATATTTAGAAATGATTTTATCTGAATCGGTGGATCCTTTGTAGAACTTTGGAAGCTCTAAATCCTCTCCTAGGTTGTTCTCTATGTCAATGCACATCTTGACACACTTATCTAGGATGTGTTGCTTATTTAAGTACATATAATACTTAAGATTACCACTAAGTAGTCCATATAGAAATAAAGAAGCTTGCATTTCTTGTGTACATTTCTCTTGGATAAGACATCTCTCAATGTGCCACTTAAATTTTCATCATGCTAGCCTAACTATCTCTAGGGGGATCTACTTGAAGCTGTGAATCAAGGAAGATGTGTTATGCCTAATCCTAATTTTAGAGAACTCAATGATGAAGGCCTTTTCCTTTTAAGGCTAATCCAAAGGCTTCATATTGAGTAAACAAGTCCATTATCTATCTAGCTCTAAGAACTTGTTTGAACTATACTACGTGATTATATGGATCTCTTATGCCATCAAAGAAATTCTTTATGGCATTACATGAGAAGGTCTCAAAGTTCTTGAATGTTCTCTAGGTATTGATAGAGGAAACTCTTCTATATCTCTACGTGTTGTACTTCCTTTTTATCTCTCTTTTTCCGGTTGAGAAGTACCTTGCTCTAAACTTCCTATACCTAAGTTGTGTACAAAATCACTTCAAGGCCCTTTGAAATTGTCTTTTTGAGCACCTAATGGGTTTGAAAGTCCATAGAAAAATATAGGGCTTAACAATCCTTTTATGCTTATAATGTCCATAGATAAATAGAATAGGATCTTTACTAGCTCTAATCAATTCTGAAACAAAAATTCCCAAGTTTATCTTCACGTCATGTGATTTATAGGACATAACATGATCGATGATTTGTGATAAGTAAATCTCTCTCTCTCTCTCTCTCATCTACCCGATCCACCATCTTTGTTGAAGCCACCTTCTCGACCATCTCTTTCTCTCTCTCTCTCTCTCTCTCCCTCTCCCTCTTTCTCTCTCTCTCTCTCTTTCTCTCTCTCTCTCTCTCTCTCTCTCTCTCTCTCCCTCTCCCTCTCTCTCTCTCTCCCTCCCTCCATCCCTCCCTCTCTCTCAATCTCTCTCTCTCTATCTCTCTCTCTCTCTCTCTCTCTTTCTCGCTCTCTCTCTCTCTCTCTCTCTCTCTCTCTCTCTCTTTCTCTCTTGAAAAAAAGTCATCTGCATAGCCATGCTCTACTAATCTTTGCGCAAGTGATCTGATCAGCAGTAGTGTTCTCATCTCTCTCTCTCTCTCTATTTTTGTGCATGATCTCTGTAGGCAACAACCATCAAATTCTTATGTTGTGAACTCTATAGCAAAACCTCCTCTTTTCTGCCTCACATGCAACCACCTTAGCAGTAGCATCAAAAAAATCTTGAATTTTGAGCCGCATGCTATGATAACTCAGATTGCAATCATCTATTGTGAGATCTATGGAGAGGATGCCCACAATTGGAAACCTTGATCGGCAATGTGAAGGTAGACTTATCTATCTCCATTTTCTAGTAAAGAAAATAGATCACGGTCAATTTGATGCGGTTATGCTCTCTTTCTCTCCTTTTGATTGGGTGTGCTTACAAGGTGGGGGATCCTCTATATATTGTAGAAAGATCTATTAATCATCCTCCTACTTGTAATAATGTACAAATAGTATGCATTGTTTTGTATGCTATTGCTTATGGAATGTTGAATTATTGGAATTTACTTTATTGTGATTTTAATGTGCTATGTGTTTTCATTTAGGAGGTGAAGGTTTGTGAGGGTGTGGATGCACTTGGACTTATTTGGATGCATTTGGAAATAAACAAAAGGCCACCATAGAGGGTTGGTTCATTTGGGTGTGGATGTGCTTGGACTTATTTGGATGCACATGAAGTTTTGTGAGGGTGTGGATGGGCTTGGTGTTGATATATTTAGGTAGTGATGTGTGTGAACACTCTAGGACCGCCGGGGCACTTTTTTCCCTCTTTAGGAGGTTTTTTTCCCCCGGCTTGTATATACGCCTATTGCCCTAATGGGCTACTTATCTTTGTACATTCTCTAGTAATACATTCAGTCTTGTGTGTTGTGCTCCAAGCTTCTTCCTCTTCCTTGTGCTGTTCGCGTGCTTCCGCAGACGTCTAACTCCAACAATTGGTATCAGAGCAGGTCGTTGATTCTTCTAGGGCGCCGTCGACACTCCTCCGTTTGCAGTCTCAGATTCGCACAAAATTTGGTGAGCATACTCAGGGTGTTTTCGAGATCAAAACTACTTAGCTCTGTGGTGCCGAAATCGCGATCTGAGCTCGTTTCGGCCTCCGAACGCACTATCGCAGTGCTTGTGCAGGCTATTTCGTCCTTTTGTGCCAAAGGTATATACCAGTTTCTGTTCGCCAGTTTAAGCGTCTCGAAGTCTGCTACAGGTCTAGCAGAACTCGTTTGGGCAGTTCTGTTCAACTTTTTGAGATACAGTCAATTTTCTGCATCAAGGTATTTTAGTCACCGGCCATGGCTGAAAGCAGTGATGTATTCCGTATGTTGGCTGTTGAGGATAAGTTGGATGGTACCAACTACCCATTATGGGCTTATATGATGCGACATGTACTGGTTGCAAAAGGATTGTGGAACATTGTGCAGGGTGTTGAAAGACGTCCTGTTACACCTGTAACGACAAGTACTGCAAATACAGGTGTTGGAGCTGATGAAGATGGTGCCGAAGATGATATTCCGCAGATTCCTGTTCGTGCTACTGTTTCTGTTGCACCTACTGCAGAGCAGATTCGTTGGGATGGCAGAGATGCCAGGCACATGCATTGATAGCTTTGTCTGTCAAACGTGCCATTATTCCTCACATTCGCTCTTGCAGAACAGCAAAGGATGCTTGGGATACACTTACCACTTTGTACCAGGCTAGGAATGAGGCTCGTGTTGCTTACCTCCGAAAACAGTTGGAGAGTGAGCACATGAATGAAGGTGATTCGATGGACAGTTTTCTTACAAAGATCAAAGACCTGAAGGAACAATTGATTTCTGCTGATGAGGTTATACCAGATAGCTCACTTGTGCAGACCGTTCTGAATGGCCTTCCTGATTCATATCAGAGTTTTGCCTCTACTCTTCGATTGATGATGAAAGGCAATCCGAATGCCTTGTCATTTGAGGAATTAGTCTCTATTCTGTTGCAAGAAGATCAGTCCAGGCAGAACAGGTCCATTATGCGTGTTGCAGATCAAGCTTTCCTGGCTAGTCAGAAGGGCAAAGGAAAATGGAGCTCTTCTACTAGTAAGCAGAAATCTGCAAATGCTGCGCAATCGAAGAACCAGGATAAAGATGAGAAGAAATCAGAAAAGCAGAAATTGTTCTGCAAGTACTGTAAAGGAAATGATCATATTATAAAGAACTGTCCAAAACTGGCTGCTAAAGAGGCAAAGAAGAAAGAGACTGGAATGGTTGTTGCAGAGGCCTCTACACCAAAAACAGAGTCTGCAAATCTTGTGCAGGAAGAAGAATGGGCGTTTACTACTGTTTGCAGTTTTGACCCATCTTCTCATGATCAGTGCATGTCTGCAGTAGACTCAGATGTTTGGTACTTTGACAGTGGGGCAACCAAACATATTACCTCGCAGCGCAGTTTCTTCTCTTCACTCGAGCCTGCCCCTACAGGGAATACTGTCACATGCGCGAATAACTCCTCTTATCCTGTTATGGGAGTTGGTAAGATCATTCTGACTACTGCTGATGGTAGTTCTTTCACTTTGTCAGATGCTTTATTTGTGCCAGGGATCAAAAAGAACCTGTTATCAGTTTCTGCATTAGCCAAGATTGGCTTGGTTGTGAAATTCGTTGATGACAGGTGTACAGTCCATGATCTCTCAAATGGCGATGTGATTATTGCTTCTGGCATTTTATGTCGTGGGCTGTATAAGCTCATAGACTATGAAAAATCTGTGAATGATTCGGCATGTGCAGTTCATGATTCTCAGGCTATGTCAGATGCAAAGCTTTGGCATGCACGCTTTGGTCATCTGAATTTTGCTAGTTTGTTACGCCTACAGAAATCTGAAATGGTGTCCTCTTTGCCCAAACTTGAGGCACCTAGAAAACATGTTTGTGAAGGCTGTATTTTGGGCAAAATGCAGCGTTCTTCCTTTCCAAAAGATGGTTCAGTTCGGGCTATGCAGAAATTGCAGCTTGTACATAGTGATGTTTGTGGTCCTATGCAGACACCCTCTTTTGGAAATTACCTTTACTTCGTGACTTTCATTGATGATTTTTCCAGGCATGCATGGGTATATCCACTCAAAGCAAAGTCCGAAGTGTTCATGTGCTTCAAACAGTTTTTGGTTTTGGCTGAAAATCTGTCAGCATGTAAAATGGGCACCCTCCGTTCTGATCGAGGGGGGGAATATATGTCTTCAGATTTTAATGCATTTCTGGCTGAACGTGGGATAAAACACCAGTGTACAGTGCCGTATACACCTCAACAGAATGGAGTTGCTGAACGAAAGAACAGGTCACTCATGGAGATGGCGAGGTGCATGGTCAAAAGTCAGGCTTTACCACATAGTTTCTGGCTTGAGGCTGTCATGTGTGCAGCATATGTACTGAACAGGTGTCCCACGAAAGCGTTGCAGTCTATCACTCCATATGAGGCTTGGCATGACCGCAAGCCATCTGTTGCTCATCTGCGTGTTTTTGGTTGTTTGGCATATGCATTAGTGCCTGAACAACATCGCAGAAAATTGGATGATAAGGCAGTAAAATGTATTTTTGTCGGGTACAGTTCTGAAAGTAAAGGCTATCGTCTGTATCATCCACAGACTAAACGCATTCTGGTTAGCCGTGATGTTGTCTTTGTGGAAGATGCTATTCAGCCATTGCTTTCATGTACTAAGGAGACATCTGTTAGCTCCAAAGACATGTATGATACTTTGATGCCTCTTTTTACAGGTGGACAGGCTAGCGCTGGTCCTAATGAGGCAACTTCTCAGCCTTTGCAGGTTTCATATGATGATGCAGATCATGCCATTTCTGATGCAGATTTACATGATGCACTTGTTGATGAGAGAGCTGATATTGAACAGGCAAAAACTATGCCAAAATGGCTGGTGCAGACTTTGCGTGACAGCAAATTAGATGCACCTTTGTCATATCATACTCGTTCAGGCTCTCATAGTACCTCCTTTGCATCAGATTGCTATGCTATGGCTGCATCTAGTCTCTGTGATGAGAATGAGCCTGTTTCTTTTGATGAAGCACAAAATTCAGAAAATTGGATGGCTGCTATGCAATCTGAATATGATGCTATAATGAAGAATGGTACATGGTCTTAATGTGACTTGCCTCCTGGCAAGAAGGCCATTGGCACTAAGTGGGTATACAAGCTGAAGCGTAAACCTGATGGTACAGTTGACAGGTATAAGTCTAGGCTTGTTGCAAAGGGTTATGAGCAGGAAACAGGCATTGATTTTGATGAGACCTTTGCACCTACATGCCGTATGACTACTGTTCGGAGCATTTGTGCACTTGCAGCCCATCATGGTTGGAATGTACATCAATTGGACATTAAAACAACATTTCTGAATGGTGACTTGCATGAAGAAGTGTATGTTTTTCAGCCCCGTGGCTTTGTGCAGAAAGGGCATGAAAACCAGGTGTGCAGGTTAAAGAAGGCGTTATATGGTTTAAAGCAAGCACCACGTGCTTGGTATGAGAAAATACATGCCTATCTGATTGCACATGGTTTTGAGAACAGTCCAACTGAAAGCACCTTATATGTTAAGCGTGCTAATGATGTGCTTTTGATCATTGTTGTCTATGTAGACGACATGCTGCTCACTGGTCCTCTTGAGAAGCATATTGCTGATTTCAAGGCTGATTTGCATGCCTCATTTGAGATGTCTGATTTGGGCATTTGCATCACTATTTGGGCATTCAGTTTATGCAAGTTGATGGTGGAATGGCTTTGTGTCAAACGAAATATATTGACACATTATTGCAGCGTTTTGGCCTTGAAGACTGTAAGCCTATTGCCACTCCTATGGAGACAGGTTTACGATTGAGTCTTCATGATGCTGGAGATGCATTTGATGCTGTTCTCCATCAGCAGGCTGTTGGATGCTTGATTTACTTATGCTTTACTCGGCCAGATATTCAGTTTGCTATCTCACAGATGAGCAGGTTTATGCATTGCCCAGGAGTCACGCATTGGAAAGCGGTTAAGCGCATCTTTCGCTACTTGAGTGGTACTCGGCTACTTGGGTTGTTTTATCCCAAGGGGGGATCACTACAGCCAGATTTGCATGCTTTTTCTGACTCAGATTGGGCTGGTTGCTATGACACTCGTGTGTCCACCAGTGGTTTTTGCTTCATGCTTGGTAGCTCATGTATATCTTGGTTGAGCAAGAAGCAGCCTACTGTGGCCACTTCCAGTTGTGAGGCTGAGTATAGGGCAGCTTTCACAGCGACTGTTGAGTGTGTGTGGCTCAGACGCCTTATGGCTGATTTGGGTGTTGGCCAGTCTTCTGCCACCACCATCTTCACTGACAGTCAGAGCGCATTGGCAGTTGCGAGGAACCCTGTGTTCCATGCTCGCACTAAGCACATTGAGGTGCATTATCACTATGTCAGGGAGAGGTTCTCTGCTGGGGAGATCAGCTTGGCATATGTGCCCACGCAGGAGAACATTGTATATACGCCTATTGCCCTAATGGGCTACTTATCTTTGTACATTCTCTAGTAATACATTCAGTCTTGTGTGTTGTGCTCCAAGCTTCTTCCTCTTCCTTGTGCTGTTCGCGTGCTTCCGCAGACGTCTAACTCCAACACTTGGACTATATTTTCATAATATTTTTAAATAAAATACCATCATAGAGGGTTGATTCTAAAAAGTTATAGAAATAGTGGTTGAAGATAAGGATCAGTATAGGTTGCAACTTTTGTAAATAAAAGCTAAGGTTGAGCAAGTTTTTACTCACATGCCTACTTTTTGAAGTGCTCGACCTCATTGTAACTTCTATCTTTGGATGTAGTGAAAATTTACAAATACATGCACTCTAGAGACTTGTCCAATAGAGTGTGTGGTAGGATATTGTATCGAATACTGTGTAATATTTTGTATAATGCACATCTCTATTCTTGTGTGCTTTAGATTTTGTATTATCTTTGTGTACACGTGACTTCAAGATCCTACAACATCGGTATTAGAGCCCAAAAAGTAGGCTTGGGAAAGGTGGATACATTCCACAAATGTCATGGGCAGTCAATGGCCTCTTAAAAAGGTGCTTGGTCACTCTACCATGTGAAAGGATACTAAGAAGGAAGGTGGCACTTTGAGAACTCCACTCAAGAAAGATTGGAGTGTATCTCTTAATCTATAGATTGGATTGAGGCATCTATAGTACCATTGGAAAGCTCTCGAAGAAACTTTCCAAATATATTTACATAGCTAGGAAGTGTAAAGCACTTGAGACACCTTGAATGGCACTTGATTAAGGGTTCAAGACACCAAACATGGGTGAGAATGACATTCAAGATAGTAGGGTCAAGAACATGGTTAATAAGATGATAGGTAGGAGATGGTTGAACTAAAAGCTAAGAGGATGGATTAGGAATCAATCCAGAACCATTATAACTTTTGGGGCAAGTGGTAAGCCCATCACACTCTTAGCCAGGAGGTTGTGAGTTCAAATATGCACCTTTCACATGCACCTATTTTAAAGCTACCAAAATTTTCACAAGCTTTCCATGTAATTACAAATGCTACTGGCTTAGGTATAGGTGTAGTATCAATGCAAAAATGATCATCCCATTGCATTTGAAAGTAGGAAAATTAAACCTTTTAAAAAGAATTACAACACATATGATAAGGAAAGTTTAGTTGTTGTGCATGCTTTAAACATCTAGAAACATTACCTTGTGAGTCAGAAGGTTTTAATTAAAACATAAAAACTATATATTAAACATCTACTAAATCAACCATTTATTTTTTATAGGCATATTAATGGGTTTTTTTAATTCAAAATTTTTAGCCTACAATTCGATATCAACCTTGCAAAGCTAATATTGTGGTCAATGCTCTTAGTCGTTTTTATCACCAAGATCAGTGTTATTCTATATATAGTGCATGTAACTCTTTAATATGTTTCTTTAATGCCTTTTGCTGTGCTTGGTACCTTTCATTGATTGTTGCTCTCATGACCACTTGATCTTCAAGTTGAGCTTTACATCCCTTGATTTGAGATTTTAATGTATCAACTCAATAGGTGTATCATAAAGCAAGGGCTACATCAGCTCGCCATTTCTTCTCCTTAATAATTTTGATTCTTCATAATTTACTACTTTTGTCTCCAAGAGTCTTAATCTTAGTAAAATTCCCACTTTCTCAACCTCTAATTAATGCCTCATGTTGTGTGGATAACTTGGTGTACTTATTGTTTAGTTATTTGAGATCTGATCTTTCTGCACTATTTTGGAATAGTAGGGGGTCTACCTTCATTAATGTTGCCTCCATCTTTTTCTTAGTCTCTTCTTGTTTTTTCTTCAAATTTGATACTCTTTAAATATATTTTATTAGTCTTTTTATAATGCAAAAATTCTATATTTTCTTCTTTTAGGTTCCTGTCAATATCCATCATATGCATTCGTGTGTCCATAGCCCCTTGCATCATCATGTGTATTGCCATTTATGTTCACATTAAAGGAGGCACAAGGGTTAGCATGGTGTTTACTAGAAAAGCTTCATGTGTGGAACTTACTTGATAACTTGCTATATTGGTATCGGAACTTAAGCTCCTTCTTAGAGGATTCTTCTAATGTTACTTGTGGAGAAGTGTCTACAAACACTTTTTTCTTAGGAGTACTAGGTCTCAACCTTAGTGTCAAATGCAAGGCTTTTTAGTGAAGCCCTACATGCATACTATAAGTGCATTCTACTTTATGCAACGAGGAAAATGTTTATTCTTCTTGGACTCATGTTGTCATTGATTATTTTCTTTGGATTACATTGCGAATGATGTGTAGTGATGTCTCTTCGCTCATTGATTAGCTTCCCATTGGGTCGAATTGCTTTTTGGTTTCCGATTGTATGTGTAATCCTTTGGTTGTTCTGCAATCTATCTTCTTTTGGTATAGAAATTTCCTTAGTCCTAGAAACATTTGCCTTTGAGTGCTTGTTGATCCATCCTCTTAATTGTCTTCTTTCCTTAACTTCTCTCTTTTGTAATACTTTTGCATCTTATGTCTATAATATCCTCATTGGTATCCATTTCCATTTGATTTATATTTTTTCTTTGTGCTTCCACTAGCTTTACAAACGTGAACATTGATCAAAGGAAATGGAATAATGGGGTTCTAGTCATTGGTTGTTTTTTCAAGATTTGGTTCTTCTAAAATTGGACACCTCAAAAGAGATATCTCCCATTCCCTAATATTCCATGAACCTATGTCATTAATCTTTTCATAGTTATCAACTGTCATCAATGCCCTTGCAGGTTTAGATTATCTATTAGATCCTTTGTAACCTTGTGTACAATATGGGAAAGGATAGAGAGAAGATGCTCCTTGTTTACAACCTAACATGCATTTTATACTCTTAAGGTTCCCACCCAAATGCCATTCTACCTCAAAATGAGTTGTAGCATATATAGAAAGCGTTTTCCCATGTATTTGAGAAAAAAATACTTCTTTAATCCATGGACTCCTACTAAAAATCCATGAAATAACATTGTTTGTTTCTTTGGGAACTTCAATAGCACCTAACCGCCAAATATGTTTCTCTAATTGGACATTATAAGTAAAACGAGAAGTGTATCCTAAAGTTTTATCACCCATTGCATGGTCCATAACTTCATTTATTAGTTTCACACTCAACCTTTCCAATTGCGGACCCTTTATAATTTGGCACTCATTCAAGCTTTAGCATGAACTTTAATTTAACATTACAGTCTGCACAAAATATGAAACACTACCTACACCATATAAAATGTAGGGATACCTTTGACTGTAGATCTATAAAAGTAAAACATTGCTTGTTGAAACTTTTGGAGATCGACAAATATATTTTTGAATTTAGTGTAAGTAAATCCTTATGAGATAGGATCTTTAATTGCTTCTTGGGAATATTTGGATGAGAAATAGAGGTAGGCATAGTGTCTTCTATGAATAAATGTTGTCCAACAATATGAGCCACATCTTCATTAGAAGTTTCTTTCTTGATAGACACTTTATATGGGCATGGAAATATACTTTGAGAAATGACTCGTGATTGTAAGTCTTGCTTCAGAAGGTTGTACATTGTAGTATACCCATTTCTATTGATTCAACACTTTGATAAGGTTGTTTAACTTTTCTCACAACTCATCTTGGACAACAACTCTAACATTAGGAAAAAAGGTGAACCCTGCATGGGCCTTTTAGCTTAAGGAGTGATTAGGGATGGACCAATGAGAAGAGGGTGGTGGCCACAGTCTATTCCCTTGATCACATAGGCTAGGCATAGGCTTCCCTTGTTTTTGTGTGGTCAAAGAGAAGAAAACCAGCTATAAGTAGTGGTTTTGCTTATTGCAATGGTTTTCAAAGGCTTACGAATTAATTCTAGCCCTTAGATCGACTCGTACATCCAATGGATGAGGTTGAAATGCAAAATTCAAGGCGTCCTTTCATTTTGGCCCTTGGATTAGGAATATATCCAATGGGTGAGAGAATGAGGAGCCTCAAAAAGGTGCCTTTCCACAAGGGCCGTTGGATTCGCGTTCAAATCGGATGGTGGCGGTTGAAAATTGGAGAAGAAAGGCGCTCAAAAGCTGAACCATTGGATATTTTAAACATCTAAGGGTTTAGGTTGAATGCCCAAAAGCAAAAGGGCACGTTTTGTCCTCCTCCATCTAACGGAGATCAAATCCGACGGCTGACGGCAAATCCCAACTTGGATCAGCATAAAATGTGCTTTATCCTTGGATTGGACATGATCCAATGGTCCAAACATGTGCAGAGCATGTCCCAAAAGATGGGTGGAGATTCTCCTTTGTGTTCAGCCCCGAATGTGGATTATCCTTGCATTGAGGTCAATCTAAGGGCTTGAATTTGTGCAGAATACTATCGAAAATCCGTGAGGATCTACAATCTACCACGACTTGGCAGTAAATCTCTCTCCAGACTCTCATCCTCCTTAATCTTAGCCATTGATTAAAGCATCCAAAGGTTCTTAAAATTCCCAGTTTATAATTCAAGTACAAAATTTATTTTCCTTGAGAATACCACTAGTGGTTTTCCTTGTCCCTTTAATCTCCTAGATTAAGCTTTTTAATCCCTAAAAATTAGGAACCCTTACAAGGCCCATGCAGGGCTCATATTTTTCCTAATGATGCACTTTTATATGGGTGTCTATAATAGAAGTGATTTCTCTACTATTTATACAACTATTCATGAACTTGAACTCTTCTTGTGTTGTTGATGAAGCACTTATGTCTTGAATAGATAACCTATTACACAATGAAAGATTCAATTTCAAATCTTCATTAAAACAAATAAAAGTAAAAAAAAACACTCACCATGTTGCATAAATATGTCATTTACATGCTCCACCACCTATTGAAAGAGCTTCAAAGGATGATAATGCTCTTTCCCTATATCTCATACCAAGCAGAGTCTCTTTAAGTTGTTGGAGATTGACATTTAACTTTGCAATTGTGCTTTCCTTTGCTTCCATATCATGTTCAAACTCTGCAAGTTGTTTTGTAAAGATATGACTATGCTTTCTAAAGTGACCACCCTCATATGATGGAGTTGATATTTTTGGAACCAGTACTTAGTATTAGCATGTGAATGTGTAGATAGTTGATTGCAATAACCAAATAGTCCAGCTTCACTCGCACCAATGAATTGAAGTAAAGTTGAGTTGTTATGGAATGTTGGATGGTAAGAAGATATTGGATAGTGAGGATATAGTGAACCATGAGTCCAAAGATCAATACTCTTTTCTCTAGTTGCAAGAAGTTCATTTTGAGAATCCACATCGTTGTTGCACTGTGTATTTGGAGAAAATTCTCTTGGCACAGGAACATTGATACTTGTTGATGCAGGAGCATGAGGATGTTCTAGTGTGAGGTTTGTAATACATGTCAACACAATCTTTGCTAATGACCAATCATATAAAAAAAAGGGGAAAATTAGTTGGAAGGGACTCTAAAGCATGTGTTTTGCCGAGAAAATATGTTTCCTTGTATGTGGATGGGTTAAAGTGTATTCTTCCATTGTGTATGTCTATAAATGATGAAATTTGAAAAAAAAAAGTCATTTTTGGGGGAAGCATAGTTATGGATTTGATGATGTGGAACTTACTTTTTAAGGGAGTTTGAAAATGATACTTTTTCTAGGAGACTTTTAAAATTGAGAAAAAAGTTACTTCTTGCATATATATTAAAAAATGGGCCCTTTTAAGTAAATATACACTGAAAATGAGACTTAAAAAAAAAACTTTTTTTTAATTCAAATACATGCACGATTTCAATGATGTGGAAAGAAGATTTTCTTGCTCTCTCTAGAAGAAGAGCCTAGTAAAGCCTTAAAAAAAGCCTACTCCAACCTACTAAAAGGTTCCTATTTATGCACTTTGTCCCCTTAAATGTTGATATATTTAGGTAGTGGTGTGTGTGAACACATTAGGACTGCCGAGGTACTTTTTTCCCTCTTTAAGAGGTTTTTTCCCCCCGGCTTGTACATATGACTATAGCCCTAACAGGTTACTTATCTCTGTACATTTTAGTGGTAATACATTCAATATTGTGTGTTGTGCTCCAAGCTTCTCCTTCTTCCTTGTGTTGTTTGTGTGCTTTCGTAGATGTCTAACTCCAACAATTGGTATCAAAGCAGGTCGCTGCTTCATCTAGGGCACTATTGACACTCCTCTGCTCACAGTCTCATAATCGCACAAGATTTGGTGTGCATACTCAAGGTGATTTGGAGATCAAAACAGCTTTGCTATGTGCTACCAAAATCGCAATCTGAACTCGTTTCGAGCTTCGAACGTAGTATTGTAGCGCTTGTGCAGGCTATTTGGTCAATTCGTGCCAAACATATATACAAGTTTTGGTTTGCCAATATAAGCATCTCAAAGTCTGCTACAGGTCTAGCAGAACTTGTTTGGCTAGTTATGTTCAACTTTTTCAGATACAATCGTTTTTTTGCATCTAGGTATTTTAGTTAGTGGCCATGGATGAAAGCAGTGATGTATTCCATATGTTGGCTGTTGAGGATAAGGTGGATTGTACCAATTATCCATTGTGAGCTTATATGATGCATCATGTATTGGTTGCAAAAGGACTGTGAAATATTATTGTAGGGTGTTGAAAAATGTCCTATTACACCTACAAATATAGGTACTAAAGCTGATGTTAATGGTCTCGAAGATAGTGATGTTCTGCAGATTCTTGTTTGTGTTGTAGTTCTTGTTGCATCTATTGTAGATAAAATTCATTGGGATAGAAAAGATGCTCAAGCACATGCATTGATAGCCTTGTCTGTCAAATGTGCCATTATTCCTCACATTCACTCTTGCAGAATATCCAAAGATGCTTGGGATACACTTACCACATTGTACTAGGCTAGGAATGAGCCTCATGTTGCTTACCTCCGAAAACAGTTGGAGAGTGAGCACATGAATGAAGGTGATTCTATGGACAGTTTTATGAAAAAGATCAAGGATTTGAAGGAATAGTTGATTTCTGCTGATAATGTCCTTCCTCACAGTTCACTTGTCTTAACATAGATCACTCTAGGTAGAACAAGTCTATTACGCAAGTTGCAAATCAAACTTCCTTGGCTATTAAGAAGGGAAAAGGAAAATGGAGCTCTTCTACTAGTAAGCAAAAATCTGCTAATTCTGCACAATCGAAGAAGGAAGATAAAGATGAGAAGAAATTAGAAAAGCAAAAATTGTTTTGCAGATACTATAAAGCAAGTGATCATGTCATTAAGAGCTGTCCCAAACTGGTTGCTAAAGAGGAAAAGAAGAAAGAGGCTAGAATGGTTGTTGCAGAGGCCTCTACACCAAAAATAGATTCTGGTAATCCTGTGTAGAATGAAGAATGAGCATTTACTACTATTTGTAGTTTTGACCCATCTTCTCATGAGTAGTGTATGTCTGTGGTAGACTCAGATGTTTCGTATTTTGATAGTGGGGCAACCAAACATATTACCTCGCAGTGTAGTTTTTTCACTTCACTCGAGCATTCCCCTATAGTGAATATTTTCACATGTGCCAACAACTCCTCTTATCCTATCATGGGAGTTCATAAGATCATTCTGACTACTGTTGATGGTAGTTCTTTCACTTTGTTAGATGCTTTATTTATGTCAGGGATCAAGAAGAATCTATTATCACTTTCAACTTTAATCAAGATTGGCTTGGTTGTGAAATTTGTTGATGAGAGGTGTACAATTCATGATCTGTCAAATGGAAACGTGATTATTACTTCAAGTATTTCATGTCATGGGCTATATAAGCTCATAGACTATGAAAGATGTGTGAATGATTCAACATGTGCAGTACATGATTCTCAAGCTATGTCAAATGCAAAGCTTTGGCATGCATGCTTTGGTCATCTAAATTTTGCTAGTTTTCTACACCTGTAGAAATCTAAAATGGTGTCCTCTTTGCCCAAACTTGAGACACCTAGAAAACATGTTTGTGAAGGCTGTAATTTGGGTAGCGTTCATCCTTTCCAAAAGATGGTTCAATTTGAGCTACTTAGAAATTGAAACTTGTTCACAGTGATGTATGTGGTCCTATGTAGACACCCTCTTTTGGAAATTATCTGTACTTCGTGACTTTCATTGATGATTTTTGCAGGCATGCATGGGTATATCCATTGAAGGCAAATTTTGAAGTGTTCATGTGCTTCAAACTGTTTTTGGTTTTGGTTGAAAATCTGTCAGCATGTAAAATGAGCACCCTCTGTTCTGATTGGGGGGGATATGTCTTCTAACTTTAATGCATTTCTAGGTGAACATGGGATAAAACATCAATGTATAGTGCTATATACACCTCAATAGAATGGAGTTCTTGAACGGAAGAACATGTCACTCATGAAGATGGCAAGTTGTATGGTCAAGAGTCAGGCTTTACCACATAGTTTCTAGCTTGACGTTGTCATGTGCGCATCATATGTACTTAACAGATGTCCCACTAAAGCACTCCAGTCTATCACTCCATATGAGGCTTGGCATGGTCGCAAGCCATCTGTTGCTCATCTGCATGTTTTTGGTTATCTGGCATATGAATTAGTGCATGAACAACATCATAGGAAATTGGATGATAAAGTAGTAAAATCTATTTTTGTTGGTTACAGTTATGAAAGCAAAGGCTATCGCCTGTATCATCCATAGACCAAACGCATTTTGGTTAGCCGTGATGTTGTTTTTGTGGAATATGCTTTTCAGCCTTTACTCTCATGTACGGAGACATATATTAGCTCCAAAGACATGTATGATACTTTGCTGCCTCTTTCTACATGTGGACAATCTTGTATTGGTCCTAATGAGGCAACTTCATAGACTTTGCAGGTTTCATGTGATGATGCAGATCATTCCATTTTTTATGCAAATTTACATGATGCACTTGTTGATGAGAGAGATGATATTGAGGAGGCAAAAACTATGCCAAAATGGCTGGTGCAAAATTTGCATGATAGCAAATTAGATGCACCTCTGTCATATCATAGCCGTTCAGGCTCTCATAGTGCCTCTTTGTTGAAGTTAGATGTCTACGAAAGTGCACGAATAGCACAAGGAAGAAGAAGAAGCTTGGAGCACAACACACAATACTGAATATATTACTAGAGAATGTACAAAGATAAGTATCCCTTTAGGGAAGTAGGCATAAATACAAGCTGGGGGAAAAAACCTCCTAAATAGGGAAAAAAGTGCCCTGGCGGTCCTAGAGTGTTCACACACATCACTACCTAAATATATCAACAAATCCCCCCCGGGAGTGATGCGGTGAACAAGGAGCTCGCACTCATGTATAAAGGAGTGCAAAGCTATGTGGAAATCACTCCACAAAAGGAAGTAAGCCCAAAGCTTTTCAGAAAGCTTCAAACTTCTCCCTAGGCAGAGCCTTCGGGAAAAGTTCTGCAATGTTCTCCTGCGTGGGCATATATGCCAAGCTGATCTCCCCAGCAGAGAACCTCTCCCTAACATAATGATAATGCACCTCAATGTGCTTAGTGCGAGCATGAAACACAAGGTTCCTCGCAAGTGCCAATGCACTGTTACTGTCAGTGAAGATGGTGGTGGCAGAAGACTGACCAACACCCAAATCAGCCATACGGTGTCTGAATCAGACACCTCAAATGAGGCTTGCAAATCAGCCTTAAAATCAGCAATATGCCTCTCATGAGGACCAGTGAGCGGCATGTCATCAACATAAACCACAATGATCAGAAGTAAATCATTAGCACGTGTAACATATAAGGTGCTTTTAGTTGGACTGTTCTTAAAACCATGTGCAATCAGATAGGCATGTATCTTCTCATACCAAGCACGTGGTGCTTGCTTTAAACCATATAATGCCTTCTTTAGCCTTCACACCTGGTTTTCATGCCCTTTCTACATAAAGCCACGGGGCTGAAAAACATTCACTTCTTCATGCAAGACACCATTCAAAAATGCACTTTTAAAAGTCCAACTCATCTACATTCCAACCATGAGGAGCTGCAAGTGCACAGATGCTCCGAATAGTAGTCATACGGCATGTAGGTGCAAAGGTTTCATCAAAATCAATGCCTCCTTCCTACGCATAAAGCTTTGCAAAAAGCCTAGCCTTATACCTGTCAATTGTACCATCAGGTTTACGCTTCAGCTTGTATACCCACTTAGTGCCAATGGCCTTCTTGACAGGAGGCAAGTCACATAAAGACCAGGTACCATTCTTCATTATAGCATCATACTCAGATTGCATAGCAACCATCCAATTTTCTGAATTTTGTGCTTCATCAAATGAAACAGGCTCAGTCTCATCACAGAGACTAGATGCAGCCATAGCATAGCAATATAATGCAAAAGAGGCACTATGAGAGCGTAATCGAGTACAATATGATAGAGGTTCACTAATTTGCTGTCACGCAAGGTCTACACCAGCCATTTTGGCATAGTTCTTGCCTGCTCAATATTAGCTCTCTCATCAATAAGTGCATCATGTAAATCTGCATCAGAAATGGAATGATTTGAAACTTGCAAAGGCTGAGAAGTTGCCTCATTAGGACCAGCACTAGACTGTCCACTTGTAAAAAGAGGCAGCAAAGTATCATACATGTCTTTGGAGCTAACAAATGTCTCCTTAGTACATGAAAGCAATGCTTGAATAGCATCTTCCACAAAAATAACATCACGGCTAACCAAAATGCATTTAGTATGTGGACAATACAGACGATAGCATTTACTTTCAGAACCATACCCAACAAAAATACATTTTACTGCTTTATCATACAATTTTGTGCGATGTTGTTCGGGCACAAATGCATATGCCAAACAAACAAAAACACGCAGATGATCAATAGATGGCTTGCGGTCATGCCAAGCCTCGTATGGAGTGATAGAGTGCAACGCTTTAGTGGGACACCTATTGAGTACATATGTTGCACACGTGACAGCCTCAAGCCAGAAACTATGTGGTAAAGCCTGACTCTTGACCATACACCTCGCCATCTCCATGAGTGATAGGTTCTTTCGTTCAACAAATGCATTTTGTTGAGGTTTATACGACACTGTACACTGGTGTTTTATCCCACGTTCAGCCAGAAATGCATTTAAATCAGAAGACATATATTCCCCCCCCTTGATCAGAACGGAGGGTGCCCATTTTACATGCTGATAGATTTTCAGCCAAAACCAAAAACTGTTTGAAGCACATGAACGCTTTGGAATTTTCCTTCAATGGATATACCCATGCATGCCTGGAAAAATCATCGATGAAAGTCACGAAGTAAAGATAATTTCCAAAAGAAGGTGTCTACATTGGACCACAGACATCACTATGTACAAGCTACAATTTCTGAGTAGCCCAAACTGAACCATCTTTTGGAAAGGATGAACCCTGCATTTTGCCCAAAATACAGCCTTCACAAACATGTTTTCTAGGTTCCTCAAGTTTGGCCAAGGAGGAAACCATTTCAGATTTTTGTAGGCATAGCAAACTAGCAAAATTCAGATGACCAAAGCGTGCATGCCAAAGCTTTGCATCTGACATAGCCTGAGAATCATGTACTACACATGCCAAATCATTTACAGATCTTTCATAGTCTATGAGCTTATATAGCCCATGACATAAAATGCCAGAAGCAATAATCACGTCACCATTTGATAGATCATGAATTGTACACCTGTCATCAACAAATTTCACTACCAAGCCAATCTTGGCTAATGCAGAAACTGATAACAGATTTTTCTTGATCCCTGGCACAAACAAAGCATCTGACAAAGTGAAAGAACTACCATCAGCAGTATTCAAAATGATCTTACCAACTCCCATAACAGGATAAGAGGAGTTGTTGCCGCATGTAACAATATTCCATGTAGGGGCAGGCTTGAATGAAGAGAAAAAGCTATGCTACAAGGTAATATGTTTGGTCGCCCCACTGTCAAAGTATCAAACATCTGAGTCTACTGAAGACATGCATTGCTCATGAGAAGATGGGTCAAAACTGCAAACAGTAGTAAACGCTCATTCTTCTTCCTACACAAGGTTAGCAGACTCTGTTTTTAGTGTAGAGGCCTCTACAACAACCATTCCAACCTCTTTCTTCTTTGCCTCTTTAGCAGCCAGTTTTGGACAGTTCTTTATGATATGATCATTTCCTTTACAGTACTTGCAAAACAATTTCTGCTTTTCTGATTTCTTTTCATCTTTGTTGTTGCCAGTCAAGGAACTGAAGGACTCACAAGACAAGGAAGTCAACGAAGGGAGTCGGAGCGAAGAGAAGGTACAAGCAGACAGAGTAGTCAAAGAAGATCGGGCAAGTAGGCCATTATTTTTTCAGGAAGCTAAAGCATATCAAAGAGGTGGACACATAAGGAGAAGGAGCAAGTAGGAAGCTCAAAGATGTGTATGTCAAATCGGTAGAGGAAATCCCTACAAAAATAGTGATTTTCATCACTAAAAGCCATTGTAAATACCATTTCATATTTTTGTAGATCCATTTTGTGCAAGCCAAGGAGTCCTTGAGCTTGAGGAGCATTAGAAGTAGCTACCTACCAGTTTTCATAATTTTTAGACTCCATTTGAGCCTTCAAATGGGGCCTAGAACCTAATTTTTAACTAGGCCGGACACTAGGTCTGGACACGGCCAAAACCTAGTAAAAAACTATAAATAGAGCTAGAAAGCTCATTTTTGAGGTTAGCTTGTAATAGATTTGAACTTGTATGAGCATTTTGGAAGTAATCTAAAAGAACTCCATTGTCTTTCTCTTTGTCTTGCCGTGTGTGCACATGTGTGTGTATGTGTGTGCATGTTGGTGTGCTTCTCACTCACGCACTTGTGCCTTCACTTGCTCCAGGTCATCATACCATCCTCACGTCTTCCCGGATCGACATTAAAGGAGGTGCTACTCATCACTGAGCTACACCAAATTTTGGCGCCGTTGCCGGGGATCGAGCTCTGAGGACGAGCGTGTGATGGTAAGACGTAGAATTGAGATGTTGGCGTTATAGGTAATTTCTTTACTTTTCTTATTTTTCTCTTTCTTACCTCACCATCATCATCACCATCATCATCCTCACCATATCCGATCTCCATCTCCATCATTGCGAAAAATTTCAGTTTTTTTATCATATCACCTTCTCCCTTCCATTTCCTTCATTCCACTTGTGAGAGAGAGCGAGAGAGCGAATTGTGTGCAGTGTTTTTCTGTTTGTTTTGTGAGTGATCTTGCAGATACAGCTGTATCATCCCCTTCAGCACGTTGCGTAGGTACGGACAAGCTTGAAACTGTCTCTGTGTCCCAGACCTCTGTCGATCGCGATCGACAGAAAAATCGCTCATTTGGTAAAACAAAGCACACCACAATGACATGCACAAGGAGCACATTCCAAATCACTAGAAAAAACTAAAAAATTCCGTGTTTTTCTGTCAATCGTGATCGACACCATCGATCGCGATCGACAGCCACGATCGACAGATTCTGTCGATCGCGATCGACAGAGACGACCGACTGACCCTGTCAATCACGATTGATACCATCGATCGCGATCGACAGCCACAACCGACACCTCTGTCAGTTACATGAATGAAAGTGATTATTTGTGCCCTTTGAATGTAAGTCTTGAGCTAACTTTGGGACTTTTACAAGTCCGTTGAGAGCACTAGAAGGCATCCAAAGCAAGGGTAATCTGCAAGCTTGAGAACTGGGTTCTTGAGCACCAAAAGAGCACGGGATCTGCAAGAGAGGTTGGAATACTCTCAACTCCCTCTGTCAATTCCTAGCTTAGGCTAAATACGGATAGTGCTAGAAGTAAGTTAGGGCAACGATAGGCACGAGACAAGTCAAGACTATATAAGAAATCAAGTTCAAGTCAAGAGTTAACCTGTGTGTGACCGACAATTTTAAAGGAAAAGAACCTAACGTGAGATGATCAACATTCAAGTGCAGAAATTAACTCAAGTGTTCCTGACGACGTGATATCAGACAAGATCATAAACACGATAATCAGCTAAAAGGAATCAAGTGACTGATACAAAAGAACTCAGCAACGAGGTTGTACCTTGGGTAAAAATTGGGATTGCTCAGCTAAGCATATGAACCTTAGATCAGGGCGACACCTAAGAAGAGATACACAGAGTCTTAGATCTTCAGAAGCTAGTGTCAACCATACTGCTAGGTCTTGGGCCCAGCAGTTGAGCCATTATTCACACTACCCTAGCTCTGAAACTAGTGAGTCAGAGATGTCCCACGGTATGGAGAGACCTACAGGAAGTTCAGGTGTGCCATATTTACATAGGGTAGAAGCCCCTTACAAGATGCAACTCGAATACCTTAGGACCAACCGATTAGGTGCTAGCATCTATGAGGACGGCCTAGGAAGATCTGTGGTCCAGATTAAAAACCTTGACCAATCCATTGGACTAGAGCACCCAGCTGTCAAGTTTGAAAACGGAGCATACCTAGACAAGGAAGGAACCATATATGTAGTCACCAGTCATCCAGATAGGACAGATGAGTTTGGGAATGTGATCCCAGAAACAGACTTAGGTGACCTAGAGCAAGGAAACATGGGTGTAGAACCTAGAACCCCCCGAGGCAAATCTGTTCTTACTAGAATCCTCCATCCCGAGTGGGTTCCCCAAGACAATAAGAGCATAGATCTACTCCTGAACCGAGAGACTGATGAAGCCTTTTGGAGGTATAGATCTGATCAGCCAAATGAGGTAGGAACAACCATGATATATGAGTTCAAAGATCCTGATAGCCCAGGCAGAGTGACCTACTTAGATCATGCTTCAGAGAGGATCTTTGTGGTTACAGAAAATGATAGGCATGCTTACACTTGGAAAGGTGAATTTATTTTCCCCCAACCAAGATTGAATGTGTCCTTTGGTCACCCAGGAGCTGGAACATCCCAAGCTCATGGGACTCAAAGAAATAGACATAGAGATAGACCTGAGGTAAGCTTTGCCAATCCAGTGGGAAGAGAAAGAACGAGAACGGAAACAAATAGAGCGGAACCTGAGGGACTTAGAGCCCCAAGGAACCAAAGGAATGCTGATGATTTCCCTCTGCCAAGGCCTAGGGAACACACCAGAACATTGAGACCTACACAGCTGGTTAAGTCCATGAACTACTTCGATGGCACAGGAGACCCATATGATCATGTGGCTGAGTTTAGGCAAGTCTTGAGAGCTGAACAAGTTGAGGACCTATTCACGCAGTATAATGCCTTTGGTCTAACCCTTAGGAACACAGCCCTTATGTGGTTTCAACCATTGAATGAGAGACAGTTCAGGAGCATAGACCAACTCTTAGAGGCTTTCATCACTGAATTCTCTAAAAGCGGCATAAGGCATAATACTTCCTCATTGATACATAGCTTCAAGCAGACCCCTCAGGAGATCGTGAGACTTGCAGGAAGAAGGTTTAGGCAATATCTTGAGAGATGCCCTGGTCCTGAGTTGCCCACACAAGCCAAACAAGTGGCCTTATTCTTGGATGGATTGATAAGTACAAAGTTGTGATCCTATGTGTACTTGAAGGACCCTAGGACCATAGAAGAGTGTGTACGCATGTGCATTCACATTGAGGATAACCTAGGGGAGGAACTGGAGCTTTCAAAAATCTACAAAGATTCTGATAGCGCTTCTAGCCTCTCTTCCTCGCAATCTACATCTATTGAGGAACTCGCAGAAAAGGTAGCTCAAAAACTAGGTGTCTCTAGCAAACAAATTCCAAGGTTTGCCCCAGTAAAGAGGTGCTATACTTGCGGTGGTGACCATATGGCGAACGTATGTCCCATCATGGCTCAACCCCAAGTGAACCCTAGTAGCCAGTATTGCACCATAGAACGGAGATACACAAATCACACAGCACAAGACTGTCCATACAATAAGCAAGCAGTTAGGCAAACCTAACCCTAGCCCTATCCACAACAGGGAAGATACCAGAACTAGTACCCTCCACAGCAATATGGTAGGCCACGACAACCTTATCAACAACCCTACCAAAACCAACAAAGGCCTCAACCTCTGTTAGCTCAACAACCTCCAACCCCAGCAAACGTGATTCCTGTAAAGTATGCAGCTGCTTAGGAAATTTTGAATAGAGCCATAGTTTCAGTGACTCCATTGCTTTCAGAAAGAGACCTGAGTGATCATAGTTTTGATTCCACTCACATAGATAGTCCACAAGCTTACTACATGCAGTCTCCTGAACATGGTGAGTTGTACTATAGTGAAGAACCGAGTGAACTTAGTTGGGAGCCAGATTACACAAATGTCATGTACGCAAACCCCAAATCTAGACCTCAACCTAGGCAGGTAAGACCCCCATTCCCTAGAGGGCCATGCTACAGATGTCAGGGAGATCACCTCATTCGTGATTGCACCATGTCGGCACCCACACAACCCCAGTGAGTAACAATCTAAGGCTTTTGTCAAGATTGCGGAAAGGAGCATCTCTGACGAGATTGCCCAAAGAATCCCAATAATATGCCAAAAATCACTCCTATTAATGTTATTGGATTAGTTGTGGACTCCACAAGGAGTGTGACTTCCACTGCACCAGTGCAAGTGGTCACTAGAGCTCAAGCCCTGCAGCAGAACCAAAGTTTAGGCCAGGAAAAAAGTGTTGAGGCTAGTGAAACTGAAAGCATAACCAAGAAGAGGACTAGGGCCTGGAGAGATAGTAGAGAAAGAATGAAGAGGCAATGGGCTAGGAAAATGAATGAACTCGAGGAAAGCCTAAGAGAAACAAAAGCCAGGATAGTTGAACTCACATCTCAAACTCCCTCTCACACTACTCCACCCCCACCATTCCCATCGCCATCCGATCGAACACCTTCCAACCCACCTCACACAATTCCACCACCCCCTAGAGTAGGATCAGTTTTAGCAGATCCCTCTCCTGAGAACCTAAATATGATGCTTAAGGCATATCAGGCCAGAATCCAAGAAGGGCCAAATGTGACAGATCATGAAAAGTGTTACCCGAGAGCGGAACTAGAACTTGAACGAACCAAAATTTGTGCTAAGATGGTGGAATTGGCTCAAACCATGTTTGAAGCCAGTCACCTCTTTAACATCTCTAGTTCAGCTAAGACGCAGTTCCACTTTGATGGACTGCTAGAAAGGTTGAAGAGGCTAATAGCACAATCAGAAAAGGAGCCCGTCTCTCAAAATAAGGGCAAGGCGAGTGAAAGAGAAAGCCTACCTGCCCAGGAAGCCTATGTGCCTAACTCTACGGAGCCAGACACATCGTCTTCTATGAATCGGTTCTCACCAGAATTCCTACGAGAGATTCAAGAAGACAAATGGGCTAAAGAAAGTGGAGTCCCTCCTCCCATTGAACTTGTGGATGATGCACATGACCAATTCCCACAAGACATCCCATCCATTTATGAAGAGCAGGAGAGCACCCAATCTAAAGAGAGACTAGACTTTGAGTCTAATTCTTTACATGAATTACCCCACTTCACAGGCCCATTGGAAGCAAAGTCCACGTGTATGAGAGCACCCACGATCATGGTAAGAAACAAAGATTCAGTCATACCTAGGAACACGGAGGTAGTAAAGAATACTAAAGTGCAGTGCAATCTCACTTTAGAAGAGTTGCTCAAAGTTAGGCCAGAACTGTGGAAACATGTACCCAAACAGGTACCGGAGATAACCAAACCGCGTTCCCAGGTAGGTTCTCATAGGACAGTGCCAGAAATTCCTCTAGACAAGATAGGAGACATCAGTGAAGGAGAAGAAGGAAACACCTATCTCCCCATCACCCATCAAGGATACACAACCAAGGCAATTCTGGACTCTGGTGCAGGAGTTGCAATTGCTACCACTTCCCTATGGAAACGTTGGGGCAAGCCAGCACTGAGGCCTATGAGAATGAAACTGCAGATGGCGGATGGTCACATAGAGAGGCCTTTAGGACTACTTGAAGGAATAACTCTCACTACTTGTGGTGTAGAGTTTGAGCACACATTTGCTATATGTGACTTTAGCAAAAATCATGCCTATGAGATGATTTTGGGAAGACCATTTATGCGACAGTTGCAAGTAGTACAGGATTGGGGAACCAATTCCTTGTACTTGCAACACTTGGGTGTTACAACCAAAGTGAATCTCAAAGATTACTCTCATAGAGATGTCCCTCCTATCCAATGGAACCCCATCCATAGAGCCGAAGATGATACGGAGTCTGTGCATTCCATAGGATCAGGATCCTCATGGATGCATGAAGACACCCACTTATGGATGTGCAAAGTAGTAGTAGAAGAAGAGAAGAGAGAAAAAGCTAGAGAGGTAGCTGCGAAGGAAACACATAGATCAATTCAAGACCCAGCCTATGCACCTGTAGTATTTTCGGACGAAGAATTTGAACCTCACGGCTGGGTAGAAGTTTTAGCAACAATGGATTTAGCCATCAATGAAGAACAATGGACACCACACTGTGATGAGGATGGCTATGACATTTCAGTTTTCTCCATAGAGCTAATCATGGGAGATGCAGTTTTAGAAGAGTGCGAACCTAGCCCTGATGCATTTGAGGATGCAAGTGACTCCGATCTAGAGTCAATCATTATGGACCCACCTTTTGCATCAGATGAAGAATACTTCTATGAAGTAGAATTCCAACCTCAGAGACACAAAGAGATAACAAACGGTGTACGATTAACCACACAAGTGACTGCTAATAATGATAGCAAGAAACGGAAGAAGAAAGAAGTTCCCCCAGAGGAAGAAGAATCTTTGTTTGAGGTGGAAAACTTTAAAAAGTATGAGATAGACGATAGGAGAGTCATGATAAGAATGCCTAAATGAGAGGCACAATCAGCAGAGGCCTATGATAACAAAGAAACCACCAAAAAAATAGTGGTAGCTCTAGAAGAAGGAGAGGAGAGATGCACTTACATAGGACATGACCTAACAAAGGAAGAGGAGCATGCGCTAATAGCCTTGCTTAGAGAATACAGAGATGTATTCACTTGGAGCTACAAGGATTTGAAGGGTGTTGACCCAGACATATGCTCACACACAATCCCCATGACCTCAGATGCTAAACCTTCTAAGCAAAAGCCATAGACATACAATGATAATTATGCTGCCAAGATCAAAGAGGAGATAGATAGACTGGTAGAAGCGGGATTCATCTATGAAATTGAGCACACTGAGTGGGTATCCCCCATTGTAGTTGTGCCCAAGAAGAATGGAAAGCTACGTGTGTGCATTAACTTGAAGAAGGTTAATGCAGCCACAATTCGAGATAACTATCCACTTCCAATTACCGAGCATCTATTAGAAAGGGTAGTAGGCAAGGAAGTCTACAGCTTCCTTGATGGATTTTCGGGCTACAATCAGGTAGCCATTGCTCCGGAAGACTAGCATAAGACAGCTTTTGCCACAGAATGGGGCATATTTGCCTTTCGAGTAATGCCATTTGGGCTTACCAATGCTCCTGCAACCTTCCAAAGATTGATGTGTCACGTGTTTAAGGAGTTCCTGACGAAGAGTTTAGAGGTCTATGTTGATGATCTCTGCGCTCATTCCAACATTAGACAAACACACATACCTGAGCTCAGGCAAATCTTTGACAAATGTAGAGAATATCAAGTTTGCTTGAACCCAGAAAAGTGTGTTTTCATGGTCAGGCAAGGCAAGATTCTAGGACACATAGTGTCAAAGAACGGCATATCCACTGATGAAGAGAAGGTAAGAGCCATCGCAGAGCGTCCTAGGCCAAAGAATGTCAAGGAAGTACAAGCTTTCATGGGGCATTGTGGTTATTACCGACGGTTTATACACATGTATGCCATCATAGAAAAGCCTCTGTACGGACTTTTGACCAACTTTGAGTGGATTGATGAATGTGAGAATTCCTTCAATGATCTTAAACAGCGATTATGTTCAGCACCAATCTTGACCACACCAGATTGGAATAAGCCTTTTCATGTTCATGTAGATGCATCCAATTATGCTATTGGGTGTGTACTCGCACAACCTACGGGCGAAGGTAATATGGATCTTCCAATTGCCTATGCTAGTAGACAGCTGAATGCAGCTGAACGGAACTATACCACCACCGAACAAGAAGGATTAGGCATGGTATATGCAGTTAAAAAGTTTAGACACTATTTGCTTGCAAATAAGTTTAAATTTTTTACCGATCATCAGGCATTATTGTACTTGGTAAACAAACCATGCAATACAGGCCGATTAGTAAAATGGTTTCTCTTACTAATGGAATACGACTTTGAAGTTGTGGTAAGGAAAGGGAGGACCCACTTGAGAGCAGACCACCTCTCTAGGCTCACATCTGGAGAAGCCCCACAAGGAGGATCAGATGACCTTCCTGATGCTTACTTGTTTAATTTGGAAGTTGTACCTCATTGGGCTAAGCCATTAGTGCCAGTGTTGACATACGGGCCTAACCACCCAGTCATAAACACTCAAGATAGGGAGGTAGTAAAAGCCCAGAAGTACCATATCATGGCAGGAAGTATGTACAAGCACACAGATCAAGGGATACTAGCTTGTTGTGTGGAAGAGGACGAGTACGCTAAATGGTTGCAATTAGCACATGTAGGTGCATTAGAGCAACACTACTCGAAGCAACAAACCCTGCAGATACTTAGGAGACTCGGAGTGCATTGGCCGACTATGGAGGCTGATGTCCACAAGTTGTGCAAGGAATGCCCAATCTGTGGCACTAAACCACCTGTGGAGCATGCCACTCTTTATCAAGTGTCCATAGTGCCAGATTGGAGTGAACCATTAGTAGATTTCCTGAGGACGAGAACATTCCCTCAAGATATGACACTGGTCAGACAAAGAAGTCTAGAACAAGAAGCCCTAGATTACTCACTCATTGGTGATAATCTATACAAGCGTGGTAAAGATGGTTACCTGAGAGTATGTGTCCATGAGAGCGAATATCTCAAGATCTTGGAAGCAGCTCACCAAGGTGTAGTAGGAGGACATTTTGGACCAGATCGGGTGATCAAGGCAATACTATTTGCAGGCTTCTGGTGGCTGACCCTTCACATGGATGCACATACCTATGTGAAACGGTGTGATGTTTGTCAGAGAACTCAGTATCCTATACGTAACGATGAGATGCCACTGAAACCTATGATGGGTGGACGTGCATTCTCTAAGTGGGGAATAGACTTTGTAGGTCCTATCAATCCCCCAGCTAAGGGTTCCCATGTTGAATACATCATTGTGGCCACGGACTATTTAACCAAGTGGGTAGAGGTAAAAGCTACGACAAAGAACGATGCTCAGACGACTGCTAAGTTCTTATTTGAGAATGTGTTCACTAGATACGGGCTACCCATAGAGCTAGTCAGTGATAGAGGCACACACTTCTTGAATGAAGTTATTGAAAATCTTCTCCAAGAGTTCTTGGTAGTGCACAAGAAGTCTGCTCCCTATCACCCACAAGCTAATGGGCAAGCTGAAAGCACAAATAAAATTCTGTGCAATGTGCTGACCAAATTAGTGAATAATAAACGCTCTGATTGGGACAAACAGCTACACCATGCTGTTTGGGCATACAGAGTTGCCTATAAAACGATACTCCAAGCCACTCCCTTTCAGATGGTATTCGGTCAAAATGCAATGCTACTATTGGACTTCTTGATACCTACATTGAAAGTAGCACATGAGCATGAATGGACGGGTCATGAACTCTCTTCGAGGATTCTTGATCTGGAACGACTAGGTGAAACCAGACTAAGAGCGGAAGCGAGAATATATGCAGCTAAGAAAAGACAGAAGGCATACTTTGATGCCCACGTTAAGGATAAAGGCTTGAAGGCAGGAGATTTAGTTTTAGTCTACACCTTGAAGCAACATGCAAGAAAATTAGAGAAACGTGGCTATGGACCTATGATTATAAAAAGGATCTCAACCAGTGGAGCAGTTCAACTCGCTACACTGGAAGGTGATGTTCTCCCTAGCTATATAAGCGGATGCAGAGTCAAGTTATATCAAGAACCCTTGACAGAGGAGATGCTAAATAGACTCAACACTGCCAAAAAACGCAAGGAAGAGGAAAAATGAGTTCGAGAAGAGGCACAGGCGGAAGCATTGGAACGCATCCGAAGGATGAGGTTGCGAAGACTAGGTAGAGATCAGGCCAGGGTAGATGACTATGTGGACCCAGGTTATCATATGGCAATGTGTGAAGTCTCAAGAATAAGTTCTCATAGAATAATTGATAGACGACCTTTTGTAACCTTAAAGATAGGACAAGGAAAGGGTGCAAGGACTGTAAGAGCCTTGATTGACTCCGGTGCAGCCACTAGTGCTGTTAAATTTTCTTATTGTCAAAAGTTGAAATTAACTATCAATCCTATAGAAGCATATCTCATAGGATTGGGAGGTGTGGAAACCCCTTGCATGGGCGAGGTGGAACTTCCCCTCTACATTCAAGACGAAGTAATGACAGTTAAAGTGCTAGTGTGTCAAGATGAGGACCTCATGGAGCCTCTTGTCTTGGGTCAAGACTGGATCTACGATCATGCAGTCAACCTAAACCTAAGAAGTGGACTCCTTCAGGTATGGGTAAATCAGAATCGTGTTACAATTGAGTTAGAAACTGAAGCACTCAAGGAATTAGACAAGGCACACACTCCTGGTCCTTCGAGGGGTACACATGAAGATGACCATGTTGTTCTTGTCCAAAACTATGTGATGCAGAGGAATGATGATTTCCATCAAGAAGTCCGGGGCGCAACGGAACTCCCTTCTTTTCTAGAGACCAGAGGGATGCAGCAACCAAAGGCAGATCAAATACAGATGGAGCAGGGTAATACCTATGCGGCAGGTCAAAAGAACGTGCGAAGCAAAATGTCTCAGCCATTGAAACAAGGGTGGGTGCGGAAAGGCGAACACCCTGTTGCGATCAAGCCAACCACACGGGCAAAACTTCTTATTAATAATCAACAACATGACACTAATAAGAAGTCTTTCAGAAATTCTTCTGCAAAAGTAAAGTCTATTTGGGTACCCAAGAAGTCGATGAAGGCCATCCGACAATCACGACAACTTTGGGTGCCTAAGGCTTGCTTGCGGGCTCAAATAGTTACACCGAGGCCACACCCTGTACAACATAGTTCACTCACTCGAACATCTGATAACCTTTCTTATACAACACGCATGGACACACATTGGTCCATGAACACAAGCAGAATCACTTGTAAATGGGTCCTTAAAAAGCCTCATTTCCAAGTAGACACTCCTGAAAAGCCCTCCAGAGTCTCCACAAAATCAAGATCAACAGAAAATCAGTTTGTTTGGAAGCCCAAAACGTGTAACAAACCCCTCGACCCTCATTTGTAAATTCATATCCACTTACTCACTGCATCACTCATACACCGCATCTTTCCATTTAGCTCTTAGGAATATCCATTCACTAACTACACTCACGATCCTCAAGCACTTATTAACCTACTAACCTCTCACTAAAATCATGTTAATGTTGTAATGGGGACGCATGAATGCTTGGTGTCCATTTGCAATGTTAACATTCATTTGTCTATTCTCACAGAACCGGTAACCAGTCTCTTCACCATGGCCGAGGAAGGAACTAGCTACCAGGCAGGCACCAGCCCCCAAATCGTGGACATTGAAAGTCTTCCCATTGAAGAGGAATTGAAGGAACGCCCTGTGGCATTGAGGGCATTACACGCCATACCAATTTAGAATCCTCCACAGGGGCACACAATGCCGGTCAGCAAAAACTCACAGTGGTTCAGTGATGTGGCCGGATCTCTGGGTGAAGGCACTTACATGTGGGAGGCGGAGATAGAGTTCAACGGGCGATGGGGCAGATATCATTTTTTCACCAGGGAATTTGAGAGGCTTCAAAATGATGAAGGTCTAAAACCCATCTGGAAGAAGGCTGGACTCTACGACTATTTCAAGGCTCAGTTACCCAAGCGAGATTTTCTACGGTGTTCCTACTTGATTAGCACTCTGACCCCTAGTAAAGAGAAAAAGGGATATAGTACCTTCGTTCTACCATCACTGACCAAAGGTAATGAATTAAAGCGTTTCAAATTGACGAACAACTTGATGAGGGAAGCTCTTGACATGAAAGGCATGCATATCCCCACCGAAAAAGAGACGATGGTCGCGGATAACATGAAAAACAGGAACTTGACTAAGCTCAAAGACATGGTAGCAATGACACCCCACAATCGCCATCCACTTGCGAATGGTCATGCAACATTTTGCGTTCCGAGCTCAAGAGCGGTTCACCATGCCACCCAAGAAGATATGGTTCAGTCTATATTTGGCAGATGCCTTTAACTTGACAATCAACATGCCGCATTGAATTATCGACCAAATCCACTTGGCACATCAACGGTGGTATAAAAAGAAAAAGTCGGTACTGTATGGATGTTGTGCCCTCACCAGGATTGTGTATAGATGTTTGGCTTATGATGTGCCAGTTCAAAGGGCATTAATTTGGACCAGGGTACAGGAATTTCAACGTAGACTATCAACCGCATGGCCGCCATCAAAGAAAATGAGAGGCGTCGTTCAGATGCCCTGTGCACAAGCCGGCGGTGCGACACTGACACCTGAGACAACTCCACGACTTCCGAGGCATGTACAACCCTTCACTATCAGATTACCAAGACACAGCACTGATGGACTGAATCTGGTGTTTCCACCTGTACCAACCGACCTAGAGTTTCCTCACGGATTCACATTAGAAGACCTAACTGATGAGGAGGTAGCCAGGATAATCGAGGCGGTTAACGCGGAAGTCGAGGTAGAACAGGCAAGTGGCTAGCAGACAGTCGCAGACCAACCCCATCCAGTCCAACCAAGAGTAGTTGAAGTGGAGGATGAAGAAGAAGAAGAGCAGGAGGAGGAACGAGGAGGACAAAAAGAGGAAGAAGAGCAAGAATATGAACAAGAAGTTCTACAGGAACTTGAGGGTGCCCCGGCTTATACGAAGGAATTGAAAAAGCTGTATGATACCATCAACAGAGTTCAAGAACAGCACAAACTGTCCCTAGCAGCAGGAAAAGCCCTCATGAACCAAATCCTTGAAGAGGAAGGTGTGGACGAGCAATATTGTGCAACCCTTGATATCATTTATGATGCGCTGGGGGTACCTGAGACGGTGCATACAACTCTTGCACACTCGAGAAGATCGGAGCGACGATATGGCAGATGCCCCCCTCGATCAAGAAAACAAATGAATATCTTAGTATCAGAACCACAGGGCACCACATCCACAACCACGGGCACAGATCATACCATTCAGGAAACTGAGGAAGCCCATACATCCAGTGCACCCTCATCACCCCCTTTACCACCCCTACCTCCAACTCCACCAACTTCACCTCCCACTACCAGTGTAACCACTACTATCACGGCCTCAGAGTCCACTGCACATACCGAAGCACAGACTGTCAGTCAATCCACACAACCCACACACCCTATCACCACCTCACTTGTATACACTACCACTGACACTGTAATTCTAACCGCAGCCACGGAAAACCCCATTCCCGTGATCACACTTCCTGGAGGCACCCCACTTTACACTTTCACCACCATCAACGCACCCACAATTCCCATGTTCACAATCACTCCCACAACTGCATCCACTTTTGACCTCATGGACATATCACCCACCTCGGCACCTCTCCCTCCCCCCATACGTCCACAATCTCCCATTCCCCCACCACCCACTTCACCCTTTTCAAGCACAACATACACGCTCCCATTCCCCTTTCCCTTGCCTTCTGCATTCAACACCTTTCCCGCATCCACTCCCATTAATAATGTATTTAATAACATGTACCAGTGTATGTCTCAGCTGCAACAGCATTATCAGCACCTAGATGCTCAGCATACAAGTCTGTTCAGAAGCCATGAAACATTACAAGGATGATTCATTGACTTAGAGAAGGAAAAGCAGCTACTACAATAACAGTATGTCACTTTACAGGAACAACATGAGCAGTTAGTGGCCAATCCACCCCAGTCAGATGCGGAAGAAAAACAACAACTTGATGATCTGCTACACTCTCAGATAACAGAGAACCTCAAGCTTCGACGCAACCTGGCCCTATTACGAAAACACATGTCTACAGCACCCGAGGAAAATAAGCGACTACAGAGACAGACAAAGAAAACTTGGAAGCAGCAATGGAGGGTTCACCACAGGAAATTGACCCAGAGAAATTCAAGGCTATCCCATCTGAATATATGCAAATCGTCTTGGAAACCCATGCCGACCTCCTAGAAGCCCACGCAGCATTAGAAAGAGAAAGAGATGACTTACTAAAGCAACTAGCAACCCAGTAGGAGTCACCAAGCAAAGTCACAACTGAAGCCGACACATCTAAAGAAGTCGCAAAACTCAGAACAGAATTAGAAGAACTAGAAAATAAAGTTCTACAATACGAGCGTCAACCCTCTCCAGTGGCGGAACCAGAACCTAAAGACTTAGTGCCAATTCAAGTGGAGGAGATCTTTGAAGACCCATACGTTCCCATGCCAACACCCGGGGGTAAGCAAACAGAAGAAGGAATGGACACCATTGAGATCGAGGCCCCTGAATGGATGCAAAGGTTAGAGAAGGTGGCCACAACCCATGATGAGAGAGTTGCAGTACAGATAGCATCAATGTCTCGATTGGAAGAAGTTGTAATTAAATTGGATTACTTCAGGAACCTCTCTCATCATAGGTGGATTGGCACGTCTGATGATCTGTATGTTCCATTCTGTGTATTAATGGCAGATTACAATGCTGAAATCAAGCAACACACAACAAAAGAACAAACCTTGGCGACACAGTTTGCACCGGATGATATCCCTGCAAGTGCCAAGCAAGGGAATATACATCAACCTACTTGGAGGATCCGCCTGCTTGAAACCTACCCTGAGATGAATCACACGTGGAATAACATGCCTCTATATATCAAGTATAATCCCTCCTACTGCCTTGTCTTTCGAACAAGGTCTTGGCCGGAGTACACAAAAACAGTTTTGACGGTTAAAGGATGTGAAAAGTGGTTAAATTATGTGTACCTAGCACCTCCTAATGGCCAACCCATAGTCAACTACATGATTTCAACCATCCGACATTGGGCAGTCCGGTTCAAGAATGTCCCAGATGTCATGGCACAGATGTGCCTAAAAATTTTTGAGCTCATGCTGATTACATTCAGGACATTTAAGAACATCAAAGAACCTCATCTTTCGACTATTGGATTTAATGAAGGGAATCAGGACCTTGTCTATGACATGAGTACCACGCCCTCCATTAACGTCGTCTATGCCGGGCATGCCCGTATAAAGTATCTACCTGCTTGCTTCAAACAAACGTTTGAAGAAATGTTTATCACGGGGTTCTGGAAATATCATTCAGAGATATTCATTCCCAAACCATCTCATCTATTACAGTTGTTTGCCGTGGAACAAGCTCTCCATTTAGAAAAGCTACGTATACCACATCCAGAGGTTCCCGGGCCTGTAGATTGGGATGCCCTACTCACTGACTTGCCCAAAGGATTGAGAATTGCGAAACATCACTTAGCAAAAGACATTGTGGAGTACTACATCCAACGACCCACCCAACAAGGGTCTGTCAAGGACGACAGACACGAGAGAGGGGGGGGTGTTGGCAGTCAAGGAACTGAAGGACTCACAAGACAAGGAAGTCAACGAAGGGAGTCGGAGCGAAGAGAAGGTACAAGCAAACAGAGAAGTCAAAGAAGATCGGGCAAGTAGGCCATTATTTTTTCAGGAAGCTAAAGCATATCAAAGAGGTGGACACATAAGGAGAAGGAGCAAGTAGGAAGCTCAAAGATGTGTATGTCAAATCGTTAGAGGAAATCCCTACAAAAATAGTGATTTTCATCACTAAAAGCTATTGTAAATACCATTTCATATTTTTGTAGCTCCATTTTGTGCAAGCCAAGGAGTCCTTGAGCTTGAGGAGCATTAGAAGTAGCTACCTACCAGTTTTCATAATTTTTAGACTCCATTTGAGCCTTCAAATGGGGCCTAGAACCTAATTTTTAACTAGGCCGGACACTAGGTCTGGACACGGCCAAAACCTAGTCAAAAACTATAAATAGAGCTAGAAAGCTCATTTTTGAGGTTAGCTTGTAATAGATTTGAACTTGTATGAGCATTTTGGAAGTAATCTAAAAGAACTCCATTGTCTTTCTCTTTGTCTTGCCGTGTGTGCACGTGTGTGTGTATGTGTGTGCATGTTGGTGTGCTTCTCACTCACGCACTTGTGCCTTCACTTGCTCCAGGTCATCATACCATCCTCACGTCTTCCCAGATTGACATTAAAGGAGGTGCTACTCATCACTGAGCTACATTTGTCTTCCCTCTTCGATTGTGCAACATTAGCAGATTTCTGGTTACTAGTTGAAGAGCTCCATTTTCCTTTGCCCTTCTGATTAGCTAGGAAAGCTTGATATGCAACACGCATAATGGACCTGTTTTGCCTGGACTGATCCTCCTGCAACAAAACAGAGACTAACTCCTCAAAAGACAAGGCATTTGGATTGCCTTTCATCATCAACCGAAGAGTAGAAGCAAAACTCTGATATGAATCAGGAAGACCATTCAGAATGGTCTGCACAAGAGAGCTATCTGGTATAACCTCATCAGCAGAAATCAATTGTTCCTTCAAGTCTTTGATCTTTGTAAGAAAATTGTCCATAGAATCATCTTCATTCATGTGCTCACTCTCCAACTGTTTTCGGAGGTAAGCAACATGAGCCTCATTCCTAGCTTGGTATAATGTGATAAGTGTATCCCAAGCATCCTTAGCTATTCTGCAAGAGCGAATGTGAGGAATAATGGCAGGTTTGACAGAAAAAGCTATCAATGCATGTGCCTGAGCATCTCTACCATCCCAACAAATCTGCTCTATAGTAGATGCAACAAAAACCGCAGCATGAACAGAAATATGGAGAATATCATCAGCTTTGACACCTTCTTCATCAGCCTCAGTACCTGCAGTTGTAACAATTGCAGGTATGATAGGGCGTTTTTCAACACCGTGCACAATGTTCCATAGTCCTTTTGCAACCAATACATGTTGCATCATATAAACCCATAACGGGTAGTTGGTCCCATCCAACTTATCCTCAACAGCCAATATACAGAATACATCACTGCTTTCAGCCATGGCTAGTGACTAAAATACCTTGATGCAGAAAATTGACTATATCTCAAAAAGTTGAATAGAACTACCGAGACGAATTCTACTAGACCTGTAGCAGACTTTGAGACGCTTATATTGGTGAACCAAAATGGTATATGCCTTTGACACAAAAGATGAAATAGCCTACATAAGCATTGTGATAGTGCGTTTGGAGGTCGAAACGAGCTTAGATCGTGATTTCGGCACAATAAATCGAATCTGTTTTGATCTCGGAAACACGTTGAGTATGCTCACCAAAATTTATGTGATTCAGCCATTGACACTAAGTGGGTATACAAGCTGAAGCGTAAACCTAATTGAACACTTGATAGATATAACACCAAGATTTTTGCAAAGGGTTATGTGCAGGAAAGAGGCATTGATTTTGATGAGACCTTTGCACCTACACGCTGAATGAATATTGTTTGTAGCATCTCTCCACTTGCAGTTCATCATGTTTGGAATGTACATCAATTGGACATTAAAACAACATTTTTGAATGGCAACTTGCATGAAGAAGTGTATGTGTTTTAGCCCCATGGATTTGTGCAAAAAGGGCATGAAAACCAGGTGTGCACATTAAAGAAGGCATTATATGGTCTAAAGCAAGCACCACGTCCTCGTATGAATACATGCCTATCTGATTGCACATGGTTTTGAGAACAGTCCAATTGAGAGCACCTTATATGTTAAGCGTGGTAATTATGTGCTTCTGATCATTGTTGTGTATGTTGATGAAATGCTGCTCACTAGTCCTCATGACAAGCATATTGCTGATTTTAAGCCTAATTTGCATCATTATTTGGGCATTCAGTTTATGCAATTTGATGGTGCAATGGCTTTGTGTCAAACAAAATATATTGACACACTGTTGCAGCATTTTGGCCTTGAAGACTCTAAGCCTATTGCCACTCCTATGGAGACATCTTTACAATTGAGTCTTCATGATGCTGGAGATGCATTTGATGTTGTTCTCTATCAACACGTTGTTGGATGCTTGATTTACTTATGCATTACTCGGCCAGATATTCAGTTTGATGTCTCACATATGAGCAGGTTTATGCATTGCCCAGGTGTCAACCATTGGCAGGCAGTTAAGCACATCTTTCACTACTTGAGTGGTACCTGATTACTTGGATTGTTCTATCCCAAGGGGGGATCACTACCACCAGATTTGCATGCTTTTTTTACAGTGATCGGGTTGGTTGCTATGAAACTCGTCTGTCCACTAGTGGTTTTTGCTTCATGTTTGGTAGCTCATGTATATAATGGTTGAGCAAGAAGTAGCCTATTGTGGCCACTTCTAGTTGTGAGGCTGAGTATAGGGTAGCTTTCACAATGATTGTTGAGTGTGTGTGTCTCAGATGCCTTATGGCTGATTTGGGTGTTGGTAAGCCTTCTGCTACCATCATCTTCACTGACAATCAGAGCGCATTGGTAGTTGTGAGGAACCATGTGTTCCATGCTCGCACAAACACATTGAGGTACATTATCATTGTGTTAGATGTTCTCTGCTAGGGAGATCAACTTGGCATATGTGACCAGGCAGGAGAACATTGTAGACCTTTTCATGACAGCTCTACCTAGGAAGAAGTTTTAATCTTTCCGCAAAGCTTTGGGCTTACTTCCTTTTGTGGATTGATTCCACATAGCTTGGCACTTCCTTACACATGAGTGCTAGCTTCTTGTTCACCGTATCACTCTAAGGGGGGATTTCTTGATATATTTAGGTAGTGATGTGTGTGAACACACTAGGATTGTCGGGCACCTTTTTCCCTCTTTAGGAGGTTTTTTCCCCTCGGCTTGTATATACGCCTATAGCCCTAATGGGTTACTTACATTCAATATTGTGTGTTGTGCTCTAAGCCAAGAACAAAATTAAGCTTAATCCCTTAAAATTAGGGATCCTTAAAAGGCCCATGCAAGGTTCATTTTTTCCCCTAATGTTGCCTTTTCTTTGTGGTGGTTTAATTATTGATGTGTCGAGGTACTCTCCCTTCATTGAGAATCCATAATTGAGATTCTTAGAATGCCTCAATCACTCAATTCCGAGCTCTGTTGAAAGCTATATGCATTTCTTCTTTCTACCTTGTCAATGGTTTCATCTTGGAACATAAATTTGGAGCTATACAATGGATTTAGTTCATCAAAGACAACATCTATAGGTACCTTGATGTCCTTTGTGGTTGGATTGGAACACCTATATCCTTTGTGATCCAAATATTATCCAAGGAACATGCATCCTTCTACCCTAGCATCAAGCTTACGTTTTAGTTCCTATGGGAAATGTTAATAACATACATATCCAAAAATGTTGAGATATGAAAGGTCTATTTTGTTGAGATATCAAGATCAACATGTGATGATCCAAGATTATAACTAGTGTGTTTCCATTTCTCTGACATGTGTAGCGGTTATGCCGATATATGTCAAGGATACTATTGATGGCACATTTGTTTCTTAGAATTGGAAGACGAAACAATAACTAAGACCAAATTCATCAACAAACTAATGCAAGAGGTAGATGACATTTCTAGGTAAGGGGAGCCAAAGAGGCTGCATAGATTTCCCAAGAAACGATTCAGGTAATGATAGTAACAGATGTTGGAATTGTGGTAAACCTGTTCACTTTGAATGTGATTGTAGGCTGAAGAATCAAAGTAGAAAAAATCAACAAAACAATTATGCATTCAAAAGTATAGATGATTTAGAGAATTTTTTTCATGGTACACAATTTTTGCTAATATCTCAAAATTGAATGGTAATATCTGGTATGTTAATTCGAGTGCTTCAAATTACATGAACAACCATGTAGAATGATTTAGTAGTATGCAAAAATTACTAATTTCTAGATTTGTGGAAAGAAGTAATGATACATGACATCCTATTGAGCATACAAAAAACATAGCAGTATTCATGGAGAATGCAAAGGTAAAACATCTTGCTAATGTATTGCATGTTCCTTATGTAACAAAAATTCTAGTTTCTATTCTACAAATGGTTGACCATGAATCACAAGCTAGGTTCAATTGTGATGGTTTATATGTAGAAGAGTATAAATAGAATAGAAGGATGATCACTAAAGGGAACACAATGGGTAGGATGTTTACCTTGAATGTGAAAATTTGTTAAATCAATGCAACCATATTTGCAAAAGGTGCAGGTGTTCTTGTTGACATATAGATATGGCACAATTGAATTGGAAATCAAATTTGCAGAGGTTGAAGTTGAGGTAGTCAAAGGAGCTTTTCAATGGATTATCAAATTTAAAAGGTGTAGAGATCAAAACGTATGTGAAGCATGTCAATTTGGTGAAAAATCAAGGTTATCATTTTCACATGACAAGCATGTCATTGAGAATGTGATAAAGATAGTGCATATAGATGTTTGGGGTCCTGCAAAGACCACATCTATGGGCAGTTGCAAGATTTATGTCACAATCACTCATGATCATACACGAGAATTATGGGTATACTTCATGAAGGAGAAGAGTGAATTGTTTACTCAATTTTATAATTTCAAGGTGACATTGGAAAAGGACATAATTATGTATATTATGAAATTAAGATCTGATGGAGGAGGTAAATATCATTGAAATGAAGTCATTAGTCTTCTATTAAGTCATGGAATTCGAAGGTAGTGTTCATGCAAGTAATATCAAAACAGAATGGCATTGATGAACACAAAAATAGACATGAAGGAGAAATAAAAAGGGCCTTTATGGGTACTAAAAATATGCCTCATAGTTATTGGGTAGAAGTTGTGCACACTAGTATATACATTATAAATAGAACTCCAGCTTCTTTTGTACATCAAGTGACACCCGAAGAATTCATAGGTAAAAAGCCCAATTAATTACACATGAAAGTGTTTGGTTGCATTGCATATGTACATGTTCTAGATGCACTGAGGACAAAGCTTGATTCAAAAGCTGAAAATGTACCCTCATTGTGTGCACTCTTGAGCAAAAGGGATATAGATGTTACAACCCACTCACACAATACGTGAAGGTAATTAGATTTGTAGTGTTTAATGAAATATCAAGCTTCTATAGTGATGTAAAATAAGGAATTAATGTTGAATCCAATGACAAAGGAAATGTTGAAAACTCAAGTGCAAAATGTCACCTAGCAATAGTTCCAAGTCAAACCCATGGAGTAAAAGATTGTCTAGAAATTTTAGTCCATCACCTTCATAACTACATCCAACAAAGTCAAAGCGTCACTCTTTTCAATTAAAAGAGGGTTCTATGTGAGAATCCTAAAGATCCTATGCCATGAAGGTAAATGGATTAGATTTTTTGTATGATGACACACCATGTTTCTTATCATGTATATAAACCTATTTTATTATGAAGCTTGCATTGTGAAATTGATATCCCCTATGATCCATTATTCTGAATTGTATACTTCCATTATCTTCTTGGCGATATCATAACCGAAATTGTATTTCATATATCTGATGTAAGGATATGAAGTATTATTATTTTTTTCCTTAATGCTCTTCAAAGATATGATTTGAACCTCAAGTAAAACCCACTTTTGGAATTCATCAACGTTTATCAACATGATAACAAGAGAACTTTAATAAATCAATGTATTTCAAAAGAGAAAGGGAGTGTATATTATTATGATTGATTTCTTAGAAGTGACAATTTATCTTCCACCAAAGGTTCAAATCTATACGAAAAATTTTGCTGAAAAGAATTACAAAAGGTTTATCAAAACCTCCATGGGGAGAGACTCAACAAGCATTTAATTCAAGTCGGGGAGAGTAGGCTAAGGCCGAACTTCTTTTTTTTTTTTTTTTTTTTAAAGCATTTGAAAATGCACTCTCTTATTTGAGCGATAACTCATGTATGCTAAAAAGGATGATGCATTCAAAGTCATCGAAATGCTTCCTTCAATGAACCATTATGGATATAGATAGGTCCCCTTGGACATATTGCTGTCTAATCATTAGATCTCCGTCATCCTCATGTGTAAGGTGAATGCTCAATATAATCTCAATCTTTGCTATCCTTGTTGAATTATTTGGATTCCCATGTTATGAAATTGTATTATTATTCATTTCCTTTGAATGTTCATCATGGTTTAATTTCTTCTTTATGAAATTTTCTGATCCGCACACACAAGGTCAATGCCATCAAAATTTGTGGCCATTTTTTTACCCACATTAACTTGAGTAGTTGATTGACAAATATCTACATGATTCTCTTCTTTGTGGCATCATTACCTTTACACTCAGCACAAAATCAATCCACCTTCAAGAAATATAGATTCCATTAGTGCATTAAAAAAATGCTATGATACTTGATAAATTTACCCACTTGAAGAAATGATATGATAAATTACCCTGAAGAAATGATATGATAAATTTACCTTCTTGAAGAAGTGATATGATATGTCACTATGTAACAATCATCATTGTTGAGAAAACTGATATTTTTTCAACTTACAAATACCAGGAATCAGACGTGCTCGTATTGTTCAATATGCTGGTATATTATGAGGAGAATACAAAACTAAATTCTGCTATTTTATTTTAAGTTCTATAAATCCAAAAAAATACTTGTCTTTCACATCCAACCATAAACTCTATGTGTTCATTTAAGATAGGCTCATGATCATTAGTTTCCTCTTGAATATAATTATATATCGTTGTTGTCATTTATATTGGTTTCATGTCCAAACCTTCTCTTTTTATGTGTGCCAATTCAAGTTCCTCATTGTATTCATTAACAAAGTCTTGCATGCATTCGAGATTATAGACAACCAGTGTAGAAATAACCAATATACTTAGGAACTTAGTCTAAAAAGGACTCCTTTACTTGACAATACCTCATTCGACATGGTAACCTCTATTATATATTTTCTCAAGCCATTTAGAAACACAATTTGTGAATTCTCGAACTATCCAACCCTCTATCATAGAACATCCATCAATAAATCTTGGTTTTCTGATGTACATAGCCTTTCAAAACTTCCATAAATCTCTCAATCATGAACATCCATCGAGTGACACCAAATTATTTTATCTCTAGTAGTTCCTAGTCCATCTTTCCATATATTTTTCTAGTTTTAGTCTCATAAGAAATCATTGTAAGATTATTCAAATAACTGACAAGTTTTATTCAAAGAACTTCTATCATTGAAACGTTTTGAAAAGGGGTTGACACTCATGTAGAAGGAAGCGTCAACATATGTGAAGTAAAATCATGTAAAAAAAGGGAGTAAATCCAAAGCTTTTTGAAAATGTTTTAGCTTTTCAAATGGTGAAGCCTTTGTTAAAACTGTGCAAATTTATCCTATGTGGGAACATACGCCAGATTGATCTCTCCAATAGAGACTTTTTGTAACATAATGATATTGCGCCTCAATGTGCATAGTGCTGGCATGGGACCTAAGTTTGAATTAATATAGTGGTAGATAAATTCTGATGAAAAACCAAATCATCCATAAGGTTTCTCCACGAAACATAGATGCAAAAATAGGTATGAAAATGACCATATTCTCAGCCTCACAAATAGAATTTTCTATATTAGGCTCCTTCTTACTCATCCAAGATGTGCATGAGCTACTTTGCATGAAGAAGAAAAAAAAAAGCACTTCTGGACATTTGAGTGCCATAATACCTTAGCAGAGTTAGAGTCCAAAAAGCATGTAAATGTAGAAATACTAATCTCCTATTTAGATAAATTAACACAATCTTCCAAGAGCTAGATAAGTAGAAAACATATGCTTAACCTCCTAACAATGATTTACATGAGCTGTGTAAATTTACTCATCTAAGAGACAAAAAACTAAATTTAAGCCGAGTGATGCATACATATATAACACATCTAATAGCATTCTGATAGATATCAACATAAAATGCATCTCCAAAATCATGAAGATTCAAATCTAAACTTATGGTCATGGAAGTTGCAATGGCTCACAATCTTCAAGGACAAAACATTGTAAAAAAATCTCAGTGCAATTTTTTAAAAAGAAAGCAATGCATTGATAAACTTGCATAAAGTGAATGCCCAAATAATGATGTCAATATCCAAGGTTTGAGATTTCTCAACATAGGCATAAAAATCATGTTTATACTCGAAAGGAGTAGTGAAAATGATCTCATCAATGTTGATGGTAGTTTTTATTATGAAACATCATGCCTTAAGTATAAGGTTCTTTTAGATGTACTATTTTTAGATCTATGTGCTAATAAGTAGGCATGTATCAAGCATGTAGTTCTTTATTGAGTCCATAAAATAACTTCTTTAACCTATAGGATTTGTTTATGCTTTTTGTGCAAAACCACAGTGATGAAAGACATACACCTTCATGAAAGTCCCCATTCAAAGATGCAATTTTGATGTCCACTTATAAACATTCTAGGCATTGTGAGATGCAAATTCCACAAATGGTTTTCGTATGACACATAGGAGAACATTTCTCCTCAAAATCAATGCCTTTTTCTTGAGCATAACATTTAGACTAAATTCTAGCATTATAGCAATCGACACTATCAGCGAGCTTCCATTTCAACTTATAGAACCATTAAGTTAAAATAATCTTTTTTCCAACACGAAAGTCACATGAAGGTCAAGTACTATTCCTCATAGTAGCATAAAATTTTGGATGCTCTTATGTATTGTAATATAGATATTTAAAGACCATGTTTTGTTCATTATGAGAACCTTAGAAACATAAAAATAGGACAAAACCTATGGATTGAGATATAAAACAATGGTGAGTACAAACCTCGAGTGAGAATCCTTACCTTAAAATATCAATCCAAGGAGATAAGGAAATAATATGAAGATCACGAGCATGTGATGCATGAAAATGTGTACACAACTAGCAAAGAGATGCATGTATGCACACAAACACACACAATGAAGAGCCAAGATGGGTGGAACAATGGAGACTTATATTTGAGAGCATTCAAAATAGAAATAGAGCTCAGTTGCTTTTCTTCATCACACCAACTAAGCTCTCCAAATGAACCTACAATATATATTCATATTTTTTGCCTAGGTTTGGCTTGTTTCACATCTAATGACCAACATTGTTAAAATATATGTCTTCATGTTTATTTTAGGGCTCAAGAAAGCTCTAAAAAGTATGCAAGTTTTTACACGTGTTTCTCTTGAGCTCATAAAGCTCTAGGACTCCTCAAAGTTGAAAAAATGCAGTTAGGATTTACAAAGAAAATTTGGATTTTAGATATACAATTTAGTGATAAGAATCATTATTCGGGAATGACATTGTTTGAAAAAAGAAATTATGGGACTCCTTTTCTACATGATTTCTCTCCTTCAATGCTTGTTGAAACTTGGTCTATCATCTACACTTCTAGCACCCCCTCTCTCTTGTGTTTGTCATCTTTGATAGACCCTTCTATGTGGGCAGTATCAATGTAGTTCTAAACCAGCTCTGATATGATAATATGCTCCTCGACCTTGATTTTGTGTGGAGATACTCTTTACATCAATAGAATAAGGTTTCTACTCATGAGCTAGGCACAAGTGCTCAAAGTATCATATCTGCTCACAAGCCAAAGAGGTGTAAGAGATTGGTATGGTTTGAGATTAACACATCTTGTGTTACTCCCAAAACCTTGTGGTAAAACTTAAAAGCATCCTCGAAGATTTTCTTGTAATGGGTCGATAAGTAGAAGATTTGGCAATGTCACACATAGAGTTTCCATCTACTAGTACTATTGCTCAAATCATAGACAAGGTTGAGGTTTTTGTATTCAAATCTATGGATGTCTACAAGAGGTTTCATCACTTTCGTCATAATAGTATAAGGATGACATGCATCATGTCAAGCATTTTCAACATCATCCTACAACCTTTGGTTGGGACATTTCCTATCCATGTTTCCCTCCATATTATTTTTTACCTTAATGAAATGTGTTTTCCAAACCTTGCACCATGGTACACACATGTAGCATGGCTTATAAATGATGTGTAGTAGTGTCTTGCCCCATGTATGCATCATCTCTTGGTAGCCCCATAGAAATGCCCTTGACTGATTTGGTCAAAAAGATTGTGCCTCATTTGATGGAGAGATAAAGTCTTTTGGATTGAATTGTGGGGGAAAGGAGAGAGGATTTTTTACTAACTCATTGATTTTTTGACATTGCTCTCCTAACATCATAAAAAGGGTTTCTAATCAATTTTGTTAATTTAAACAAGCCTTTTACTCGACAATCTTTGAAAATATTCTCATTTCAGGATATAGTATTCTAGAAATGACATGATCCTTTGTTGTTCATCGACCCTTGTTGAGTGATTTGGGCCTAACTGCTCTCCTTATTTGAGCCATTCTAGTCATTCTAACTCAAATGCATCTTGCCCAACAATGGTGATTCATCCTCCAATGAAGAGTTGCATGCTATAGTCATCACCTTTGATATTTGGAGTAGGTGGTACAAGGGAGATTTTCTTTGGGATAGGTGGCTCAAGTGGGGTGGTTGGTCTTTTAGATGTGAGAATTATTGTAAGTTCATATTCATTAATCTCCACCTTCAACTTAGTGGCTTGATGATGTAGGTGCTCAACCTCTTAAAGAATTTCAATGGATAGCTTTGCCACTACAATTGGGGGTGTTGCTCGTGGGATGGCTTTTCCACTATAAGTAGGGTGTCACTCGTGGGGATTCCTTGAGTGCTTTTATCTTTTGTTTTTTGCATTTCATGGGCTCTTAGCAAATCAGTATAGTTTTCCCAGATAGTTTTCATTTGGTTTAGATGGTATCACTTGTAATCTATCCATTGGTATGTTGACAACTTCCAAGAGGGCCCCAAGGTTCTATCTATTGTGTTTTCTTCATGTGTGATCACCAATTTTCTCTTTAACAGGTTCATGTTTCATGATAGATTGGCAATGTGTTGTATAGTTCATATTGTTGAATTTCTTCTTGATTGTGAGTCTCAATTTGCATTCTGAGGGCTATATTTGCTTCCTTGAGAGTGGGGTACTTGTCATTGAGGGAGGCATTTTTTATGAGTGGAGAATTCACTTGTGATTGTAAAATAGTCATTTGCTCATGCAATGTGTTGTTGATCTTTCCAAAGATTAATACTCGTCCCTGACTTGTATGGGTGTAGTAAACATTCGGTTGAGGGTTGTATCCATGCACAATAAATTTGATGTGAAGATTGGATTGAGATGAATAAATGATGATGGTGGGAAGTGAATTTCAAAGGGATATGAGAGTGAAATGAATGGTCTGGCTACTTTGGATGGGAGGTGGAAGTGGAGGGGGTGGCAAAGGGGCCAGTAGAGATGGATGGAGATGTTCCCATTTCTATGGTAGTGAGTGACATTCTGGTGGTGACAATGAATAATGAGTGGATGATAGTTTCCCATAATGTGGTTCTACGATGTGATCAGATGTGTGTACAAAGGGGATGCATGGAGAGGGGATGGTGGTGGTTTCATATAATCCATTGAATGGGTTTATAGGGAGCATACATGGGGAGGTTGGTGGTTGAGCATTGATTGTTTGCCAAAACTCTCAAGCCCATTCTTCCAAATTCACTAGAAATTGAGGGGACATACTGAGGTCTGATAGGTTCAATGGTGGTTATGGTGGTGAGACATATCCCTTGAAAATGGATCACCTCGAATCACCAAGAGAGATAGGGAGGTATTTGGTGCAATCTTTCCTAGGTCACTTGTGTGGGAGGTCCGAATTGTAACATATATGTGATTGGTGGTTGTGATCGCATAATAATCAAGATACATCATATACTCCAATTTCTTCTTGTAGGGTTTCTAGATTGGATACAAATATGTTATCAAGATTAGGATTGTGAAGCTCTTACTCCTAGAGGACATGGGCCCTAGCATGTTCTTCATGCATACATGCCTCGAGTGCATCCATTCTTGCGTGGTCTTCTAATAACTTTGGTGTATGCGGAACGGTTGACCTCTTCTTCCTATGCTTGATACTATTCTTGCTCCATCCAGGTTTCTAGGAAGCTCCGACATTCATAGTGTTGGGACCCAAATCAGGAATTCATATCCAATAATTTAGGAAATTGATGATGGAAGCTTTGTCCTCCAAATGCACAACAAGAAGATTGGACCCTACCCGAGACCTAGCTTCTCTCAGACCAATACTCACTAAAACTTATATAAATCAGAACTTACAAACCCAATTGAGCAACCCTTTTAGCCACATAAATTTCACACTACGTGCTTTTGAATGAGCTATGAATCACTGGAAGTGAGTACATGTAGTTCAGCCAACTTAGTCACGCAAGACAAACTAGTTTTCCTTTCAAATTTTGGGACAGATTAGCATAGAAAGAAATAGATATAACTCATAGTACAAGAAGAATTTGGAAAACCCTTTTGGATATAGAATCCTTGCTTTATAAGATTTCCAATAAGTATAAGAACTCTGAAAATGGATCTTGCTACAGAGGAAAAATGAATTCCTAACAGGTTGCTATAGAAATTTAGCACCCTTTGGAAATACTAGGAGAGATATATAAGAGAATATGAACTCCTATGATAGAAAACGGCTCAATAGCGCATGTATAAGTAGGACCCCAACTTCCTACCATCCACAGACAACTAGAATGAGCTTGGATGGTGCTTAAATAGCCATGAGAGCCTTCCACGACTGTTCATATGTCATCCATGTCTCTTCAGCTACCTTGTGACTTTCTCTCTTCATTGGAGTGTCTATTTGTGGTTCAATTCCTCCTTTTGGATAAGGTTGCACCTTTGAACATGTGCTTTGAATTTTGTAAGGCTCAAAGGCCTTCAAGTGAACGTATTTAGTGAAAAATATATTCTTGAGCTTTCCCTAGAAAACACATAACTTTTAACACTCCCCCTCAAGCTCAAACTTCTTTGCTTTCAAGTGTGGGGGTTGGTTCCTCCATACTTATCATGCCTTTGAGCTTTTCAATCCTCTTTGCATCCAAGAACTTTGTAAGAATGTCTATAATTTTCTCCTTGGCGTTGACATGTTGAATATCCACTTGCTTATCCACAATCTTTTCTCTTATGAAATGATAATGCACTTATATATGCTTGCTCCTAGCATGGAACATTGGGTTTATTGCAAGGTAGATAATTGAGATATTATCTCCAAGAAATGGAACAATGCCAACCTCAATATCCGAATATTTTAAGAGTTGTTTAAACAAAATTACCTCACATGTGAGTTGAGTAAGAGCCTTATATTATGTCTATGTGGAAGACAATGCAACTGTGGATTGTTTCTTTGAAATCCATGATACACAACTCTCCCCAAGAATCACTATGTATCCTGAGGTACTCCTTCTGCCATCCTTGGAGCTAGCCCAATCCAGTTCCTTGTCCTTCAAAACCTGAGACATAAAAGCATAATGCCTAGAAATGAAGCTATCATATGTTAACCTTTGAATAGTGTGTTTAACCCTCTTTGACCTCGTGTCATTACCTGTGGTAGAATACTTCTTCAAGTCCCTCTTTTGTTTCACATTAGGAGTCACTACCTCTTCAAAATCATCTTCATCCTCACTAAAATGGAAGTCCCTTACCACATTACCCTTATCATATTGGTTGTGGATACATGCTGAGCTTGGTTCACCTTCCTTCTCTTTTTTTAAGTGAAGGACTCCTTGATGGACTCGAAGTGGAGGGGCCACTCAAACTTGTGCTAACTTGAGTTTGTTGTTCATAGATGTTTTTTGCTTCCTCAATATCTTCTGGCAATGCATTATGTGGTTCAGAATATGGCTTAAGTTCATCAAATACCAAATCCCTTGATACTCTAAGCTATTTTGTGATGGGATTGTAACATTTATACATATTTTGCTCTATAAAGTAGCCTATAAAGATGCACTTCTCTTCCATGGCATCCATCTTACCTTCCCTCACCTCTTGAGGTACATGGACATAGCATACACATCCGAAAATCCTTACATGTGACAAGCTAGGATCCCTATGGTAATAAACCTCATCTAGGGTAGCATCATGAACTCTTGATGTGCTCATCCTATTCATCAAGTAAAAAACTATATTTGTTCCATCAACCCAATATGTAAATGGAACATTCATTTCATTTAACATGCATCTAGCTACCTCTGCAATTTGTCTATTTTTTGTTTCACAAGTACCATTTAGTTGAGGGGTATACGTGCATGTATATTACCTCTTTATCCCTTCATCCTGCAATAACTTGGTAAAATCATTGGAGAAGTACTCTCCTCCACAATCTCTTCTTAGAGTTTTGATCTTATGGCTTGTTTCATTCACAACTTGTGCCTTGAACCTTTTGGATGTTTAAACACATCACTCTTGTCTTTGATGACATACAACCAAATCTTTTTTGATCAATCATCAATAAAGGTTACAAAGTACCTATTACCTACATGTGATGGCTCTCTTGAAGGTCGCCATAAACCTGTGTGGACCAAATCCAAAACCCTAGGAGCCATGTAGCTTGATGGCTTGAAAGGCCTCCTAGTATGCTTCCCAAATCGACATGCTTCACATATCTCATGCAAGTTAGGTGTGGTGAAGCTTGTAATTCCTCTAACAACTTCATCCTTCTACATATTCTTGAGCTTCTCAACATTAAGATGGCCAATGCTTTTGTGCCATAGATCAAGAGCTACAATTCTAGATGACCCACATGCAATGAACATATACTTACTAGAATCTACCTTGACTCCAAGTGCGAACATCCTCCCTTGCCTTTCACCTTTGGCAATGAGCTTGAAGCCATTATTTGGATCTTCTATGTAGCATCCTTTGTCATTCAATTTGACCTAGTAACCCTTCTCTACCATCTTAGTAATGGTGGGAACATGCAATACCTCTTTAAGTGTAGTGCTCTTGTTGCCATTTTGAAATTTGATTTCTCCGATATGTCTAATGACATGCTCAATATTATCACCTATCTCAACACACACTTTGTCCTTAGGAACCTACAAATTAGTGACCATGTCTATCATACCTGACATGTGGTTGTTACAATCACTATCTATGTACCAATTTTCATCTTTGTCTTGCAAATTATCCTTATAAGAATGGCTCATGGCTAACACTTGGTCATTACCTTCATTATAAGCATAGTTACCTTGATTCTTCTTTGAAGGGAATTCATTTTCTGAATGACCTTGTTTCCCACATGAATAGCACTCACCTCTCTTGCATTGATTGTTATAACCACCTCTACCTCTACCTTTTTTGTTCTTTCCTTTGCCTTTTCCATAGGATGTGCCAGATTCATCTTCATTCGTGTATTTGGACTGATTTGTTCTTCCTTTAACCCTTCCCTTGTCTCTACCTTTCCCTCTATTTCGTGCATATAGCATAGATTGAGAAAATTTACCTTTGTTTCCTCCTTGAAGCATCTCCTCATTGATCATGAGTGTTGTAAGTTGATCAAGGTCAGACATGTTCTCTCTAACATACAAAGAAGAAGTGAATAGCCTCCATTTGTCATCTTTCTTGAGACCATTCAAACAATAGGCCACCATTTCATCATCATCCACCTGGGTACCTATTGCTACAAGGGAATCCCTAATGTTTTTGGCTTTCATAATGTACTCATGAGTCATATACTAATAGATTACCTAGCTTCTTGAGGTTGTTAAATTCATTCTTGATTTGCACCTTCCTATCTTTGGTGTTATTTGTAAACATCCTCTCCAAGCAATCCCACATGTCCTTTGCTATCTCCATTGATTGAATATGTCCAATCATGGTATTACTAACAAATTGTGAGATCATGAACATTACCTTTCTGTCTTATTATCTCCAAATCTTTAATGGCCTTCAAATCAGCTACCATAGGGGCCATATAACCCAATGGTATTGGCTGTTGACATCTGATCCATCAATGATGCCACCTAGATCCTTGCTCAATATGAAACTGAGCATCCAAAACATCCAAGGCTGGTATTTGTCCTTCTCAAGCTTCTCAATAGCATTTGAATAATCAGCCATGATAAAAGTAGGTGTGTGTTATCTCAATAGAGCTCATAGATAGCTTTACTCCTTTGATGGTGAGCACTCCTCTAGATGCTTCCCCTTGATGTAGCCTTCAAGTGCTTCAACTTATTGTCTTGTTTCATTTAAACTCTTCTTGCACTCAGTTTGATGTCTTCAAGCTGCTGTGATACCACTCATGGAAGATTTCTCCTCCAAATGGACAACAGGAAGCTCAGACCCTACTCAAGACCTTGTTGCTCTCATACCAGCACTCACTAAAATGGCTATAACTCATAATTCTGGAATCCAATTGAGCATCTCAAGATCAGGAAACTTAGTCACACAATACAAAATAGTTTTTCTTTCAAGTTTTGGGACAAACCAGCGCATAAATGTAACATTCCACATTTGTGCTTCCAATGTGGAGCTTAGATGGTGATCTAGACACACTCTAGATGAAGGGATCACTAGTGCACAATGCTATATAGAGCTACACATGGGCCATGCTTATATAGCTTTTACAAAGGGAGTGGGTATAGATAAATGTAGTTGAGAGAGACAAAATAGTCACCAAAATATACAATTCGATAATATCTCCAACACCAAAAGTCCTACTATATTGGCCCTATGGTCAGGGGGGATAGGCCCCTTGGACCCCTATCTATTACCATCAATGGTCACTCATAGACCTCATCTAACTTGCAAGTTAGGGTTCCACAAATGTACGAGCTCTTACAAAGGCTTCTCCTCATAACTAGGAACTTACAACTTAGAGCACCATGGATCATTAGTGGTCACATGAAGATGGAGTATTCAATAGATCTAACAATAAACACAAGGAAAAACATATAGAAAAAGTTATTATAGTATTAATGGATGAGAAAAATATGCATCATAGGTATAAGAATTGTTTATTATGATTTAGTTATTGTTATTCATTAAATTACATTAACAGAGATGTTTACATAAAAAAAAAATAGCTCTATAACACATCAAGGTATTTGGATGCATTGCATATGCTTGATCCAAAAGAAAAACAAAAGGCATACTTATTAGATATTCCCTTTATCAAATTGGGTGCAAATATAAGGGTGAGAAGAACAATAGAAGTAATACAACAAAAGGAATTCGACCAAGATGAAGAAGTTTTGAGAAAATGAAAAACCAATCCAAAGATAAATGACCTACCATCATGCTCACGTGATAAAGGTAATAGAAGAGCTAGAAACTTCTTATTTTGAACATACCATTGAAAATGAGAAATGGAAGAAGGCTAGAGATGAGAAAAGTATATTGTTCAAATGAGACTTGGAATTCAACACCATTAACAAAAGGAAAGAAGTGTTGGTATATTTCAGTTATGATGTGCATGAACACACTTAGGACTACCATGGCACATTTTTCCCTCTTTAGGTGGTTTTTTTCCTTGGTTTGTATATATGCCTATAACCCTAACATGTCATTTACCTTTTGTACATTTACTTGGTAATACATTCTCCATTGTGTTGTGCTCCAAGTTTCTTATTTTTCCTTGTGTTGTTCGTGTGCTTTTGTAGACCTCGAACTCTATTAATTGGTATCATAGTAGGACATCACTTCATCTAGGGTGTCATCAACACCCCTCTAGTAATATTCTCAAAATTTTATGAAAATTGGTGAGCATACTCGGAGAAATTAAGATTTTGAAATACCTTCATTGTGTGGCCTCAAAATTTTTATCCGAGCTCCTTTTGGACTTCAAACACACTATAACAATGACTATGCAAAAGTGTCTTGAAACTTGTTACATGTTTAGAAGAGCTCCATAGGGTACTTCTGTTCAACCTCTTGAGATGAAGTCATTTTTATACATTAGGGTATTTAGTCACTAACCATGGCTTAAAGCAATGATGTATAATGTATGTCAGTTACTGAGGATAAGTTGGATAGTACTAATTACCCATTGCATCATATTAGTAGCAAAAAGGTTGTGGAATATTGTGTAGGGTGTTGAAAAACTTCCTACTACACTTGCAAATATAGTCATTGAAGGTGATGCACAATTTTCATAATGAGCCCTCATACAATTTTTTAGAATGAAAACTCTTAAAGGAGGGGAGAAAGTCCCAGTCCCCAAGACCCCGTACCTTATGCTCTAAAGAGATCACATAAGGTATTACAACATAAAGTATATGCAAGAATATATTCTCATCATTAAAAAACATATTGCCGAGCTCTTGAACTCTTAATCAAAAGAGTGTTCTCTTAATGCAAGAGGATATATAAATGAATGGATTTTTAGGAAGCATAAATGTTGCAAGAAGATTTGTTTTTCGAACAATGGCTTTTCCAATATAATAACATATTTCTACAATGATGATCACCTAATGAGAAATTGAGGTTCAAATCATCTCATAAGAAAGATAAAATCCAAGTCTTCTAGACCAAGGTGGCCCATAATCATTGATCAATGGTGTTCATATTCTTCGTGTGAAGGATTGAATTGAGATTTTTATCATTTATTGTTTATCGAGTGGGAAGAGCAAATCTCTCTGACATTTACCCCTTACAAACTTGCACATCGCCTGCGATGGGCCAATCCTGAAATTAGCTTTCAAAGAGGAAGTCAATTTGAACATTGATTTTTGAAATCATTTGTCAAGTGCATGGGAAGATAAGCAATGTGCCTATGCAAGGTTGTATATATCATGGATTGGAATGCAAGAAAAGCTTTCATATGTAATGTGGGAATGAACTCAGAACATTGCACACACGTAAGAATTATCTTGATGGTTACTCTAATTGGAAAAGCTCACTATCGCATCAGATCTAAATCTACCTTATTCTTTATTCATAGTTTGGAGTGTACAGTGCAAGTATTCAAAAACTAATCCAAGAATGGAGACTTACTTTCATAAAACGTGGCACATAGAGATAATGTAAATTCAGAGTTTTGACTCAATTCAGATATGAACAAAATTCATATAAATTGAAAACTTACAAACAAAGCCTTCTTATTCAGCTCACGCCTTCAATCATATCTTCGCCGAACCTCATATCAGATATTTTTTCATCATGTACACAGCATTCGATATCCATTGCCTTGTTCATAATCAACTCAGCGCTAACATCTTCGATATGCTCCACTTATTCATTGAATTAATGCTTCAAAGAGCGTCCAATTAATCAATATTGCTTGATGATTTTTTCTTTTAATAAAGGAAGTTCGGTCTTAGCCTACTCTCTCGGACTTGAATTAATTAAAAGAAGAGTACAAGGGAAGGGGACTAGTGCCCACGAGATCTCCCAAATCCCACACAGCAGGGGTAGCTTTTACAGAGTTTAGATGACATTACAAAGAAGGTTAATCATCCTCTCATCACCCTCATGCAGGGTCCACATGGGTTTAAGATTTTTGTTGATCAAAATGAGTACTTGATGATGCCTAAAGGGGAGGGGGGGGGATTTCTTACAGCTAGCAATCCTTTTGCCAAGGAGGAACATCAATTTCTCAATCGACCACACTTTGAGGGAGTCACCAAAGTTAAAAGCACATCTTTCCCTCCAGCTCTTCCATAAGACCTCTCCTCTGATGGCATTCCAGAGAGTCGCTAAGCAGTCGATCACTTCTCCCAGCAGAGCTTGCTTCCAATTGATATGTTTCTGAAGTCTAATTTTCTTGCCGACAATCTGCCAGAGCCTATTGGAGTTGGGACAAGTAAAGAAGATGTGAGAAACATCTTCGATGGACCGGTAGCAGTGTTTGCACCAGGGAGGTATCCCACAAATTTTGCTAGCCTTAATGTTGGTCCATATTCCATGATGAAGAATTTGCCATAAGAGGACAGACTTTTTGATTTCTATGAGGGGGTGCCAGATAGCCATGAACTTCATGTCCCACTGAAGCCGCGTCCACAATAGGCACCACTTCTTGTTGAGGTTAACCTGATAATCAATGGTTTCTTTGATGTTCGAGATTTTTGATAGGCAATTACCATTGTGCCATCTGAGACCAAGCGAGCTCAGCATGTCGTGCCCCATGAGAAGCCAAACTTTAGAGCGGTCCCAGGCACGACGTCTGCTTTGCAAAGTGTTCCATCCTTCATAGGAAATGTTGACGCTAGGGTCAATATCCTCAAAGTTGATCCACTGGTTGGTGTCTTGCTTCCAGAGATGTTTCCATTTTATGAAGCCTTTGTTCCATAGCCTCTTGGCATTTCGAATGTTCCAAGATTCCACGATCCGGATGCCATGGATCGAGAACCAGATAGATTCGTTTTGTCTGATACCAGCTGCCCACTTCCAATCTTCACTTATTCTTGTGAAGCTTTTGACCTTATTCCAGCTCTTCCATACAGAGCACACAAGATTCGAGCCTTTCGGAAAGACCAGGATCGGGGGAAACGAAAGGGTCAGAATGTCAAGATTCTTTCAACTCACGAATCCCATGAAAACCAACTCATTCTTGTTTCTGAACACCACCTTCTTCATCGAAAATTATCATAAATGGATGATAAATTGAAGGTGGAATTCACTAGAACAGTTTGTACAGAAAAGATTTTGTTAGTTGCAGAACATGGGACTCGAGCTCTCAAAATCTTTATGAGAATTATGTGTCCTAACTAGCTGAGATACACTTCATGTGTTGGAATATTATGCACCATAAAATCATATTTTATCTGCTAAAATTCAAAATCTTCCATTAAACAAGCTCTTCAGCATCAGGTAGCACTTTCGGTAGCATCAATCACTTCTAATCATTTAGTATCCTTTAACCCCAATTGCTCTCCTCATGTTATATGCTCTCCAACAACTATCTAATCAGCATTAATCAGCTTTGATTGAGTCCCTTCTATATCATATTTGAAGATCCTCATATTATCCTTAGTAATCTCCCGCATTCACTAATAGCTCCTCTATATCTGTGATCAGCAGCGTTTTCTTCAGTCCTCCGTCTTTGATTAGTAATGTTCAATAAATTCTCCTTATTGATAATGATCGAGAGTGTCTCCTTTTATAGCCAAGATTCCTCTATTTTAAACCATGATTTTTCTAGGAATACATCGCGTTTTGTCATCGCTATTCATATCAAGAAAGAGCTTTTGCCAGATTTGTCTATCTGAGAAAGATTTATGATTCGCTATTTTTGGTTGTAAAAGGTTTATATTTAGAGTACAAAAAACTCTTTTTTTTTTCTCGAATTTGCTCATGGGATATGAACCCGCAACCTAGACATCCATGATTTCATACTTGTAAACCAAATTTCCCCTTGATTCTTTACATTAAAACTCCTTTTCACAATATAATAATAGATTTCTATAATGATGATGACCTAATAAAAAATTTAGGTTCAAATTATCTCATAAACAAAGATAAAATCCAAGTCTTATTAACCAAGGTGGTCCATAATCTTTGATCAATGGTCTTCGTATTCTTCATGTGAATGATTGAATTGAGATTTTTATCATTGATTGTCTATCCAAGTGGGTAGAGCGAATCTCTATGACAATGATTCACTTATCTTTGTAACTTCAATATTGTGTTTTGTGCTCCAAGCTTCTTCTTCCATGTGTTGTTCACATGCTTTTGAAGACCTCAAACTCCAACACTTTCAACTAAAGAATCCCCCAACAATGGTGCATATGAAGGCATATGGTTGTTATTGAATAAGGTTACGAACGTCAAAAAACAAAGTTGACCTTTGAACATGCCATGTACAAGTATGAATTGAGATGAAACTATGGGAAACAAAGATATGCGTGTGTACATTGTGTCATGCATACTCTAAGTGCAAAATACTGGTTCAAAATTGGAATATGTTACTTATTGTCTACTATGGATGAAAGCTTTATCTTGGTTCCTTGATGTACTCCGTCTCCATCATATTCTTGAAAATACATTCAACTTGTAAAACTCATGAGTACCATTATGATGAAAAAACAATGCAAAATACTACAATCCAAGGTAAATCTTCACTAAATTCTATCCCCAAACAAAAAAAAAAGGATTAGATCAAACATCGTTGCTTTCCAAGCGATCCATTTGAATGTCAAATCTTGGAATCTTCCTAAGCGTGTATGCAAACATGCAATCATGTGTTTAGTAGACTCAATATCATTATTAACACACATAAAGTTAAGACAAGATAACTGTACATACATTTCAAAAACTTCAAAGGTTCTCATGTTTAAGAAGGATGAGAACAAAGAAGGCGGCACCACTCGTTATAAATCATAAATCAAAATTATGAAAAAAAAGAAGGCAGCACTCGATATAAGATACAAATCAAAACTAAGAAAAAGAAGTCATCCCTCCTTGCGATGGACACACATCCTATCAATCGCGTATGATGCCCTTCACGATGGACACACAAATAGTCGAGCCTCGAGTTTATCGCAATGGATAGGCCCGCTAGCCGGTTAATCAGGATGGACAGTTTCTACGATGGACACAGCTTCTTGATATTGAATCAGGATCACAAGTCTTTGAACTTTTTTTTTTAATGGAGATTCGGCCAAGGTCTACTCCTCCGGACTTTAACTTTGAAATTGCAACTGTACAAGGAAGGGCATAGTACCCATGGGACCCCCCTTATCCCACAAGAAGAGGGGTTTATAAGACTAGGTTAAAGGACGGTCAACACTCCCGCAGGGATAGACAAACGATGGCACTCAGCCACAATGCAACATCTTTTCATATTACATGTCCCTTACATGTTGCTGCCAGGGATTGAACCCTCGCCCCCGCCTCAAGAGGTGAGAGGCCCAACCACTAGGCCAGCGAACTGGGCCCAACCACTAGGCACAAGTCTTTGAACTTGCTTTCTCAAACCACTCCACTCATTAATGAAGCCATTGTAAGTGTTGTTCTCTTCCACAAGAGGTTCAAATTCTTTTTGATGGATTCCTCAAGAATATTTAAAAAGTATAAGACTTTATTATGTTCAAGGCATCTTTGTTCACTCTCAGGTAACTCTTCCAACACTTATACAATCTCTATTATGTTCTTCTTTTAGAAGTTTCAAGCCATGCTTGAAAAGTCAAACGATTGCTTTTTCTTCAATCCTCATATGAGAAGTCACATAGCAATTAGTTCTTGAAAGCATCCTAGAGTATATTTGAAGGCTCAAACTTAAGGCATATTTGTTTTATTTTTTTCTACATTGGATATATGACCAAATGTTGTAGGCAAATATTCCCTAGGTACACAATATTGATGAGCTAACTTTTCATATTATTTGATATAGTGAGTTACATCTTTACCACAAAACTCACTATGGCATCCTCTCATGTCATCTATTAATTTCCAAACTCTTTGTTCCAGGTGGATTTTTATAAAGCCTATGATAGAATAGTGGGATTTCATTCTGCACTCTCTTCAACACATTGAGACAGAGATAAATTTCATTAACTATATGAGTATCCTATTTGGTAATGCCTTTTCTCGAGTTTCCATGAATGGCCAGCTTTCTAGCCCTTTCAAACTATAGAGATCCATTACACAAGGTTGTCCTCTTGCTCTGCTACTCTTTGCTATTGGTAATGATGCTCTTGGGTGACTAGTTAAGCATGAGATGGAAAAAGCTAATATAAAAAATATTCACATCCCTAATGTTAATATCCAACTTAGCCTATAGATGTTTGTTGATGATACAAATATGCGTTCTAATTCTAACCCTAATTCTATTGCTTGCTTCCTTCATTGCTTGAATGTGTTTTGCTTGGCTAGTAATTCTCACATAAATCACAAAAAACAAGTGTTAAAGCTTCTAACAATATTATTCTTGATTGTGTTGCAAGTATTAGTTGTCATATTCTATAGAGCAAGTTGTGTCTATGCTTCTAGGCATCCCTATGGGTTTCAAAGTTTCTTTCCAACAAAGGTATGATGGATGATGGAAAAATTTAGGAAAAAGTTTTTTAAGTGATATAATGTTTATTCTTCATTGCCCCACAGGTATTTTGTGCTTAAGCATTTATTTAATTCCTTATATCGTATATTTCTTATCTTGTTGGATGCCTTCAAAAAAGCAGATCTCTCAAGTCATTGTGATTTCTAGAAGATTCTTTTGGGGAAGTAATGAACAATCTTATAAAATTCCTAAGGTTGCTTGGCACATCTGTTGCTTACCTAAATAAGAAGGTGGATTGAGAATTTTCAATCCTTTAAGATGGCTGAGATGTTGGAATTTGGGGCCCTAGGATCGTTCCAAACTAAAACCTTTTGAGCATACACACTTAATTAATTAAGATGATAAGTGAGAGATAGAAAGAATGAGATCTTGAGACAAGGATAGAGAACGTAAGCTGGATGCTTACTCACTAAACAATAGATGTCCAAATTACAACATGGGAGTACTACTCAACTATATGATGTGGTGCACTCACTAATGGAAGAATATCCAAGAAGATGATGATACAAAATTTAGATTATGTTGAAATAATCTAAGTGTGCGAAGTGAATGAGCAACGAAGCTAACCTTATTCTCACAAAATAGTGTAACAAAATTGTAAATCAACCAACCCTTATTTTGAGATTAGGGTAGAGAAACCCTAAAAACAAAATATAAGGTTAACTCACAAAAGATAGTTACCACCACCTTGTAGAAGACTTCTTGCTCCAAGAGAGTAGCCTCTCCTTCATCAAATCTCCACCTCCTTAGGAGTGTGAGACTCTTCCTCCTTGATCTCCTTGAGAGCTTGAGTGAGTGATAAACAATGAGCTTGGCTCCTTCTTATATAGGTTGTTGATCCCTTCAAAAGCCAATTTGAAAAGCCCCTTCGCTAAAGCTACGATCGAGAAAAAACTACGATCAAATTTCTAAAAAGCTCCATTGCGGTGTCATAGAGGGGTGTGAAGGGAGGTAGACGCTCATCCAAACAGATTCACGCTAACCTTACCGTGTGACTACACACTGGGTGTTTCTTAGTATGCTTCACGATCTAGGTTGAGTTTTCAGTTTTTGGGAGTTTAAACCTAGAGTTTTATAAACTATTTAAGTATAATCTAAAAACTAAGATTCATATGAAAGTGCGTTTCTAGAATTTTGATAAGCTGTAAAGATCAATTCTTCTTCAGTAATTCCTTTTGAACTTCAAAAGAACTATCTAATTTTTCATTTTTTAGTAAGAGATTTGCTTATCATTGCTAAATGCTTAGACATAAGAAAGTGCATCGAAATTTAATTAAACTGTAAAGTGAAAGTGCTAGAAAACTTTTGAATCAAATCTAGACCTATACAAATGCTTTTAGAGATTTCTAATATAGCTCAAAAAATATTCCTATACAAATTTTATATTTCTAAATATCATATGCAGCTTCAATCTCGTAATCTCCTCCAATCTTCTTCAATACTCGTCTAGTTTTCTTCACAATGATCATTGCACAGTAGCTTGATCATTGATCCTACCGATCTCTCTCTCTCTCTCTCTCTCTCTCTCTCTCTCTCTCTCTCTCTCTCTCTCTCTCTCTCTCTCTCTCTCTCTCTCTCTCTCTCTCTCTCTCTCTCTCTCTCTCTCTCTCATGCACGACTGCCTCTATCTTTGTGTTCACATGCAACTCCTATCATCGAGAAGAGCGAAAAACAACAGCATATTCTCAATCTCTCTCTCTCTCTAGCCATACCTGCAGGAGTCCATTAGAAAAAAATACATAACATATTACATATATATATACTCAGCTAAAGATGTGTACGTGTGTAGATAACTTACTCTTTTATCATGCATACTAAATGATAACTATCTCATATCATTAGGTACACGCATTTCTAGACTTATGTTCATCTTCACTTTAACATGCATACATGTATATTATCTATTTTACTATTAAAAAAATATATTTACTCATTATTATGGTATTTAATTATTAAATAGTTATTGTAGTTATACCTTAATTAAATTCAACTTTACCTTATAATTTATATTTTAAATACATACATATATATATAAATTATTCACATAGGTATATATATACATAAATTATATATATATATATATATATATATATATATATATATATATATATATATATATATATATATATATATATATATATATATATATATATATATATATATATATATTATTCTACCATATATATAATAATTATATATATGTATATATATTATATATTTAAATTAACATATGTATAGTTATTAACTTATTTATTATTAAAGTTCCAAGAACAAAATTAAGCACTTAGAGTTAATACACATGCACTTTTAATGAAGATGTGCATTTATATATTATGGATCTGATACACAATTATTAAACCTTATAGACCCAAACACATAGACACACTTTGAATTAAATTAACATATATACATGTATATGTTCTCTTAAGAAAAACCAAACAATTCATAGGTTTAGTTGAACTCATACACATCATAAACTCCTATATATATTCATGCTTAAGTAGGCAAAAGTACACAAACACATAGAAATAGATGCACACATAAGTATCTTTTAAGTATACATATGCAAATACATACATATGGCATAAAACCCACATTCTCATTCACATTCATAGGCACATAAACATCTACATAACTGAGTGCATTCCACACATATATAAATATATAACCCTATAAACATTAGCACATATAAATAATCATACTTAAATTCTCCTTTAGTCTCACATAGGCATATACATATGATCTCATAAACATAGATATAAAATGAAGAGTTAAAATAAGGATCAATTATCCCTTCACACAATCTTCTATCAATTTCTATAACTAATTGATTTTCCTTCACGCTGTTTAATTCATCACATTCATAAGTTCCATGCTCCAGACTATCACACCATACACATCGCTTTCCGACAGTTCCTCTTCTTTCAATATTTCTTTGAAAGGCTGGCTGAGCAGTGAACTGAATAGGTTGAGCTGGCTAGAAAATTGGTTGAGGAGGAATGTATTGTGGCATGATTGGTTGTATGGGTGGTGCTTGCCCTACACCACTATTGCTAGCTCCAGGAGCATTAAAACTAATGGTGTATACTTTGTTATTCAATTGGGCAACCTCTTTTGAAAGAGATGCCTGCGTGTTCATAATATTCTCCATCTGTTTATATAGAATATCTAGTTGAAATTCTATCAGAGCTTTAGGGGCAACAGTATTGTTATCTGTAGCCATAGTCGTAGGCATTGGCATGTCAGTGTGCCTTACAGTAGGTGTCTCCCGAGGCTGAGAAGCACTTGATTTAGCATACAAAACTATTTGCCTTTGCTTCATTTGAGCAACAGCCTCTATTTCTCTTTTTACTTTTTCCCAATTGTCAGTCAGGCCATATCTTTTTCCTGGCTCTTCTATACATCTCTCAACCTCAGTCCTATCCTCGGGACTTAGTATCTTGAGAAAATGTATAATCAAATCTCGATTTAGTGTGTTTTTATCCTCTTCGGGGAGTTGAGCTAATCGTCTCATAAACTCACCGTAAAGATGAGTTAAGGACTCATTGCTCTTTAAAGAGTTTATCCATCTCAAAAATCCTTCCCGACTATGCTGGCTAAAGTCCTCAAGATAGAACATCTTATGTAATTCTTTTCTAAATTCTTCCCAAGGTTTATTGGCGTGAACTTGTATACTTTCTAGGATTGAACTAGAAACAAAACGGCCAAAATATTTGACTAAAACATCATCAGGTAAACCTTGGATCTGCACTTGCTCCTCAAATGCATCCAGGTACTTTGTAATGTTTAAGCCAATGAATTCGCCTTTTTCTCTTAAAATGGCTTGGACTGTGCATGTTCCTTGCTTCTCAATCATCATATTTTTGAACATCTCGTCTGTTTTGCGTTCTTGATAACCCTTTGAATGGAGTAGAAGATCTCTAATGGCAGGTTCTAATTGTTCCCTAAACTGCCTAAACCTATCGCTAGTTGATAAAGCCAAGAATGTTGGCTTTACCTAATCCTAGGCTTTACTATTACTAACTTCTTTTCTTAAATATTTTTGTTTTCTTAATCCTAAATTTATACTTATCTCTTTGACTTGATCTTTTGAATTTATAAGTAGATTTCTCTTTTACTTTATAATTTTTTAATTTTTTAGAACTTAATTTATTTTTAACCTTTGAATATTTAATTCTAAAGGTTTCTCTAATGAAGTAGATAAATTTTATAAAATATATTTCCTTGATTTAGATCTTTTGGTTTTTTAACAAAAAATACCATTAATTTCCTTAATAATATTTTCTTAAATTGATTTTGGATAAAACAAGAAAGAAATAAAAGCAACAACTCTAAATCAAAAGAACTTAAATCTAAAACCCTTTTTATGCTATAAATTTTTTTTGTGCAACGAAATAAATATGAAGCAAACAAACAATCTTTCTATTTAAAAATAAAATCTTTCTTGTTATAAATTAAACCTTTCCAAAAAACTTTCCTAAAATCTAATATGAAGTTGCTTAAGTGCTTTAAACAAAATTATCTTTCCTAAATGAAAAAAAAATGTTTCAATGCTCTTTCAATGCAAGTATAATGTGCCTAGATTCTAGTGCAAATGAAAACAACTTTCTTTTTTAGTGATGTGAATGAACTAAAAATAAAAGAAACTTGAAAAACACCTTACTTGAAGTTTGCTTGATGTAGAGGTTCTAATGTGCACATGATATATTTTAATTACAAACTTTCTTTTAGTAAAATCTAAGTACAAAACAAAAGGTGAATGTGAAAAAGTCTTGATCTTCTTGTATGTTGATGAAGGGGGGAGTGAAGTGAAGAAGCTCCTCCGGTTAGATAATCCTTCTTCCCGTGGAGGCGCGCAGGAATCTTCACTCTTCTTTGCAGCTTCTTCCTTCACTTTCCTGCATACAAGAAGAGGATAAAGTTAGTTATTTTAATTAAAAACTGAAAATACAACGCAAACCCTAAGCACACTATCGTCACACTTCACATCGGGTTCACCAAGTTGTCGTAGAGGGGTGTGAAGGGAGGCAGACGCTCATCCAAACAGATTCACGCTAACCTTACCGTGTGACTACACGCTGGATGTTTCTTAGTATTCTTCAAGATCTAGGTTGAGTTTTCAGTTTTTGGGAGTTTAAACCTAGAGTTTTATAAACTATTTAAGTATAATCTAACAACTAAGATTCATATGAAAGTGTGTTTCTAGCATTTTGATAAGCTGTAAAGATCAATTCTTCTTCAGTAATTCGTTTTGAACTTCAAAAGAACTATCTCATTTTTCATTTTTTAGTTACGAATTTGCTTATGATTGCTAAATGCTTAGACATAAGCAAGTGAAATGAAATTTAATTAAACTTATAAAGTGAAAGTGCTAGAAAACTTTTGAATCAAATCTAGACCTATACAAATGCTTTTAAAGAGTTCTAATACAGCTCTCAGAAAATATTCCTACACAAATTCATATTTCTAAATATCATATGCAGCTTCAATCTCGTAATCTCGTCCAATCTTCTTCAACACTCGTCTGGTTTTCTACACAATGATCATCGCACAGTAGCTTGATCATTGATCCTATCGATCTCTCTCTCTCTCTCTCTCTCTCTCTCTCTCTCTCTCTCTCTCTCTCTCTCTCTCTCTCTCTCTCTCTCTCTCTCTCTCTCTCTCTCTCTCTCTCTCTCTCTCTCTCTCTCTCTCTCTCTCTCCCCCTCCCTCTCTCTCTCTCTCTCTCTCTCTCTCTCTCTCTCTCTCTCTCTCTCTCTCTCTCTCTCTCTCTCTCTCTCTCTCTCTCTCTCTCTCTCTCTCTCTCTCTCTCTCCCCTGCCATCAAACGTGCAGGCCGATGAAGAAGGGGGGGAGAAGAGTACAAGGCTCTCTCTCTCTCTCTCTCTAACATATTATATATATATATATATATATATATATATATATATATATATATATATATATATATATATATATATATATATATATATATATATATAGCTAAAGATGCGTACGTGTGTAGATAACTTACTCTTTTATCATGCATACTAAATGATAACTATCTCATATCATTAGGTACACGCATTTCTAGACTTATGTTCATCTTCACTTTAATATGCATACATGTATATTATCTATTTTACTATTAAAAATATATATTTACTTATTATTATGGTATTTAATTATTAAATAATTATTGTAGTTATACCTTAATTAAATTCAACTTTACCTTATAATTTATATTTATACATATATATATATATAAATTGTTCACATAGGTATATATATATGCATAAACTTTTAATATATATATATATATATATATATATATATATATATATATATATATATATATATATATATATATATATATATATATATATATATATATATATATATATATATATATATAATTTTACCATATATATAATAATTATATATATATGTATATATATTATATATTTAAATTAACATATGTATAGTTATTAACTTATTTATTATTAAAGTTCCAAGAACAAAATTAAGCACTTAGAGTTAATACACATGCAGTTTTAATGAAGATGCACATTTATATATTATGGATTTGATACACAATTATTAAACCTTATAGACCCAAATACATAGACATACTTTGAATTAAATTAACATATATACATGTATATGTTCTCTTAAGAGAAATCAAACAATTCATAGGTTTAGTTGAACTCATACACATCATAAACTCCTATATATATTCATGCTTAGGTAGGCAAAAATACACAAACACATAGAAATAGATGCACACATAAGTATCTTTTAAGTATACATATGCAAATACATACATATGGCATAAAACCCACATTCTCATTCACCTTCATAGGCACATAAACACCTACATAACTGAGTGCATTCCACACATATATAAATGTATAACCCTATAAACATTAGCACATATAAATAACCATACTTAAGTTCTCCTTTAGTCTCACATAGGCATATACGTATGATCTCATAAACATAGATATAAAATGAAGAGTTAAAATAAGGATCAATTATCCCTTCATTTTGAATTTATTTTCTTCTTTTTCCTGCAGGTATCCAAGAGAAAAGTTTAGTCAATTTAAACCAATGCATTAAAAAATATGTGAGAGAGATATCAACTAATTAACTTTAACTCAAAACATTTTTAGTTTTCCATATGTTAACTCGAGTGGGAAATCCTTTTGACAGCGGAAATAGCATCGTCCCTGAGTTTTTTTTTTCAAAAGATGTTTTTCAAAAACTTTTGCATCGTGCTGTCGGACAAAGGATTTGAGCCCGGGTGGATAGCATGAAAGTGTTTTGCTTTATCCACATTGATAACCGCTTTTCCTTGAAGTATTCTTCTAAAAAGATATCTATACGCTGTTCTCCATTGTGGGAGATATGAGACTTGAAGATGGAGCTACTTAGTGAAGTTAATTATTGGACCGCCTTCAATGTCACAATGATACAAGCTTCAGTAACCTGCAAATCTTCTCATGACTGTCTCTAGTCATTGCTTTGCTAAATATATCTGCAACATTCTTACTAGAAGGAACATAAACCAGCTCAATGTGCTTCTTAGCTATCTGCTCTCGAATATAGTGGTAGTGTACCTCTATATGCTTTGTCCTTGCATGATGCACTGGATTCTTTGCTATAGCTATCGCACTCTAGCTATCTGAAAATATATGAATGGGTTCATGTACTCTCACATCAAGATAACTCAAAATCTTTTGCAACCATACTCACTCTAAAGTAGTTGTAAATGCTGCACGACATTCAGCTTCACACGCGTAAGCAGTGGTCTCGCTGTGTTTAGGGAGCACCAATAACTTTAGCACTAGGGAAACGGCTAAAGAAAACCTATTGGGTTTGGGCGCTATGCTTAACCATGTAGGCCCGGAGCTTTGAGATGAAGTGGCAATAGTGGGTTGTCTCTTCGAAAGCCATGAGATAAGACAATCTCCAAGATAAAAACAAAATCCACTAGTACTTCTTCTTGTGTCTCTATCACCTGCCCAATCAAAATTTGAAAATCCTTTTAGTAACAAATGTGTAGAGTTCGAAAATACCATAGCATAATTTGAAGTTCCCTTCAAATAACGAAAGATTCGCTTTACTACTTTCCAATGTAACACTGTCGGATTCTGCATGAACCTTGATACTTGAGAAACTGCAAATTGTATATCAAAACATATATTACAAAGATATATCAAGCAACCAACTGCTTGACTATATAGAGTAGCATCAAATGGCTCTACATCAGTGTTTGCATAGGTTTAGAATCAATCATCTGAAACCTTTCCAAATTCTCAATGTACTTCTGTTGTGTCATATAGATACACTCATCTCGAAACAAAAACTAAATCCGAAGATAATAATGTAAAATGCCTAAATCATTCACATCAAATGTTTGCTTCAATTCTTCTTTGAACATCTGCAAATCTGCACCTCTGGGACCTATGACTATAATATCATCCATCTAAATGATTGCTATAATCATCATACCTTTTTCAGCTTTAACATAAAGAGTTGGAGTTGCATCTGAGTTATGGAAACCAATGGATAAAAGATATGTATGTATCTTTTCATACCACGCTCTAGGTGCCTATTTTAAACCATACAAAGCTTTTATAAACTTACACAGTAAGTGTTCTTTACCTGTCTCTTCAAAACCTTCTGGCTACTGAATATACACATCCTCATGTAAATAACCATTAAGAAAAGCGGTCTTAATGTCAAGTTGATATATATGCCAACCAAAATGTGCTACTAGAGCAAGTATTGACCCAATTACAGTCATCCTAGATGTAGGAGCAAATGTCTCATCATAATCAATACCTTTTTGTTGTGCATATCCTTTGACAACCAACTTGGCCTTGTATCTATCAATAGTACCATCTACTTTCCTTTTGATTTTGAAGATCCATTTTACACCTATAGCCTTCTTTCCTTTTGGTAACTCACATAGCTGCCAAGTTTGATTCTTATGAATAGAATCAATCTCTCCTTGAATAGCTTTTCTCCAAATAGGAATTTTAAGTGCATCTTTAACACATGCAGGTTCATCTTCAACAGTCGTAAGTGCCAAAATATCATGAATCTCAAAGTCTTCAACAAAATTTACATGATCTCTTTGTTGTTGCTATCTAGTCTGACTTCTTGTTGTTACATGATCTTGTTGTTGTTGTCTAGTCTAACTCCTTGTTCTTCCAGTAAAAGTCTTTATACCACTATCTTTCCAAGTCTGATATGACCAAGTAGGTGTATCTTTAAATAGTGGTGAAACTCTTTCTGAACTTTCAACTTCCACATGTTCTGGAACTTGTCCTGCTGAGGTACTAGGACTTTCTGGAACTCTAACTTCTTCCTTTTCTGGAATCAAAGTCTCTTGTGGAACTGACTCTATAGAAAGTTGTGAAATTCCTCTTTCTTCAAATCTTTCTTGAATCTTAGGAAATTTAACTCCCTCATGATATGGCTAACCATGTACATCCAGAATCTTTCTAAAAAATCCATAGTCATTTTCACTAAGGAACTCTGGAATTTCTGCTTCTTTATCATAAACCTTCAATTTTCAGCAATATAAGCATTACGTGACAGAATAACTTCAACTATCTCTGGAACATAAAACCTGTATCCTTTACTCTCAACACGATATCCAATAAAAACAGCTTTCTTTGCCTTTACATATATTTTGCCTTGGTCCTTTTTCTCAATTTGTACATAAGAAAGTGATCCAAACACTCTGAAATAACTCACATTAGGTTTTCTACCATAATAAGCTTCATGCGGGGTGATTTCCTTTAAAGCTTTTGTAGATGACCTCTTTAAAATGTGGTTAGCTGTATGTACTCCATCAAACCAGAATTTTGGTGAAAGCTTCTTGGACGCCATCATGCTCCGCATCATCTCAACAAGTACTCTATTCTTCCTTTTTGCAACACCATTCTGCTGAGGATTATAAGCAATAGTAAGGTGTTGAGTAATACCTTTCTCATCAAGAAATGTATGGAACTCATTTGACAAGTATTCTCCACCTCTATCACTTCTGAGAATCTGGATAGTTTCCTGACTTTCATTTTCAACCATAGCTACAAACTTCTTGAACATAGGAAATACTTATGACTTCAACTTAAGACCATAGATCCATGAATATTTTGTAAAATCATCAATGAGTATGTGGAATGGAAACTTGAATGCTTCCAGTGATCCTCCTACTTTTGGGAGTCACTTCCAAAGGCACATAATTCGAGGTCCCTTCTCAGATCTGCGCGCACACGGAGTTCTTCGATAAAGATCGCCGCCCAGCCGCGTACCCCCTTCTTGAGTTAATACTCCTTAATTGGAGTGAGTACTGTGGCATCTCAAATGAGTGCCACATGGCACTCATGTGTGTGTCCTTCTAATGGAGCCCAAGAGATGGTTCACACCATCTTTTCTATATGGACTCCCTTCATAACATTTCCTTCCCCTTAACTCCATTTTTGTCCTCAAAAATGGTATTGGAAGGTCTAGAAATCAAGAGGGTGGTACTCCCACTATATCCCCATGTATAGAAATACATGGTCCTGTCTCCGTGTTGTTTCCCCATATCCTTCCCCTTAAGAAAACTCTTGGGAAGGTAAACTAAAACTGGGAAACCGTCTCTGAAGGGTGCTAACCCGCTCCCATGTGGCACTATCTTCTGAACTATCTTTCCACTTTACTAGGCACTCTTTATACAAGTGACTTCTCGTCCGTTTCTCTCGAGTGCGTAGTATGCTCTCTGGCTCATGTGGAATAGATTGAACAGAAATAGGCTCTACTACCTCACTATCTGGAATGAGGTTGTCAGACTCACCCAGCCTTTTCTTAAGCCGGCTAACATGAAAAACTGGATGAATTTGACTACTCTCTGGAAGTTGGAGCTGGTAAGCCATCTTTCCTATTCTCTTAAGTATTTGGAAAGGTCCACAATACCTAGGAGATAATTTTGGACAAGGTCCCGTCTTCATGGTTTCAGACCTAGATGGAACTCTAAGATAGACTTGCTCTCCTACCTCAAAGTTGATATCTCTTCTTTGAGGGTCAGCATAGGCTCTAGCCCTATCCTGAGCTTTCCTAATGCTGTCCTTAGCAAGTCTAAGCATATCATTCATTTCTTCCAAGAAGTCCTTTGCAGCTTGAACTTTTTCATTCTGCAAGCCAACTGCATAAGGAGCCCTTGGCTGAAACCCATACATAAGCATAAATGGACTATGCCCAGTGGAAGAGTGCTTGGCACTATTATATGCAAACTCTACTATAGGTAAGTACTCCTCCCAATTAGTTTGCCTTTCATTCACATATGCTCGAAGCATATCCTCTAGGATTTGGTTAACCCTTTCTGTTTGCCCATCCGACTGTGGATGCTCGGCCGTACTCATGCTAAGCTTTGTATCCAACCTTTTGAAGACCGCTCTCCAAAAATGGCTAGTAAACTTCCTATCCCGATCAGAAACTATGTCTAAAGGAAGACCATACAACCGGTATAGGTTCTCAACAAAGAGTCTAGCCAACTCAGGTGTCTTCACTGTAGTATGTGTTGGAATAAACCTAGCCATTTTGGTTAACCTATCCACAATTACCCAGACCGAGTCGTGCCCTCTCTGTGTCTTAGGTAATCCGACTATAAAGTCCATGGAGATACTCTCCCACTTCCCATTGGGAATATCCAATGGGTGGAGTAGCCCTCCAATCCTTAATCTCTCAGCTTTGTTGACCTGGCATTTATTGCACTTAAGCACATACTCTAGGACGTCCTTATGGAGTCCAGGCCAATAAAACTGCCTCTTAACAAGATCATAAGTCTTGTTAACTCCTGGGTGTCCCGCACTAGGTGTGTCATGACACTCATATAAAATATGCCGTCTCATCTCAGTATCTCTAGGGACACACACCTTACCTTTATATAACAGATATCCATCATGGACACTGTAATTCTTCCACTTGAATCCTTCTTGAGTACCCATCGATACTCCATCCTCATTGGAAACCCGTATATCACGATCCCCATTCTCTATGGCTTCCCAAATCTCGGAATATGGAGGATCAAGCCTACATTTCCCTCTAATAGACTCAAGTAGCTCACTAGTGATCTGAGTAAAACTCAGTCCATTGAGCATAGGCATGCGGCTAAATGAATCAGCCACTACATTAAACTTTCCCTTCCTATACCTAAGCTCGTAATCAAACTCTTGAAGGGTCTCTGCCCATCGGGCTTTACGACCTTTAAGGTCTGTTTGATTAGAGAGCCACTTAATGCTCTCTTGATCAAACACTATCGTAACTTTGGCACCATATAAATAATGACGCCACTTCTTCAAAGCATGGACTATTGCATACAACTCCTTCTCATAGACGGAGTAATTCTTTTGAGCCGGTTCTAGTTTCTTGCTCTCAAAAGCTAATGGTCGACCATCCTGTACTAAAACCGCTCCTATAGCAAAATCACTCGCGTCAGTTTCAACCACAAATGGTTTATTGGGATCTGCTATATGTAAAAGTGGAGCTGTAGCAATTGCTACCTTCAACTTTTCCATACTTTGCTTCTGTTCGTCTCCCCAATGAAAGGCTTTCCCTTTCCCTTTAAGCTGTTCCGTCATCGGGACAGCAATTTTGGCATAGTTCTTAATGAATCTTCGATAGAAACCTGATAAACCTAGGAAGATCTGCAGCTCCTCCAGGTTCCGTGGATGTGGCCATTCCATAATAGCCCTTACTTTTTCAGGATCCATCTGGATTCCATCTTGGGAGACTATATGCCCAAGGTATTTAACCTCTGTTTTGAAAAATTCACACTTTGACTCTTTAGCAAAGAGCGAATTTTTCCTTAGCACTTGAAATACTTTTCTCAAGTGTTCCAAGTGCTCCTGTTCTGATGCACTATAGATCAGAATGTCATCTAAAAAGTCTACTACAAAGTGTCCTAGATAAGGCCGTAAAACACTATTCATGAGTTTCATGAAAGTGGCAGGAGCATTGGTGAGACCAAAAGGCATCACCAAAAACTCATAGTGCCCATATCTAGTCCTAAATGCAGTCTTAGGGACATCCTCTGTCCTAATCCTGATCTGATGATATCCTGATCTAAGGTCAAGCTTGGTAAAATACCGAGCTTGATGTAACTGATCAAATAGATCTTCCAACCTAGGCATTGGAAATCTATTTTTGATAGTTATCTTATTAAGTGCTCTATAATCTATACATAGTCTCATAGAGCCATCTTTCTTTTTAACTAGGAGCATTGGCGATGCCCATGGTGAGTTACTAGGTTTGATGAAGCCTTTATCTAAATAATCCTGCAATTGCTTCTCAACCTCCTCATGCTGAGAAACACTAAGCCTATAAGGTGGTCTACAAATAGGGTTAGTGTTAGTAACAACCTCTATGGCATGGTCAATGTCCCCTCTCTCAGGTGGTAGCCCTCTAGGTAAGTCAGTGGGAAAAACATCTCTAAATTCAAACATAAGATCCTTAAAACTTTTAACTACACACTCTTGCAAAAAAAAATAGTAGAAAGTCATGTTCATATTTACATTCAAAGCATGAAAATATACATCAGATGAGCTGTCTATACAATGATCCATATCATGACTATACAATAAAAACATATCCTGTACATGCTGTGAACAACAGAGACTATACAACTCTAATGATGAGATGAGAGGTGCACTAGGTACATCTCTCTCTCCTTGAATATAAACTTTACTTCCATTCTTTTCAAACTCGAGTGTGTTATTTTGATAGCTGCGTTTAAGTGTATTTCCCAACCCCAATAGCCACTCTCTTCCTAAGACTAGATCTGTCCTCTCCATATTCATAATTTGGAAGTCCATATGATCTGTATAATCCTGCATCTTGACTTCCAAATTGGATACCATAGTATCCCATATTCTTTTATCTTGCCCTTGCATCATAGATACAATGTATTTATGTGCACTAGGCTGTTGGGGAATCTTCAATTTCTTGACCAAAGCATAGTTAATGAAATTATGAGTGGCAGAGTCATCTATCATGACTCGCACCCTGGTCCCGTATACACTACCATGTAGCTTGACCAAGTCATGTGGTCCAAACTGCGGTGACCACAATGACTAAGTCAAACAACACGTGTGCTCTATATCCTCGTGCATCACCTCCACTCCCTTGCAGCTAGAGCTGCCATGAATGGGAAAGGTCTGCACTAGGTGGACCGCCTTTTTGCCCCTTTCAGGAGCCGTACTAGACTCTGGTCCTTTCTTCTTTTCTTCCCCCTTCTTGAGTGGACAGTTCCACTGTGAGTGGCTAGGGGATAGGCACCTAAAACACAGGTTCTCTCTTTTGGCCTTCTCAAACTGGTCTGTGGATAGCTTAGGCCCTTGTGATCTTTGTTTTTTAATAAAAACCTTGTTTTTCCCAAAAGGCAACTTTTTCTTAAATTTAGTGGTGCTAAGAGGTTTAAGGGGCTGATCCGTCTCCATAGGAGTATACTGAGGACGGTTATGGTCCTCATATATCTGTGCATATTTGATCGCCTCCTCAAACGTCTTAGGCGCATTCCTCCTGACTTCCCTCTTTATGGCTTTATCTAAGCCCCTAACAAACCCTCTGGTCTTCTGAAAATCATCTAGACCCTTAAGCTTCAAAGTGATCTCTCTATAGTGGGATAGATAGACTGAAAGAGGCCTGCCTCTTTGAGTAATCCTATCCCACTCATCCCAATTCCTCTCCTCTTCATTTTCAGGAAGAAACTCTTTTAGGAAAAGAGTTTCAAACTGAATCCAGTCACTAGGGATAGAGTTCGCCTCCTTAAGACTCATCCACCACTTATAAGCACGCGGGCCGAGGGAGAGACTCGCCTCTAGCACACGATACTCAGGTGGGGTGCCCTTCAATTGATGCAAATCTTGCCACTTTTGTAAAAAAGTGTAGATTGCATCCTTATTCCTGTCTCGGTCATCCCCCGTGAAGGTTGGTGGCTTTAAGTCTTTCAGGAGGGGAGGTTCCCTAGAGCTCTCTCCGTTATACTTACTAGGAAGAGAAGTCTCTTTCCTAGTAATCTCTAGAGGAATGGTAGGAGTCTCTCTTTCCTTCCTAGCTAGGAAAGAGGTGACACTAGTCTCAAGAGAGATCATTTGAGACTTAAGTTGTTGTATAAGAGATGTAATGCTACCCAAATCTTTCTCTAACTTAAGGGTTTGCTCTTTCAAGTCAATGAATTGGTCACGAGTGACAAATTCATCTATAAGCTCTTCATAAGTATACTCTTGCTGTGAAGGCTCTTTTTCTTCTATATTCTCTTCTATTTCTTGTCCTAACTCTACTTCTTCCATCCTAGCATCCTGATCCTCTAGTTGCTCTCTAGGTGGAGAAGTGGTCTCAACTACTTGTTTGCCTTTATTTTCCATGTTTAAGTACCCTTCCCCCGTTTGCTAACTAGAGAGTATGAAAATGAATGGAAGTAGAGTTAAAATATGCAAGAAGAAGAGAGATATAACACAAGAGCACTTCCCTGATACAAAGTAGAGTTGCGGAAGCTAAATCCAGGTGGTCCTTGATGCTTCAAGCCGCTGATTTTAAGTCCTCGCCAGTCCCAAAAGAAAATTGGAAATGTCCGCTTGGTCCGGGGAGGTTCTAGACACCATAAACCATCCAAAATAACACCAAAAGTGCGTAGGAAAAGCCTCAAACGGGCAAACTGAATGCAACTGAACAATTTCAGAAATTTTCCAATCCTCGCCAGTCCACAAAGTGTTGCCCAGCACCTGCACTTCAAAAATTTAAGACAATCCCAAGTGAAAAAATTGGATTTGGAGTCCGGATGAAGAAAAACTAGGCCCGGAAGTGGCCGCCTAGTTCCTGCTGAAGCGCTGCAGAGAGATTTTGGTAGGGCAAATCTCTTCCAAATCCAACACCGATGGTCTCTGAGCGAAGCTTAAAAGTGTAGCTTCGAAACATGACCAAGATATTTGAAATCCGATATCGTATGAGGAAGATATGGTCCGAAGAAGTGAGGTATGTCACCGGTGGGAAGTGAAAAGCTTCATCTTCATGAATAGATGAGTTTAAGGAGCTCAAAACTGAGGAATGAAAGCTTCTTTCACTAAACCAACACCCCCCATCCCATAACCACAGCCCATAATACATATATCCCTCATGATTCTTATAAAATCTTGATCTAGATCATAAATTTGTAGCTCCAAAGTTTGGGAAAAAATTCGAAATCTTCTCCTATCCAAAGCTCATTGCTACCATTTTCGAAAAAACTCAGAGTTCACCTTCGATGAAGCTTGATATCCCATATGCAGGCGAAATTCGTGGTAAGCTCTTGTATAAGAGGAAGAGTCATTCGATACCTTCTCCAACTAGAGAGGAGGGGAGGAAGAGGAGCTCAGTCGGCTGCTCTCTGGCCGCCCGTCTCTGGCCGCCCGTCGGCGCCGCCTGTCGGCTGGGATGCCTCGTTGAATGGTGTCTTCTTGGCGCGTCGTCGCCTGCTCCCTGGCTCGGATACCAATGTGGAATGGAAACTTGAATGCTTCCAGTGATCCTCCTACTTTTGGGAGTCACTTCCAAAGGCACATAATTCGAGGTCCCTTCTCAGATCTGCGCGCACACGGAGTTCTTCGATAAAGATCGCCGCCCAGCCGCGTACCCCCTTCTTGAGTTAATACTCCTTAATTGGAGTGAGTACTGTGGCATCTCACATGAGTGCCACATGGCACTCATGTGTGTGTCCTTCTAATGGAGCCCAAGAGATGGTTCACACCATCTTTTCTATATGGACTCCCTTCATAACAGAGTAGAACAAAATACCTGAAGCCCTGAATAGATTCTGCTCTCATAGGTCAATTCACATCTGAATGAATAATCTGCAATTTCATGGTAGTTGTGATATGACCATGTTTCTTGAAAGGTAGTTTATGCATCTTACCTTCAAGAAAACCTTCACATATATCTGAATCATCTGGTAGCTTGAATGAGGGTAAAGACTCAGCCATACCTCTGTCTTTGATACTTTTGAGAGCTCCAAAACTAATATGTCTAAGTCTTTCATGCCATAGGTTCATATCTTCCACTGGTGATGAAGATTTTACCGCATATGCCTGACTGGTTTTTGACAAAACAAAGATCCCTCCTTTATGCTCACCTTGTAAAATACACTTGTCGTCTTTGTGTGATAAGATCTTACAAAGATCTCTCTCAAATACAACTATAAAACCATCACCTAAAAGTGCACATATAGATAGCAGATTCTTCTTCATTTCAGGCACATAAAGAACATCTAAAATCTGAAAATTACCACCTTCTCTTGACTTTAGGGTTACTGTACCTATTCTCACAACATTCAAATCATTGCCATCTGCAATAGTAACTCTTCTACTTGAAGAATAGGAAAGAGAGTAAAATACATTTCTGCAACCTGTCATATGCTTTGTAGCACCTGAGTCAAATATCCAAGGACTTGTTGAAAGAACTTGTAAAGTTGCCTGGTCAAAAGCTACTTCCTCAATGGTGATACAGGCATAAGAATCACCTTGAGATTTCCCTTTTTTATCATCATCTGCAACATTACCTGATGCCTTTTTCTTTTTTGCTACAATCCTTTTATAACATGCTAACTTAAAATGTCTAGGTTTCTTGTAGTAAAAACATATTACTTCCTTCTTCTTAGAAGACTTCTCTTTAGATGTAGTAGAAACAGAATCTAAAGTAGAAGGTAAGAGGGACCTACTATCCTTCTTGGATTGCTTTTCCTTCTTATCCTTCTTCTTCTTCTTTTTACCCTTTGATGAAGATGAAAGTGCTTCTTCATTCTCTTCCATTCCCTTCAACTGATCTTCATCTTGAAGCAACAAGAATTCTAGCTCTTCAAATGTAACCTCTCTATCTCTTGTGGTAAGGGTAAGAGTGGTTATAAACGATCAATATGAGATAGAAAGTAAATTAATTAGCGTATTTACCATTTCTTCATCTGATATCTCAACTCCTACATTTAGAAGTTGATCTCTCAAGTCAAGGAGTCTCCTAATGTGGGTTTGAATTGACTCACCAGTCTTCATCCTTGTACTTGCTAGTTATCTCCTCAAGTGAGCCTTCCTAGCAGGATTTCTACTCTGAAAAAGATTCTCAAGCTTCAACCAAGCTTGAATAGAACTTTTGCAAGATCTGATCTATGGTAGAATATGCTTTTTGACACTTATTGCTATGAATGAAAGTGCTAAAACATCTCTAGCATCCCATCTTGCCTGATCTTTAGTAGAAGGATCTCTAGGTAAAGACCTACCTGTGACTCTGGATGTCGAAGTGGTTACCTCTTCTTCAGTTGGTTCTGTAATAGTAATTCCAGTACCTCTTGAAGTTGTTGTAGCTCCTTCTTCGCCTTGAATTATTACGGTGTTTTACATTGCTACAAAGTTGTAATGTTTCCCAGCTTTCCCTCTATTGTAATGCTCTATTTATTTTTGTGAGATTTTCTTTTGTGTCCCAATGCTAGTATTGGATAGTGGGTTGGAGGATCCTAAATCCCCGCATAATTTTGATATGCTTCCATTATTTTAATCTTATTGTCATAAAAAAGCTAAAAACTATTATTTATCTGATGCACGTGATATGAATTGAACCATGTCCCTCTCAAATTCGAAGGATTTGCATTATACCACTTTCTCCTCACCATTTTGCACATCAGGTCTTCCTTAATTTTATCCATGTTATCTTTAAGCTAAGAAGAGAATCTACCTCAAATCCCTCTAACCTTCCAAAACCACTCTCTATAGACGATACAAAATATCTATGTGTCTAAAAGAAAACTCTATCATGAAAAACGTGAGGAAGAGATACTTGTGGAAAAACTAGTGCACCAACAACTGCATGCAATGTTTGGAAAGTACCTATAAGACTATGAAGTGGTTGCTCTTCTATCGAAGTAGAAGAAAATATATTTGCGACAAATAAAAGCATATTTAAATAGGTTTAGCTATATCCAATATTATAAAACATACAATATTGTAAAATATATATCTATCCATATTGAGATATATTCTACAAATCAACCTTATAGCCTCATATCCCTGTATTCTTATGTGTCGTAAGATCCTCCTCAACCATAATGCTTCATATGCTACAACACAAGGTGCTTTGTACTCATCTTTCATAGAAGATAATGTTATAGTTAGTTGCTTCTTACTAATCCAAGAGAAAACCCCATGTCCTAAAGAAAAGCAATATCCAAAAACTAATTTTCTGGTATCAATATCTCTAGCCTGATTTGAATCACAATATCCAACCAAAGAATATCCTTCTTCATAGAGAATACCATAATCAATGGTTCTTTTCACATACCTAAGTATCCATATGCTTGCCTTCCAATGAGTTTGGCAAGGCTTATTAGAGAACTTGCTTACCACTCCAACAGGATAGGAGATATCTGGTCTGCTATAGTACATGAGACTTCCAAATAATTTCTTGTATCTTCCAATATCCACTGGAGGTGAAGTATCTTCAGTAGATAATTTTGTGTTGACCTCCATAGGTGTAGAAATATCCTTGCAATCCTCCATGTCAAATTCCTTCAAGATCTTTCTTGCATACTTTTGTTGAAAGAAAAAAATCTTCCCTCATTCCTATCATACTTCATGTCATTTCAAATTTTGAACTCAAGGCATCTTTCATTTTTTGATGAAGAGCATCACAAGGTCATCTACATAAAGGAAAAGCACAATTGTCTTTCATCCTCTTTTTAGAACATACAAGTTATCATCAAAAGCACATCCTTTGAAACCTAGATCCTAGAGATACTTATCTATCCACTAGTACCATGCTCTAGGGGCTTGTTTGAGCCCATATAATGCCTTCTTTAGCTTAGATACCTTCTCCTTTGAATGGAACCTCAAACCTTGGTGGCTAAGACACATCTTCCTCCTCCTTGAGGCCTCCATTCAAGAACATTGATTTGACATCCATGTGATAGATTGGGCATCATTTATGTGTAGCCACAACTTGTACTACTTGGATAGTAGTTATCCTTACAATTAGGGCAAATGATTCGCAAAAGTCAATCCCTTCAATTTGTGAGTAGCCATGTGCAACAATTCTTGATTTGTACATTTCCAAAGTACCATCAGCCTTGTACTTTAGCTTTCACACCCATTTAGAGCCAATGATTGTACTCTTAGGGGGATCGTCCACTAGCTCGCAAGTTTCATTCTTCACGAAATCATTGTATTCTATTCCCATGACAGCCCTCCAATTCGGATCATCAAGTGCCTTCTTCCACATTGGTTGGTTCCTTTTCTTGTTCTTGAATCAGCTCAACCATCAAAGCCATATTTACAATATGGCCACTTGCTGGTCTCTATTCCTCTATTCTCTATGATCACCTCAGTCCATTTGCAACCTGTTTTAGTGATTGCGGGATGGGGTTTGGATAATAATAGAATTACCTCATCCAACATGGCAATGGTTTTTTTGCTTGGCTGACATTATGTTGGTGACTTTTAAACTCGTCCTCTTAGGATGATGCTTCCATCTCTTGTGTAGAAGTGATAGCTCTTGGGCAAAATTCATAATTGATTTCCCATTTGTATGATGATAAAGTGGAATCTCTCTTTTCCTCCTCCCCTGCATGTGATTGCTCCTCCTTAAACACGACATCGCAACTCGCCATTATCTTCTTCGCCTTAGGGTCATAAAGCTTATAAGCCTTCTTATCTTCAAACCCTTTCTCTTCAACATGCACCTTACCATCTCCATGATGATTCGATTCTAACATTTTGCAACACCATTCTATTCAAGGCTATGTGCCACTATGAGTTGATGCTTGATTTCTTTACTCTTCTAGACATCTTCAAACAATGTTGATGTGAATTCACCATCACCATCTAAATTTATTATTCTTCTTCCATATTTCAGTTTCAACAAGCTAAAGACATTCTTTAAGCTTACCAAAAGTTTGAGCCTTATTGAAAAGGAACTACACCCACATCTTCCTAATATAGTTGTCGATGAGTAACATGAAGTAGGAAGATCTAGCATAGGTATGTGTAGGTATTTTCCTAGACAAGTCAACATGCACCAACTCTAGAGGATAGCATGCTCTGTTCTTGCTTTCTTGTGGAAATTCCTTCCTCTATTTTACCTATCATGCAAGCTTTACATGGTTACTTCATCTCTGCAATCGATGATAGGTGTGTAATCATACCCCTATGATGCATCTCCTATAGTATAGGGTATCCAATATGGCCAAATCTCTCATGCCAGAGCTTACTTGTGCCAATGCTTGTAGTCATTGTAAGAGAAAACAACTCATACAAGTTGTTCCTTCTTATGTCAGTCCCAACAACATTGTTGTTACTATCCATAATCTTAGCTCATGTCTAACTAAAAGATACTTCATGACCTTGATCAATCATAGAAGCTAATGAAAGAAGATCCTATTTGATTTCTAGAACATGCAACACATTTGAAAGCTTTCTCATATCCTCATTAGAATTAATGAAATAAAACATACCTTCACTCTCTATAGCACATCTTGCATTATTGCCTACCTTTATTATGATGGCTTCCTTTAGAGGCTGTAAGGAACTAATCTTCAGCCAAGGAGCATACCTCTTCTATCGTAACAAATAATTCAAGTTTTGTTTCTATAGTGTTGGTAGAATCCTTGCCCTTGCCACCTTTTGAAGAGCCATTCTTATCTTTTCCCTTATTGATGTGATGTTCTTAATTATGTGGACTTTCTTCTTATACTAGAAATACTCTCCCTTGAACTTCTCTTTGGCATTCTTCTTGTTTGCTCCATGTTTTGAAGAGTCTGCTTTTCCTCCTTTGGCATTTGATGTGAATGGAGCATTTCCTTTGTTTCCACCACTCCTTGCCTTGAGCAACAGATTCTCCTCCATTGAACTCTTCAAACATTAGAGGTTGACGTATGATTTGATCATTAAGAGAAGTTACCAAACTATCAAACTTTGGTCGACAGATTCAAAAGAAATGTTGAGCTAGCTCCTCACTTGAATTTTGTACACTTGCTTCTTCCACTTGATCCAATAGATTCTTTATGTGAGTTATAAACACCTCTATAGTCCCCCCATCAGCAAACATCATTGCTTCTCCTGCTTGTGCTCCACCTACTCTTGTATGTGAACCACCTTGATTCCTAGTTGTATATGATGATGCACCACTTGAAATCTTATCTCTTTTGACATTGAATCCTCTGTAACCTCTAGGTCTTTGATTTTTTGCACCACTCATAGCCTCTTGAGCTATGATACCATGTAAAAAATAATAGCACAATGGAATAAACCAACAGATGATAACACAGAAAAGGGAGATGTAGATTGAGAGATAAATAACTCAAAATCTCAAATTGCCAAAATTAATAAAACTACAAAGATGGTGTTATCCACTAGTGCACTCACAATGTGGAGCTTAGATGGTGATCTAGTCACACTCTAGATGAAAGGCTTACTAGGCATAATCTATATAGAGCTACACATGGGGCATACTTATATAGCTTTTAAAGTGGGAGTCAGTATAGATAAATGTAACAGGGAAAGAAAAAATTGTAGATGAGATATACAATCCAAAAATATCTCCATACCACGTCCTACCATTGTGGCCCTATGGTCAGAAGGGATAGGCCATGTGGACCCCACAGAAGGGGGCAAGCCCCTATCTGCACTCTCCCCATTAAGGTTCTATGGGGAAAATGTGTGGCACCACAAGACCTTTATTTTCACCTGGAATGGGAACTCAATGACCCAAAATTTTATGCCCTACCTAACCTAATGGATAGGCTAACAAAGGTCATCTATTACCATCAGGATCACACATAGATCTCATTTAACTTGGAAGTTAGAGTTTCGACAAATGTTTGAACTCTCACAATGACTTCTCCTCATAATGGACCAAGATGAAGAAGTCTTGAGAAAAAAAAATCAATCCAAAGATGCACATACAATAATTAGATGACTTACCATTGTGCTCACATGATAAAGGTAATACAAGAGGTAGAAAGTTCTTATTCTGAACATGCAATTGAAATTGAGAAATGGAAGAAGGCTACAAATGAGAAAAGGATATTATGCAAATGATATTTTGAATTTGGCACCATTAAAAAAAGAAAATAATTTTTGATATATTTTCATCGTGATGTGTGAACACACTTAGGACGGACAAGGCACTTTTTTGCCTCCTTTGGAGGTTTTATTTCCCCTGGATTGTGTATATGCCTATAACCCTAATGGGTCACTTATCATTTCTACATTCACTTGGTAATACATTCTATATTGTGTTGTGCTCCAAGCTTCTTCTTCTTCTTCTTCTTGTGTTATTCATGTGCTTCTACAGACGTAGAGCTCTAACAATTGGTATTAGAATAGGACGTCGCTTCATCTAGGGTGTGGTTGACACCACTATGGTCACATTCTTAGAATCACATAAAAATTGGTGAGCATCTAAGGGCGATTAAGATTTTAAAACAACTTCACTAGGTGGCATCAAAATTTTGATATGAGCTCATTTTGGCCTTCAAACATACAATCACAATGACTTTGCAAGCAATTTCCTCCCTTTGTGCCAAACATATATACATGTTTTGGTTCCCTACTACAAGCATCTCAAAGTTTATTACACATTTAGCAAAGCTCAGCATGGTGTTTCTCTTCAACTTTTTGAGATACATACATCTTTCTGCATTAGAGTATTTATTCATTGGCCATGGTTAAAAGCAATGATGTATTCTGTATGTTGGTTGTTGAGGATAAATTGGATAATACTAGTTACCCATTGTGGGCATATATGATGCATCATGTATTGGTAGCAAAAGGGTTATGGAATATTGTGTAGGCTGTTGAAAAACCTCCTACTGCACCTGTAAATACAGTTATTGAAGATAATGTGGATGGCATTGAAGATGATGATCTATAATCTCTTGGACATGTTGCAATTCTTGCTACACCTATTGTGAAGAAACTTCATTGGGATGGTTGAGATTCTCAAGCACATGCATTGATAGCTTTGTTTGTCAAGCATACCATTATCCCTTGCATTTGTTCTTTCAAAAGATAACAAAGGATGCTTGGGATACACTTACAACTTTATACCAAGCAAGAAATGAGGCTTCTTTTGCTTACCTCCAAAAATAGTTGGAGATTCAACATATGAATGGAGAAGATTCTAGGGATAGTTTTTTGACAAAGATCAAACGTTTGAAGGAGCAGTTGATTTATGTCGATGAGATCTTGCCAGATAGTTCACTTGTGTAGATTTTTCTTAATGATATTCCATATTCCAATTGATGATGAAAGGCAATTCAAATGCCTTAAAATTTTAGGATTTAGCCTCTTTTTTGTTGCAGGAAGATCATTCCATGCAAAACAAGTCAATTATAAATATTGCAGATCAAGCTTTCTTAGTTAGTCAAAAGGGCAAAGGTAAATGAAGCTCATCTACTAGTAAGAATCATGTAAGAATTGCAGATTATTTGGCACATGTGAGATTCTCTATATATGAGACAGATAAAGACATTGGTCAGTCTTTATCAATGCACTTAGAGCAAACAAGTTGAAATTTTAAATAATAACAAAAGTACAAGTAATTATAATGATCTTAAATTCTAAGGTATCAAGCTCAACAAATGATGATCTACAATGAAATTAATGTATTTATTAACTTTATTTTCCCCCCCCATCATGTATGGTAGATACATCAATTTGCTCTCAAAAATATTTACATTCGGCTACATTGACATTGTCCATATATTTCCATATTGATGTGTGTGAGCACACTTAGGATTGCTAGGGAAATATTTTCCCTCTTTAGGAGGTCCTTTCCCCATCTTGTATATAGGGATATAACCCTAACGGGTCTCTTTTCTTTGTACATTGACTTGGTAATACATTCTGTATTGTGTTGTGCTACTAGTTTCTTCTTTGAATTTATGTTGTTCATGTGCTTCCATAGACGAACTCCAACAATTGGTATCAAAGCATGTCCTTGCTTCATCTAAGGAATCATGGACACCCCTCCAATCAAAGTCTCAAAATTGCATGAAAATTGGTGAGAAAACTTTGGGTTATTTGGAGTTCGAGTGCTTTTCTTTGTAGCATCGAAATTCATATGTAAGCTCATTTCAACCTCTAAATGCATATTTATAGGCTTCAATTTTCTACTGCAAGTACCTCAAAGTCTGCTATAAAATTAGCATAGCTTGATGGGGTGTTTCTGTTCAAATTTTTGAGATGCAATCAATTTTTTGCATCAAGGTACCTAGTCGTTGGCCACGGCTGAAAGCAATGATGTATTGTATATGTTGGTTGTTGAGGATATGTTGGATAGTACTAACACCTATTGTGGGCATATATGATACATCATATATTGGTAGGAAAAGGGTTGTGAAATATTGTGTAGGATGTTGAAGAACATCCTAATGCACCTGCAAATATAGTTATTCAAGGTGATGCATATGGCATTGAAGATGATGATCTTCAATTTCCTGCTCATTTTGCAATTCATGTTGCACCTAATGTAGAGCAATTTTGTTAGGATGGTAAAGTTGCTCATGCACATGCATTGAAAGCTTTGTCTATCAAATGTTCCATTCTCCCTCAGATATTCTCTTGCAAGATAACAAAGGATGCTTAGGTTACACTTATAAATTTATACCAAGCAAGAAATGGGGCTCATGTTGCTTACCTCGAAAAAAAATTTGAGAGTGAGCATAAAAATGAAAGACATTCTATGGATAGCTTTTTGACAAAGATCAAAGATTTGAAGGTGTGATTGACTTTTGCTGGTTCAATCTTGCTAGATAGTTCACCTACGCAAGTTATTCTTAATGGTATTACAAATTCATATCAAAGTTCTTCTTTTGATCTTGGATTGATGATGAAAGGCAATCCAAATGCCTTAAAATTTGAGGATTTAGTCTCTATTTCTCTACAAGAAGATCATTAAAGAACATGTCAATTATGGGTCACAAATCAAGATTTCTTGGCTATTCAAAAGGGAAAAGGCAAATGGATCTCATCTACTAGTAAGCAAAAATCTGTTGATGCTACATGGTCAAAGAAGGAAGAAAAAGATGATAAGGAAAAAAAATCATAAACAATTTTACAAATACCATAAGGCAAATGATCATGTCATAAACAATTATCCTAAATTAACTGCAAAAGAGGAAAAGAAGAACGAGACTTGAATGGTTGTTGCAGATGTCTCTACACTTAAAGTAGAGTTTGTTAATCTTGTTTTGAATGAAGAATGGTTATTTACTATTGTTTATAGCTATGATCTATTTTGTTATGAACAGTGTATGTCTATTGTAGACTTAGATGTTTGGTACTTTGATAGTCGGGCAACCAAACATTTTATCTCGCAGAGAAGTTTCTTTAGTTTTGAGTCTGCCCCTATAGGGAATATTTTCACACATGCTAATGACTCCTCTCCTCCTATAATGGGATTTTTTAAGATCCTTTGAATACTGTTGATGGTATTTCTTCAACCTTTTCAGATGCTTTATATATGCCAAGGATCAAGAAAAATATTTTATCAATTTTTGTTGATATATTTAGGTAGTGATGTGTGTGAACACACTAGGACCGCCGGGGCACTTTTTTCCCTCTTTAGGAGGTTCTTTTCCCTCGGCTTATATATACGCCTATTGCCCTAATGGGCTACTTATCTTTGTACATTCTCTAGTAATACATTCAGTCTTGTGTGTTGTGCTCCAAGCTTCTTCTTCTTCCTTGTGCTGTTTGCGTGCTTCTGCAGACATCTATCTCCAACAATTGGTATCAGAGCAGGTCGTCGCTTCATCTAGGGCGCCATCAAAACTCCTCCGTTTGCAGTCTCAGAATCGTACGAATTTTCGTGAGCATACTCAGGGTGTTTCCGAGATCAAAACACCTTCGCTGTGTGGTGCCGAAATCGCGATCTGAGCTCGTTTCGGCCTCTGAACGCACTATCACAGCGCTTGTGCAGGCTATTTCGTCTTTTTGTGCCAAAGGTATATACTAGTTTTTGTTCGCCAATATAAGCGTCTCAAAGTCTGCTACAAGTTTAGCAGAACTCGTCTCGATAGTTCCGTTCAACTTTTTGAGATACAGTCAATTTTCTGCATCAAGGTATTTTAGTCACCGGCCATGGCTGAAAGCAGTGATGTATTCCATATGTTGATGTTGAGGATAAGTTGGATGGTACCAACTACCTATTATGGGCTTATATGATGTGACATGTATTGGTTGCAAAAGGATTGTGGAACATTGTGCAGGGTGTTGAAAGACGTCCTGTTACACCTGTAACAACAGGTACTATGAATACAAGTGTTGGAGCTAATGAAGATGGTGTCGAAGATGATATTGTGTAGATTCCTGTTCATGCTGTTGTTTCTACTGTACCTACTGCAGAGCAGATTCGTTGGGATGGCAGAGATGCCCAGGCACATGCATTGATAGCTTTGTCTATCAAACGTGCCATTATTCCTCACATTCGCTCTTGCAGAACAGCTAGGGATGCTTGGGATACACTTACCACATTGTACCAAGCTAGGAATGAGGCTCGTGTTGCTTACCTCTGAAAACAGTTGGAGAGTGAGCACATGAATGAAGGTGATTCTATGGACAGTTTCCTAACAAAGATCAAAGATTTGAAGAAACAGTTGATTTCTGCTGATGAGGTTATACCAGATAACTCACTTGTGCAGACCGTTCTGAATGGTCTTCCTGATTCATATTAGAGTTTTGCTTCTACTCTTCGGTTGATGATGAAAGGCAATCCAAATGCCTTATCATTTGAGGAGTTACTTTCTGTTCTGTTGCAGGAAGATCAATCCAGACAGAACAAGTCCATTATGCGTGTTGCAGATCAAGCTTTCCTGGCTAGTCAGAAGGGCAAAGGAAAATGGAGCTCTTCTACTAGTAAGCAGAAATCTACAAATGCTGCACATTCAAAGAACCAAGATAAAGATGAGAAGAAATCAAAAAAGCAGAAATTTTTTTGCAAATACTGTAAAGGGAATGATCATATAATAAAGAACTGTCCAAAACTGGCTGCAAAAGAGGCAAAGAAAAAGGAGGCTGGAATGGTTATTGCAGAAGCCTCTACACCAAAAACAGAGTCTGCTAATCTTGTGCAGGAAGAAGAATTGGCGTTTACTACTGTTTGCAGTTTTGATCCATCTTCTCATGAGTAGTGCATGTCTGCAGTGGACTCAGATGTTTGGTACTTTGACAGTGGGGCGACCAAACATATTACCTCGCAGCATAGTTTCTTCTCTTCACTTGAGCCTGCCCCTACAGGGAATACTGTCACATGCACCAATAACTCCTCTTATCCTGTTATGGGAGTTGGTAAGATCATTCCGACTACTGCTGATGGTAGTTCTTTCACCTTTTCCGATGCTTTATTTGTGCCAAGGATCAAGGAGAATCTGTTATCAATTTCTGCATTAGCCAAGATTGGCTTGGTTGTGAAATTTGTTGATGACAGATGTACAGTTCATGATCTGTCAAATGGCGATGTTATTATTGCTTCTGGCATTTTATGTCGTGGGTTGTATAAGCTCATAGACTATGAAAGATCTGTGAATGATTCAACATGTGCAGTTCATGATTCTCAGGCCATGTCAGATGCAAAGCTTTGGCATGCACGCTTTGGTCATCTGAATTTTGCTAGTTTGCTACACCTCTAGAAATCTGATATGGTGTCTTCTTTGCCCAAGCTTGAGGCACCTGGGAAACATGTATGTGAAGGCTGTAATTTGGGCAAAATGCAGTGTTCCTCCTTTCCAAAAGATGGTTCAGTTCGGTCTACGCAAAAATTGCAGCTTGTACATAGTGATGTCTGTGGTCCTATGCAGACACCTTCTTTTGGAAACTATCTTTACTTCGTGACTTTCATTGATGATTTTTCCAGGCATGCATGGGTATATCCATTGAAGGCAAAGTCCGAAGTGTTTTTGTGCTTCAAACAGTTTTTGGTTTTGGCTGAAAATCTATCAGCATGTAAAATGGGCACCCTCCGTTCTGATCGAGGGGAGGAATATATGTCTTCTGATTTTAATGCATTTCTGGCTGAACGTGGGATAAAACACTAGTGTACAGTGCCGTATACACCTCAACAGAATGGAGTTGCTGAATAGAAGAATAGGTCACTCATGGAGATGGTGAGGTGTATGGTCAAGAGTCAGGCTTTACCACATAGTTTCTGGCTTGAGGCTGTCATGTGTGCAGCATATGTACTTAACAGGTATCCCACTAAAGCGCTACAGTCTATCACTCCATATGAGGCTTGGCATGACCGCAAGCCATCTGTTGCTCATCTGTGTGTTTTTTGTTGTTTGGCATATGCATTAGTGCCTGAACAACATCGTAGAAAATTGGATGATAAGGCAGTAAAATGTATTTTTGTTGGGTACAGTTTTGAAAGTAAAGGCTATCGTCTGTATCATCCACAGACTAAACGCATTCTGGTTAGCCGTGATGTTGTTTTTGTGGAAGATGCTATTCAGCCATTGCTTTCATGTACCAAGGAGACATATGTCAGCTCCAAAGACATGTATGATACTTTGATGCCTCTTTTTACAGGTGGACAGTCTAGTGTTGGTCCTAATGAGGCAACTTCTCAGCCTTTGCGGGTTTCATATGATGATGCAGATAATTCTATTATGATGCAGATGCACATGATGCACTTATTGATGAGAGAGCTCATATTGAGCAGGCAAGAACTATGCCAAAATGGCTGGTGCAGACTTTGCGTGACAGCAAATTAGATGCACCTCTGTCATATCGTACTCGTTCAGGCTCTCATAGTGCCTCTTTTGCATCATATTGCTATGCTATGGCTTCGTCTGGTCTCTGTGATGAGAATGAGCCTGTTTCTTTTGATGAAGCACAAAATTCAAAAAATTGGATGGCTGCTATGCAATCTGAATATGATGCTATAATGAAGAATGGTACATGGTCTTTATGTGACTTTCCTCTTGGCAAGAAGGCCATTGGCACTAAGTGGGTATACAAGCTGAAGCGTAAACCTGATGGTACAGTTGACAAGTATAAGGCTAGGCTTGTTGCAAAGGGTTATGCGTAGGAAAGAGGCATTGATTTTGATGAGACCTTTGCACCTACATGTCGTATGACTACTGTTCTGAGCATTTGTGCACTTGCAGCCCATCATGGTTAGAATGTACATCAATTGGATATTAAAACAGCATTTCTGAATGGTGACTTGCTTGAAGAAGTGTATGTTTTTCAGCCCCGTGGCTTTGTGCAGAAAGGGCATGAAAACCAGGTGTGCAGGTTAAAGAAGGCATTATATGGTTTGAAGCAAGCACCACGTGCTTGGTATGAGAAGATACATGCCTATCTGGTTGCACATGGTTTTGAGAACAATCCAACTGAAATCACCTTATATGTTAAGCGTGCTAATGATGTGCTTCTGATCATTGTTGTCTATGTTGATGACATGCTGCTCACTGGTCCTATTGAGAAGCATATTGCTGATTTCAAGGCTGATTTGGGGCATTTGCATCACTATTTGGGCATTGAGTTTATGCAAGTTGATGGTGGAATGGCTTTGTGTCAAACGACATATATTGACACATTATTGCAGTGTTTTGGCCTTGAAGACTGTAAGCCTATTGCTACTCCTATGGAGACAGGTTTACGATTGAGTCTTCATGATGCTGGAGATGCATTTGATGCTGTTCTCTATCAGCAGGCTGTTGGATGCTTGATTTATTTATGCATTACTCGGCTAGATATTCAGTTTGTTGTCTCACAGATGAGCAGGTTTATGCATTGCCCAGGAGTCACGCATTGGAAGGCGGTCAAGCGCATCTTTCGCTACTTGAGTGGTACTCGACTACTTGGGTTGTTTTATCCCAAGGGGGGATCACTACCGCCAGATTTGCATGCTTTTTCTGACTCAGATTGGGCTGGTTGCTATGACACTCGTGTGTCCACTAGTGGTTTTTGCTTCATGCTTGGTAGCTCATGTATATCTTGGTTGAGCAAGAAGCAGCCTATTGTGGCCACTTCTAGTTGTGAGGCTGAGTATAGGGCAGCTTTCACAGCGACTGTTAAGTGTGTGTGGCTCAGACGCCTTATGGATGATTTGGGTGTTGGCCAGTCTTCTGCCACCACCATCTTCACTGACAGTCAGAGCGCATTGGCAGTTGCAAGGAACCCTATGTTCCATGCTCGTACTAAGCACATTGAGGTGCATTATCACTATGTCAGGGAGAGGTTCTCTGCTGGGGAGATCGGCTTGGCATATGTGCCCACGCAGGAGAACATAGCAGACCTTTTCACGAAGGCTCTGCCTAGGGAGAAGTTTGAAGCTTTCCGCAAAGCTTTGGGCTTACTTCCTTTTGTGGAGTGATTTCCACATAGCTTGGCACTTCCTTATACATGAGTGCCAGCTCCTTGTTCACCGCATCACTCCCAGGGGGGATTTGTTGATATATTTAGGTAGTGATGTGTGTGAACACACTAGGACCACCGCGGCACTTTTTTCCCTCTTTAGGAGGTTTTTTTCCCTCGGCTTATATATACGCCTATTGCCCTAATGGGCTACTTATCTTTGTACATTCTCTAGTAATACATTCAGTCTTGTGTGTTGTGCTCCAAGCTTCTTCTTCTTCCTTGTGATGTTCGCGTGCTTCTGCAGACATCTATCTCCAACAATTTTAGCATTAGCCAAGATTACCTTGTTTGCCAAATTTTTTTGATGACAGATATACATTTCATGATCTCTCAAATGGTGATGTTATTATTGCTTCTCACATGCTATGTCATGGGCTATATAAACTCCTAGACTATTAAATATGTGAATGATTCTACATGTGCAATTCAATACTCTCAAGCTATCTCAAATACAAAGCTTTAGCATGCATGCTTTTTTCATTTGAATTTTGCTAGTTTGCTTTGCTTATAAAAATCTAAAATGGTGTCCTCCTTGATCAAACTTGAGGAACTTTGTAAACATATCTATGAAGAATTTATTTTTGGGAAAAATGCAACATTCCTCCTTCGCAAAAAATGATTCAATTCAAGCTCCTCATAAATTGCAATAGTGATGTTTATGGTCCTATGCAGACACCTTCATTTGGGAACTACCTTACTTCGTGACATTTATTGATAAATTCTCCAAGCATGCATAGGTGTATCCACTAAAAGAAAAGTATGAAATGTTATGTACTTCAAATAGTTATTGGTTATGGTTCAAAATCTGTAAGCATATAAATTGGGCACCCTCTTTTCTGATTGAGGGGGGAATACATGTCTTCTCATTTTAATGCATTTTTGAATGAGAATGGAATAAAACATCAATGTATAGTGTTGTATACACCTCAAAAAAATGCAATTGGTCAAAGAAAGAACAAGTTTCTCATGGAAATGATGAGGCGTATGGTCAAAGTTCAACCTTTACCACAACTTTTGGCTTGAGGATATTATGTGTGCAACATATGTACGTAACAGATCTCCCCCCAAAGCACTGTATTTGATCACTCCATATGCGGCTTGGGATGGTCACAAGCCATCTATTGCTCATCTATGTATTTGGTTGTATGGTATATGCATTTGTGAATGCACAACAATGTAGAAAATTGGATGATAAAGTAGTGAAATGTATTTTTGTTGGGTATAGTTTTTAAATCAAAGCCTATTGTCTATATCATCCACGGACTAAACACATTTTGGTTAGACTCGATATTATCTTGTGGAAGATGTAGTTCAACAATTACTTTCATGTACCAAATAGACATCACGTAGCTCCAAGGATATTATGACACTTTGCTTCCTTTTTTTACAAGTGAACATTCAAGTGTTGGTCCAAATGAGGGAATTTCTCAACCCTTACAAGTTCTACATGATGATTCTAATAATTCCATATTTGATGTAAATTTACATGGAGCACTTGTTGATAAGAGAGCTCACATAGAAGAGACTAAAACTATGCCTAAATGGCTAGTGTAGACTTTGAGGGATAGAAAAATAGGTGCACCTTTGTCATATCATATCATATTCGTTGAGGTTCTAATAGTGCTTCTTTAGCATTAGATTCCTACAATGGCTTCCTCTAGACTGTGATGAAAATGAGCATGTTTCTTTTGATGAATCACAAAATTCAAAAAATTAGATTATCATTGTGCAATTGAAATATGATACTATTATAAAGATAGTATTTAGTCTTTATATGATTTGTGTCTAGGCAAAAAGGACATTGGCATTAAATGGGTGTACAAGTTGAAATGTAAGTGTGATGGAACAATTAAAAGGTATAGTTCTAGGCTTGTTGCCAAAGGTTATGCTCAAGAGAGAGGCATTTATTTTGATGAGTGATTTTCTCCTACATGCAGAATGACCGCTGTTTGTAGCATTTGTGCATGTGCATCTTATCATGGTTGAAATGTACATCATTTTGATCTTAAAACTCCATTTTTGAATGATGATTTACATGAAAAAAATTATGTATTTAAGCCACATGTTTTTGTGTAGAAAGGGCATGAAAATTAAGAGTGTAGGTTGAAAAAGGCATTATACAATTTGATGCAAGCACCACATGCTTGGTATTAGAAGATACATGCCTACTTGCTCACACATGGTTTTGAGACCTGAGAGCACTTTGTATGTTAAGCATGCAAATAATATATTGTTGATATATTTTGGTAGTGATGTATGTGAACACACTTAGGACTGTCGGGTCACAACTTTCCCTCTTTAGGAGGTTTTCTTCCCGTTGGCTTGTATATATGCCTATAACCCTAACAGATCACTTATCTTATACATTTGCTTGGTAATACATTCAGTATTGTGTGTTGTGCTCTAAGATTGATCTTCTCCCTAGTGTTATTAATGTGCTTTTGTAGACTTCAGACTCAAACAATTGGTATCAGAGCAGGTTGGTGCTTCATCTAGGGCATTGTCAACACTCCTCTATTCATAGGCTCAAAATCGCACAAAAATTGGTGTGCAAGCTATTTCATCCCTTTGTGTCATATATATATATATATATATATATATATATATATATATATATATATATATATATATATATATATATATATATATGTTTGAGTTCTCCACTACAAGTGCCTCAAAGTCTACTATAGGTTTAACAGAGCTTGACAAGATAGCTCTATTCAACTTTTTGAGATACAATCATTATTTGTGCCATAGTTCATGTTGCACCTACTGCATAGCAACTTCGTTGGAATGGTTCAAATGCTCATGCCCATGCATTGATAGCATTGTCTATCAAACGTGCCGTTATCCCTTATATTCTCTCTTGCAAAATAACAAAGGATGCTTGGGATACACTTACCACTTTATACGAGGAAAGACATGAGGTGCGTGTTGCTTACCTCCAAAAACAATTGGAGAGTGAGTATATGAATGAAGGAGATTGTATGAATAGATTTTGACAAAGATCAAAGATTTGAAAGAGCAGTTGATTTTTGCATGAAGTCTTGCGAGATAATTCACTTGTGCAATCCGTTCTTTATGGATTTCTAGATTCATATCAGAGTTTTTCTTCTACTATTTAGTTGATGATGAAAGGCAATCCAAATGCCTTAACATTTGAGTTAGTCTCTCTCTGTTTTGTTGCAGGAAGATCAATCAAGGAAGAACAATTTCATTATGCATATTGCAGATCAAGCTTCCTTTGCTAGTCAAAAGGGCAAAGGTAAATGGAGCTCATCTACTAGTAAGTAGAAATCTGCTAATTCTACACAATTGAAAAAGGATGAAAAAGATGAAAAGAAAACAAGAAAGCAAAAACAGTTCTGCAAATATTGTCAGTGAAATGATCATGTCATAAAGGGTTGTCAAAAAATGGTTACAAAAGAGGCAAAGAAAAAGGAGGTTGGAATGGGTGTCTACTACTGTTTGCAGCTATGCCCCATCTTCTCATGAATAGTGAATGTGTGGAGTAGATTGAGATGTTTGGTACTTTGATAGTAGGGCAACCAAACATATTACCTCACAACGGAGTTTCTTTACTTCACTTGAGCTTGCATGCATAGAGAATACTATCACATGCACCAACAACTCTTCTTCTCCTATCATGGGATTTGGTAAGATCATTATAACCACTGTTGATGGTAGTTCTTTCACATTATCAGATTCTTTGCTTATGCCAAGGGTCAAGAAAAATCTATTGTTAGTTTGAGCATTAGCCAAGATCAGCCTAGTTGTCAAATTTGTTGATGACACATGTATAGTTCATAATCAATCAAATGGCAATGTTATTATGGTGTTTGGCATTTTATGTTGTGGGTTGTATAAGCTCATAGACTATGCAAAATTTATCAATGTTTCAGCATGTGCACTTCAAGATTCTCATGCTATCTTAGATGCAAAGATTTGGCATGTACACTTTGGTCATCTGAATTTTTCTAGTTTTCTATGCTTGCAAAAATCTAAAATGGTTTCCTCTCTACCCAAACCTATCATATCATACTCATTGAGTCTCTCATAGTGCCTTTTCATCAAATTTCTATGCAATGTATACCTCTAGTCTTTGTGATAAGAATTAGCCTGTTTCTTTTGATGAAGCACAAAATTCAGAAAACTGGATGACTACTGTGCAATCAGAATATGATGCTATCATGAAGAATGAAACTTGGTCTTTATTTGATTTTCCTCCAGGCAAAAAGACCATCGACACTAAAAGGGTATACAAGCTGAAGCGTAAGCCTGACGAAAACAGTTGATAGGTATAAGGCTAGGCTTGTTGCAAAAGGTTATTCTCAAGAGAGAGACATTGATTTTGATGAGAGCAACATTTGCTCTCGAATACCAAATGACCTCCATTCGTAGCATTTGTGCACTTGCAGTTCATTCATGGTTGGAAGGCACATTAGTTGGACATTAAAACTGCATTTTTGAATGGTGACTTACATGGAGAAGTATATGTATTTCATCCCCATGATTTTATGCAGAAAGGGCACGAAAACAAAGTGTGCAAGTTGAAAAAGGCATATATGGTTTGAAGCAAGCACCACGTGCTTGGTATGTAAAGATACATGCCTATTTGATTACACATGGTTTTGAGAATAGTCCAACTAAGAGCACCTTACATGTTAAGCATGCAAATGATGTGCTGCTTATCATTGTTATCTATGTTGATGTCATGCTTCTACTGTTCCTAATGAGAAAAAGATTGCTCATTTTAAGGCTAATTTGCATGCCTCTTTTGAGATGTGAAACTTGGGGCAATTGCATCATTATTTGGGCATTGAGTTTATGCAAGTTGATGGTGGAATAGCTCTGTGTCAGACAAAATATATTGACATATTATTATAGCATTTTGGCCTTGAAGATTGCAAACCTATTGCCACTCCTATGGAAACATGTTTATGGTTGAGTCTTCATGATGTTGGAGATGCATTTGATGTTGTTCTCTATCAGCATGTTGTTGGATGTTTGGTTTACTTATGCATAACTCATCCTGGTATTCAGTTTGTTGTTTCTTAGTGAGCACGTTTATGCATTGCCTAGGTGTCTAAGCATTGGCAAGCAGTTAAGCACATCTTTCACTACTTGAGTGGTACTCGGCTACTTGGATTGTTTTATCCCAAGGTCAGATCAGTACCGCGAGATTTACAAGCTTTTGCTTACTTTGACTGGGTTGGTTGTTATGACACGTATATCCATTAGTAGGTTTTGCTTCATGCTTAGTAGGTCATGCATATCTTGTTTGAGCAAGAAGCAACCTATTGTGACCACTTCTAGTTGTGAGTCTAAGTATAGGGCAACTTTCACAACAATTGTTGAGTGTGTACGACTCAAACATGTTTTGGCTAATTTGGGTGTTAGTCAATCTTCTGCTACCACCATCTTCACTTACCTGTGTTCCATGCTCACGCAAAGCACATTGAGTTGCATTATCATTATGTCAGGGAGAGGTTCTCTAGAGAGATCAGATTGGCATATGTGCCCACACATGATAACATTGCAGATATTTTTGTAAAGGCTCTACCGGGGAAGAAGTTTGAAGCTTTCTGCAAAGCTTTGGGCTTACTTCATTTTGTGGATTAATCTCTTTTCACATAGCTTGGTACTTCCTTATACATGAGTGCCAGCTCTTTGTTCATCGCATTACTCCCAAGGGGAGATTTATTGATATATTTAGGTAGTGATATGTGAACACACTCAGGACTCCCGAGGCACTTTTTCCCATTTTTAAAAAGTTTTTTTTCTTGGCTTGTATATACACCTATAACACTAATGGGTCACGTATCTTTGTATATTCACTTGGTAATTCATTTAGTATTGTGTGTTGTGTTCCAAGCTGCTTCTTCTTCTTCCTTGTGTTGTTTGTGTGCTTTTGCAAACTTCAAACTCCAACATGATCTTATTATCATTGTTATATATGTTGATCATATATTTCTCACGCAGCCTAATGAGAAACATATTGTTGAATTCAAGGTTGATTTGCATGTATTTTTTAAGATGTCAAATTTTACGAGCTATTTCTCATATAAGCATGTTTATGCATTGCCCAAGTGTCAAGCATTGGCAAGCAATTAAAATTGATATATTTCAATAGTGATGTGTTTGAGCACACTTAGGACCACTAGGGCACGTTTTTCCCTCATTATGTTGTGTTGCACTTCAAGCTGATTCTTATTCCTTGTGTTGTTCATTTGCTTCTGCGAACCTCCAACTCCAACAATTAAGCACATCTTTCACTACTTGAGTACTACCCAACTACTTGGATTGTTTTATCCCAAGGGAAGATCATTATAGCTAGATTTACATGCTTTTTCTAACTTAGCCTCGGCTTGTTGCTATGACACTCATATGTAACCAATAGTTTTTGCTTCATGCGTGGTAGCTTATGCATATCTTCATTGAGGCAGAAACAACCTACTATGGCCACTTCTACTTGAGACTAAGTATAGGGTAGCTTTCATAATGATTGTTGACTGCGTGGGTCAAATGCCGTTTGCCTAATTGCGGTGTTGGTGAGTCTTCTACCACCACCATCTTCACTAACAATGAGAGTTCATTGGCAATTGCAAGGAACCATGTGTTCCATGCTTGCGCAAAGCATATTGAGGTGCACTACATTAACTCAAGGAGAGGTCATCTGCAAGAGAGATTAGTTTAGCTTATGTGACCACATAGAAAATGTAGCAAACCTTCTACAAAGGCTTTGTGCCTAGGGAGAAGTTTGAAGCTTCCCACAAAGCTTTGAGCCTACTTCTTTTTATCAATTTATCTCTTTCCACATAGTTTGACACTTCCTTATACATGAGTGCAAGCTCCCTGTTCACCATACCACCCCCAATGGGATTTGTTGATATGTTTGAGTAGTGATTTGTGTGAACACATTTCGAACCATCGAGGCATTTTTTTCTCTTTGTAGGAGGTTTTTTCCCTTGGCTTGTACATGTCTACAACCCTAATGGATCACTTACCTTTGTACATTCACTTGGTAATACATTCTGTATCGTGTTGTACTCCAAGCTCCTTTTGTTGCTCATGTGCTTTTGCAAACCTCGAACTCCAATACACATATCTTACGTATCAAGAATGGTGGAACACTTTCCTTGTCAATTCACTCATTAATTCTTAAGAAAGCTTTCTTTATGTACTTTATTGTAGGTACACTACCTTCTTATATTTTATTTTATCATTCATGTACTTCTCTTATGCTATAAAAGAAGTGCCTTTGCCTACATCTCCATGTACTCCTTTCCTCTTATACAATAGTTTTTATGCTTGCAAGAGCTCTCTCTTCTCTCATCTCCTTGACAAAAAAAACATGGATATATTTCATTTTTTATTCTCTTTGGGCGACAATGTTCTCTCAAAATCCTTCTGTCCTCGATGAAGTAGCTTTGGTAGCAAAGCACAAAGGAGAGAAAATGCATTATGTTTGTACTCTTCATCCATTCTTGTGTATCTTTTGTCCATGGTTCTAGAATGGTATCTAAAGCTTCTCAAGATTGGATATCATTTTAAGCTTTACGGCACCACTTACTAGCGTTGACAAAATATAGTATCCTCGTACTACACACGAGCAATGAAGAGCTTCGCTTTTATGAAATCTATCACTTCTCCGAGTCGTCCTTATACAAAACGAAAATGCAGATCTTGAACCAATGATAAAAACCCGTTTCACTCTCCAATGAGTAGCATAGAAGCCTAATCGTAATACAAACAGATCTAAATACACTTTCCAAAGAACCATGCACAATTAGTCTAAAGCCAAAAGCCTTCTTTGCATGGCTCAATGCCTATGTTCCAGAGAACAGCACAGAGCTAGTATAGATCCAAAAGCATCTCACTCCTCGAATTTTCTGTACGTGATCGAGAAAGGTTTTCATTTGGTCGAATCTTCTGTACGTGATCAAGAAAGGTCTTCATTTGGTGGGTGATGTTCTAGAGAACAGCATAGAGCTAGTATAGATCCAAAGACATCTTCTCACTCCTCGAATCTTCTGTACGTGATCAAGAAAGGTTTTCATTTGGTGGGTTTTGGGGGAATCAACATTCAGGAAGGAAAACATATTATTATCTCTATATCCTTTAATCCCAACACATTAGATTTGAAATTCAGTGGATAATCCATACCATCAAAGCGAGTCTCACAGCCGGTGCACATTGTTTAAATCTTGTTGAAGCCATATTACTGGCTAACATTTATTTGTACAAAATCACGCAATACAAAACAAATTTTAGTTAATAGGCCAGCTAGAGCATCTTTTAATGTACAACTTGCCAAGCTCTCAATCCTTGACAACAAGCCAATGTGTTCTGGCTGCATTTAATTTGAATCCTTTACACGGCTACATTCACTTCACTATTCCAGACGATGTCCTTCAAACCCATTGAAAAACTCCGATAGAACTGCATATTAGAGAAACACAAATATTAGTCAATCTCAATTGAACCGTATTCTCAATAACTTTTGTTAAAAAATATCATGCATCTAACAGATTAGAACGAGTCCATCCAAATTAAGAGGGTGCACTCATATAGCATCTAATGTATTCTGCTCATTACAAACTTAAGGCCAGAGTAAAGATCACCTTATCATAATCAGTAGTGTCACCAGCTGCTTTCTGTATTTCTACCATAAAGAGAGAAGGAGTAACCTCAAACACCTGAAAATAGCAGAAAGGAAATAAATTAGAATGATATGTTTGTCGTATATCGATTAATTTATCAACGTGATGATTACCTCTGTTGAAATAGAGAGATGGCCACTGCTACCTGGATCTCCACCTTGTAGCTTCATCTGAGGATATAATTATATAAGGAACATGTGACAAAAAAAAACATAGAAGGAGAGAAGATCTCATGCCTTATAGTCACGCTTGTGGACACTAAAGCCAAGAGGCTTAGCAGTCTCTTCTATCTTTGAAATAATCTCAGGTGCAGAAAGCCTTGAAGTGAAATGGCTAGTCTGTACATTATCCTGTTAATAACAACCAGATGTAAAGATCAGCTTGGTGATTTGAGGAGATTGGGAATAGTTAAAATACTTTCTGAACCAACTGAAGACTCAATCAGAACCTACAATTTCATCCTCAAATAAACCAGATAAGTTGAGGCCTTTGTTGAGGGAGATCAGTTCAAACGCATTCAGGGATGCTGGTCTTTTCATTTCAGTAACCAGCCCTGCCTGCAGAGGATACAGACATACTTAACAAATCTTAGAAAGATAGGATCACTACTACTCACATGTGTACAAATCAATGAACTGACCCGAATAGACACTTTTATCAATAATCACATAATTTCAGCCCATCTGGACAGCACGTACCTCAGACTCGCTAAACACTGCATCGACATCATCCAGCTTGACATCATGATTTGCAACAAATCTGGGAGGCTTGTAGCCTTTTCTAAACCAGGAATCTCGTAAAATCTGGTCGATGGTGATGCGCTGCAAATCATCCATGCACACCTTGATTAAACTGAAAACAGGCCAGGGATGATCCAAATCAAAAACACTGCCCCTTGCTGTGAAGAGTTTCAATTTTAATGCTTACGTGCTTAGGATTTGGTGTTAGGATTTTGGAGATCAGTCTTTTAGCTCCTGAAGAAAATGAGTCAGGGAACGAGAATTCACCCTTGTAAATCTGGCAAATAGAAATCCAGTCTTAGCCAGCAGTAAACCATATTCACGGATCAAACTTTTCAGAGTAAATAATACCTTCTTGTAAAGATTACCAAGGTTTTTGTCATCAAATGGTAGATATCCTGCCATTAGAACATACAGGATAACCCCACACGACCATAAGTCAGCCTTGGCCCCATCGTAACCCTTACTCACAATCACCTTGTGAAACAAAAGGAAACAAAAAACCCAATATGAAACATATGTCACTAAAAGAATCATTGCAGAAAATGAAGAGAAAAACAGCACATACTTCTGGAGCAACATAATTTGGGGTGCCACAAGTGGTATGAAGAAGCCCATCTTCCTGTGAGGTTACACGCAAAAAAAATGTCAAGACGGATGTGGACGTGATATTCAAGATAAGATAGTTTTCGTATTAAGTACTGACTCTACACTGTTGCGGTAAGGCACTGAGCCCAAAATCTGATATTCTTAGATTGCCCTGTGAGTCGAGTAGAAGATTTTCTGGCTGGGTGAACAAAAAACAGTGATGGCATCAGAACTACACAGACTCCATATCCAAAACAAAAACCTCATCGGAGCAAAATTAGGGAGTGAAATGAACACAGCATTTCTCCTATTCATACCTTAAGATCTCTATGGCAAACACCTCGACTATGACAATAAGAAACAGCATTGATTAATTGTTGAAAATATTTTCTGGCCTCATCTTCTTTTAGCCGTTTTTCTCTGCTCTGTGATGATCAACACAATGATTACATGGATGCAAGCATAAGTACCATTGCATTGGAGAAGGAATGAATATCTTCACCCACAATTTTATTGAAGAGTTCTCCACCACTAACATATTCCATAACAAAATAAATGTTGCTTTTGCTCGCCATCACCTGCAGAGAACATAAAGAAGTTAACCTGACACAGTAATCTACCGAAGACAGAATAAGTTAAAAGGAAAATCATTGACATGGATTCTTCGAGAATACTCTTAAATCAAAATACCTCATAAAGCTTCACAACGTTAGGATGGCTAGCACGCTTCATGGTAGAGATTTCTCTTTTGATCTGCCACAGATAAGGAAAAGAGGACGTCACTAAGGTGTGATCCAAATCAAACCTTCCAGATCGGAACAGGCAAAATTTATCACGTGCGAATGTCGACGGTTATTCGCTATTTCTGAACATCAGCGACAAAGAAGCTGATAAAAAATACACTTCCGCCATCACATTGGGAGATCGATGTCTTATGGAAGTGAATAGGTTTCTTCAACGTAGGGAAGAAGCATGAACAAGCCGGATAATGGAACAGAATACATAAGCAGAGTATTCAATCATCAGAACAGAAAATAATGAACAGAAAGATTAAACATGGCGGATGCAAGGATAAGCAACATAAGGAAATGAAGAGAAGAAGAATCAAAAAATTGAAAATTCCTTCAGTCTCTGCTTCGGGATCTCTAAAGACTGTGCAGGGCAGACGAAAACAAAAAACTGCAAATAGAATGCGGAAGAAACATAAAACAGCAAGACAACAAAATAATTATTAAGGGTGCCTTTTCAAATATTAATCGACCCACTAGTCCGGATTTTCTGAGTTTCCGCAACGGGAAGAGGCCCGAAAAATCAAACAAGTCTCGAGACATAGTATGCAGAGGATGATAATACATCACGTAAAGAATCCACCGTCAGCTTCGACGTTGCCGAGGAAAAATGGCAGAAAAGAAAACGTTTCGTTTGTTTGAATGATATTAAAGCGAAAGAGCGAGCTAACCTGTTCAACCATGTTCTCCTTGTATATTTTTGCTTTGTCAAGGATCTTTATGGCAACATATTCACGGGTATCTACATTTCGAGCAAGCTTAACCTTGGCGAAGTTTCCCTTACCCAATGTCCGGCCGATCTCGTATCGGCCGACACGGGTTCGGGCGATGGAACAACTATTATCACTCATTACGGATATGACTGTGCGTCGGACGCACAGAAGAGGGTAGATGCGGGGAAATCAATTCGATAATAATAAAGGAGGCCACTGCATTGAGGAAAAGCCGAAAAGCCTGTTTCTGTAGCGTGCGCTCATAGCCATAGCTATGATTGTTACTGCTGATGCTTCTGATCGGGAAGTGGATATTCAAACTGAGAAGGAAACGGCGACAATTGGAAACGGGAAGTGCACCTGAGGCGCTGCACATGTAGAAGGCGAATTGAAATGAAGGAAGCAGGGATAATTATGGGGATTCTGTACTTGATCAAATCAGGGCCCGTGTCGTTCCCTCTGAAATTCTCGCACACCTGTCACACACGCTCGAATGGATCGCATCACAGTTTTGCCATGACCCGTAAGTCATGTGTCATACTCAAGAAACCCACTTCCATACACATCGTTCAGGAAGGGCCCCAACTTCGAAGATGCGATGCGGACCGTGGACAAGGAAAAACCACACATAGGTCGCTCAGAAGACCTCCGCACGTGTCAAAACACGAAGAAATGGTAATGTAATTGGATAAAAAGATAAGTATAATGTGCCGTGGTTCGACTGTTCGACCGGTCGATAGGAACTACTTCAGTACAAAATGGACACACACCATTGACGGCGGGACGGATAACTATTAACGTCATAGATGTTGACTTCCTTAATTTTAAGCGCAGTTAAATTAAGTTCTAAGCTCATCTAGCTCAGCAGCGACTCCATAGCTCCGATTTTCAACACTTTGCAGCAGAGATTCCCCACAAAACCCAAAAAATTGTGATTGGAGACTGCCCACATGCGTAACAGCGACTCGCGAGACTTGCAGTAACGAAGCACTAGCGACTGTTATCGCCCTTGGTAGATGATTATGAGCATTCGTCACCTGCGTCCTCTAGATCGCATTTTTCCTGCTCGACTGTACTCTATTGTGATCCTTTCTTGGCTACTTATTTCCTCCCAAACCTACTGAAAAACTGATGGGTTTATCTTTTCTGTTCACTTAATTTGAGCTCTGTTTGCAGATGATAATAACAATGAAATTATAACTTTGTTAGTTGGGCTGGCTCGGTCTTTCACTTCTTGTGGCAGAGATGAAGGTTCAATTCTCACTTAGGAAAGGACACTACTACGGTCAGTGTAAATCATGCTATTTCCAATTGAAATCATTTTTCTCTTGAGTAGTTTTTGGGCAGTAACTTTTGCTTTGTGAACTACGAAGAGTTTGATAGGTATTATTCCCATTCACTTGTACAATTGCAATTTCAAAATTAAAGCTGAAGAAGTAAGCTTCAGCTGAACCTTCATTTAAAAAAATATATATCTTAATTATTATTATTGTTAGTATAACGAGTGATTTTAGCGCTGCAGTAAATTTCCTTTTCGTCAGATAAAGACTTAAAAATTGCGAGCCAGAATGTTATAGTCAATGGAATCGTAATTTGAATTATTTCTGTTTGCTCGCGATTATAATAAGAACCATATTGATAACAATAATATTATTATATTACTATAATTAATACTAGCCAGCTAACTTTTAGTGCTTTGTACAGTACTCTCATGTGGAAAGTTGGAAAATTCAAATTCGTAATTTAACTTTTTACCAGTTTTAGCCTTTGAAATCGCGAATTCGATTCTGTATTATTTTATTTGATTTTTTTTTTTAATAAAAAGAAGTTCGGCCTTAGCTAATCTTCCAAACTTTAATTAAAATAAAAGAGAAAAGTTACAAGTGGATGGGACTAGTGCCCATGGGATCCCTCAAATCTCACAATGCAAGGGAGGAATATGGCAGCCTAGAGGGCATTACAAATGAGGCGGATAAATTTATTATCACCCTCATGTGGGACCCATTTGGGTTTCAACTTGTTGTTTTCGAGGAGATAAATATAGTGATGTCTAAACGACGGAGATCTCTTATCTCGAGAGATTCTTTTACCTAGAAGAAACAAGGATTTCTCGATCGACCATTCCTTAGGAGTTTGGCCAAAATTGACAGCACATCTCTCCCTCCAAATCTTCTAGTAAAAAATAAGAAAAGAGAATAAATTTTTTTCCCTAAAAAATAAGAAAAGAGAATTAATTCATCCACGTCCGGTAGATTGTTTGGCAAAGCTTTGGTCTCAAGCTTTGGCAGTTGAGCCAGAGGTTCAAAGTTCAACTCCCATAGTGGACATGTGATAGCTCTGGATAATTTAAACGAGTTGTAACTCAGTCTAGCTTCTACTTTGTTGGATATGAGGGTCCAAAGTTCAACTCCCGCAAATTCGATTCTGGATTATTTTATTTGAATTCTTTTTTTTTCTGAGAAAACAAGAAAAGAGAATTAATTCATCCACGTACAATAGAATCTTTGGCCTCTTGAGGCAGAGATCCAGAGTTCAACTCTCGAACTGGACATGTAACGGCTCTGGCAAATTTAAACGAGTTGTAACCTAGTGTAACCTCTACTTTATGGGATATGGGGATCCCGTGGGTACTAGACCATTCACTTGTAAAGTTGTAGTTTCAAAGTTGAAGTTGTGGGAATAGACGTCTATCAAACCTCCTTTTTTTTTTTTAAAAAAAAGAGAATTAAATAAAACGATGGAAGTTACATTGAGGTCGAATACAACCAAAATGAGAAATTTTACAATATTTCTAAGGGTGGATTCAAACTTAGCTAGGGGAGCCACACACTTAGTCCAATGATGTGAAGCCATTTGTATAGGTTCCTCTAGGGGAGCCACACACTTAGTCCAATGATGTGAAGCCATTTGTATAGGTTCCTCTAGGGGAGCCACACACTTAGTCCAATGATGTGAAGCCATTTGTATAGGTACCTCTGAGATCTTTTCACACTGAATGGTGAAACAACTCAAAAAGTGTGATGAGTAGGTGGAGCAAGAACCTCTATAGAGTTCCAACCCCCCTCCTCCCACCCCAGCATGTTCCAAAAGTTTTATGTAATTACGTGGAACTTTTGACATAAAAATACTCTAAATATATATATATATATATATATATATATATATATATATATATATATATATATATATATATATGTGTGTGTGTGTGTGTGTGTGTGTGTGTGTGTGTGTGTGTATGTGTGTGTGTGTATGTGTGTGTGTGTTGGAGTTAGACATCTACAGAAGCATGCGAACAGCACACGGAAGAAGAAGAAGCTTGGAGCACAACACACAATACTGAATGTATTACCACTGGAATGTACAAAGTTAAGTAACCCGTTAGGGCTATAGGCATATATACAAGCTGGGGGAAAAAACCTCCTAAAGAGGCAAAAAAGTGCCCTTGTGGTCCTAGTATGTTCACACATATCATTACCTAAATGTATCAACAAATCCCACCTGGGAATGATGTGGTGAACAAGGAGCTGGCACTCATGTATAAGGAAGTGCCAAGCTATGTGGAATCAATCCAAGTGCAAAGCTTTGTGGAAAGCTTCAAACTTCTCCCTAGGTAGAGCCTTCATGAAAAGGTCTGCAATGTTCTCCTGCATGGGCACATATGCCAAGTTGATCTCTCCAACAGAGAACCTCTCCCTCACATAATGATAATGCATCTCAATGAGAGCCTGACCGAATATGATATGACAGAGGTGCATCTAATTTGCTATCATGCAAAGTCTGCACTAGGTATTTTGGCATAGTTTTTGCCTCCTCAATATCAGCTCTCTCATCAACAAGTGCATCATGTAAATCTACATCAGAAATGGAATGGTCTGCATCATCACATGAAACCTGTAAAGGCTGAGAAGTTGCCTCATTAGGACCAGCACTAGACTGTCCACCTATAAAAAGAGGCAGCAAAGTATCATACATGTCTTTGGAGCTAACAGATATCTCCTTCGTACATGAAAGGAAGGGCTGAATAACATCTTCCACAAAAACAACATCATGGCTAACCAAAATGTGTTTATTCTATGAATGATACAGATGATAGCCTTTGGTTTCAGAATTGTACCCAACAAAAATACATTCACTACTTTATCATCCAATTTTATGCGATGTTGTTCAAGCACTAATGCATATGCCAAACAACCAAAAACATGCAGATGAGCAAGAGATGGCTTGTTACCATGCCAAGCCTCATATAGAGTGATAGGCTGCAACCCTTTAGTGGGACACGTGTTAAGTACATATGTTGCACACATAACAACTTCAAGCTAGAAACTATGCGGTAAAGCTGACTCTTGACCATACACCTCACCATCTCTATGAGTGACCTATTCTTCCGTTCAGCAACTCCATTTTGTTGAGGTGTATATGGCACTGTACACTGATGTTTTATCCCACGTTCATCCAGAAATGCATTAAAGTCAGAAGACATATATTCTCCCCTCAATAGAAATGGAGGGTGCCCATTTTACATGCTGATAGATTTTCAACCAAAACCAAAAATTGTTTGAAGCACATAAACACTTCGGACTTTGCTTTCAATGGATATACCCATGCATGCCTAGAAAAATCATCAATGAAAGTCACGAAGTAAAGATAGTTTCCAAAAGAGGGTGTCTGCATAGGGCCACAGACATCACTCTAAACAAGCTGCAATTTATGTGTAGCTCAAACAGAACCATCTTTTGGGAATGAGGAATGTTGCATTTTTCCCAAAATATAGGCTTCACATATATGTTTACTAGGTGCCTCAAGTTTGGGCAAAGAGGACATCATTTCAGATTTCTGCATGCATAGCAAACTAGCAAAACTAAGATGACCAAAGCATGCATGCCAAAGCTTTGCATCTTATATAGCCTAAGAATCATATACTGCACATGCTCAATCATTCACATATTTTTCATAATCTATGAGCATATACAACCCACCAGATAAAATGCCAGAAGCAATAATCACGTCGCCATGTGACAACTCGTGAACTATACATCTATCATCAACAAATTTCACAACCAAGCCAATCTTGGCTAAGGCTAAAACTGATAACATATTCTTCTTGACCCCTGACACAAATGCATAAATAAAGCATTTGAGAATGTAAAAGAACTACCATCAATAGTAGTCAGAATGATCTTACCAACTCCCATAACATGATAAGAGGAGTTGTTGGTGCATGTAACAGTATTCCCTGTAGGGGTAGGCTCAAGTGAAGAGAAGAAACTATGTTGCAAGGCAATAGGTTTGGTTGCCCCACTATCAAAGTACCAAACATCTGAGTGTACTGCAGACATGCACTGCTCATGAGAAGATGGATCAAAATTGCAAACAGTAGTAGACACCCATTCTTCATCCTACACAAGATTAGTAGACTCTATTTTCAGTGTAGAGGCCTTTGCAACAACCATTCTAGCTTCTTTCTTGTTTGCCTCCTTAGCAGCTAGTTTTGGACAGGTCTTAATGACATGACCATTTGCTTTACAGTATTTGCAAAACAATTTTTGCTTTTCTAATTTCTTCTCATCTTTGTCTTCCTTCTTCGATTGTGTAGAATTAGCAGATTTCTGCTTATTAGTAGAAGAGCTCCATTTTTCTTTGCCCTTCTAACTAGCAAGGAAAGCTTAATCTGCAACACACGTAATAGACTTGTTCTGCCTAGATTGATCTTCCTGCAACAGAATAGAAACTAACTCTTCAAATGTTAAGGCATTTGGATTGCCTTTCATCATCAGATGCAGACTAGAAGCAAAAATCTGATATAAGTCAAGAAGACCATTTAGAACAGTCTGCACAAGTGAACAACCAGGAAGGACTTCATCTGTAGAAATCAATTGTTCCTTCAAATCCTTGATCTTTGTCAGAAAACTATCCATAGAATCACCTTCATTCATGTGCTCACTCTCCGATTGTTTTCAGAGGTAAGCAACACAAGCCTCATTCCTAGCCTAGTACAATGTGGTTAGTGTATTCCAAGCATCCTTAGCTATTCTACAAAAGTTTAGCAGAACTTATCATGGCTGAAAGTAGTGATGTATTTCGAATGTTGGTTATTGAGGGTAAGTTGAATGGTACGAATTACCCATTGTGGGATTATATGATGCATCATGTATTGGTCACAAAAGGACTATGGAATATTGTGCAAGGTTTTGAAAAACATCTTATTACACCTACGAATATAGGCACTACAAATACAGGTACTCGAGTTGATTGAGATGATGTTGAAGATAGTGATAATCTACAGATTCCTGTTCCTGTAGCGATTTATGTTGCACCTACTATTGAGCAAGTTCATTGGGATGGCAGAGATGCTCAGGCACATGCATTGATAGCCTTGTCTGACAAACATGCCATTATTCCTCACATTCACCTGTAGTAGACTTCGAGACGCTTATATTAGCGAATCAAAACCTGTATATATCTTTGGCACAAAAAGATAAAATAGTCAACAGAAGCACTGTGATAGTGCTTTCGGAGGCCAAAAGGAGCTCAGATCCTGATTTTGGCAACAGAAAGCAAAGCCGTTTTGATCTCCTAATCACCCTGAGTATGCAAACCAAATTTTGTGTGATTCTAAGACTATGATAGGAGGGATGTCAATGATGCCCTAGACAAAGCGGTGACCTACTCTAATACCAATTGTTGGAGTTAGATGTCTGTGGAAGCACGTGAACAACACACGAAAGAAAAAGAAGATTGGAGCACACCACACAATACTGAATGTATTACCACTATAATGTACAAAGTTAAGTTAACCCATTGGGGCTATAGGCATATATACAAACCGAGCGAAAAAAACCTCCTAAAGAGGAAAAAAAGTGCCCCAGTGGTCCTAGTGTGTTCACACACATCAATATATATATATATATATATATATATATATATATATATATATATATATATATATATATATATATATATATATATATATATATATATATATATATATATATATATATAGTGTCATGTGGGTACAACATATCGATTTCCTCCTATCAGTTGCTTCCAATCTCCACAAATGCATTGTTGTTTTACCTATTAAGTGTGAATAAGTTATTGCTAATCATTCTTGTTGTTAGAGGGAGCCTCTTGAATAGCCTTAAATCAATCAGAATTTATTTTCTTAGTAGTTTCCCTACAAGCATGGAAAAAATGCTTGCAACTGAGGTAGCCCTATATCACATAGCAATTTAAATTCATGGGCATGTCACATCCTCTCATTGAGAACAAAAAGTCAGTTCTTATGTGACAAATTATTATGTGCCAAATTATTTACAAGGGAATTTGAAAAAAATCAAAGCTAGCAAAATCTATGAGGCCCCATATTTGTATAATGTCAAACTCCTCAATGATTGCTTCTACTTTTTGTAACCGCCAAGCTCCATTTTCACGACACTCAGAACTCAATAAATGAAGTGCATGGAGATCGATGATGATCCTCTATCCTCCCAGCCATGTGTTCTCAAATGTATTCCCTCTCTCTCTCTCTAATTACCCACAAAGGGTAATTACACATGGCCTCTCACATGAGTGCCACTTGGCACTCATGTGTGTACGATCTCAATTTTACTAAGAGGTGGTTCACACCTCTTCCTCATGAATATCCCATGCTACATTTCCTTCCCCTTCACTCCATTTTTGTCCTCAAAAATGATATTGGAAGGTTTGTGTGTGTGTGTGTGAGAGAGAGAGAGAGAGAATTCATGGAAGCAACACTCCCACTATATCCCCATGTATCAAAATTACAAAGACATATCTCCGTGTTCTTTCCCTGTATTCTTCCCCTTGAAAAGACTCTTTGGGAAGGTAATCTAGAGCTGGGAAACCATCTCTAAAGGGTGGTAACCTGCTCCCATGTATCACTATCCTCTGAACAACTTTCCACTTTACTAGATACTCTTTATATAAGTGACTTCTCATGTGTTTCTCTCGAGTGTGTAGTATGATCTCATGCGCATGTGGAATAGATTGAATAGAAATAGGCTCTACTACTTCACTATCAGCAATGAGGTTGTTAGATTCACCCAGCCTTTTCTTAAGTTGCAGCTAGAGCTGCCATGAATAGGAAGTATCTACACTAGGTGGGCTGTCTTTTTGCCCTTACCAGGGGTCGTACTACTCTCTGGTCCTCTTTTCTTCTCTTCCCCCTTCTTGAGTGGACAATTCCACTATGAATGGCTTGGAGACAAACACGTAAAACAAAAATTCTCTCCCTTGGCCCTCTCAAAATGTTCAATAGGTAACCTAGGCCCTTTGGATCTCTATTTCTTGATGAAGATTTTGTTTTCCCCTATTGACACTTTCTTCTTGAGCTTAGTCATACTAAGAGGTTTGAGGGGCTGATCTGTCTCTATAGGAGTATACTAAGGATGATTATGGTCCTCATATATCTAGCCATTCTTGATCGCCTCCTCAAATGTCTTAGGTGCATTTCTTCTTACCTCTCTTTTGATGCCTTATCTAAGCCCCTAACAAAGCCCCTTGTTTTTTGAAAGTCATCCAATCTCTTAAGTTTCAAAATAATCTCCCTATAATGGGATATGTAGACCTTCAAAGTTCTACCTCTCAGAGTGATCCTATCCCACTCATCCCAATTCCTCTCTTCCTCATTATCAGGAAGAAACTCTCTCAAACAAAGAGTTTCAAACTCACACCTCTTCCTCATGAATATCCCATGTTACAAGTAAGCACTCCCTCCGAGGTAGACAAGACATTGTTGACCTCTTCTTTTTGTGCCCTAAGAGTCACTCAATCTAGTAGAAGCTTTGCATCTACAAGAGAACATCAAGCCTCCTATAGACTCCAAGCAAAACCTCTTGGTAGAGTAGGCCATGCAAATTCAAAACTTCCAAGCTTCCTTTGATTTGGAACCTCTATTCTTTTTTTAACAGTAAGGAAAAGTGATTAAATTAATGAAGGACAATACTTAATGTGTACGGGAAGGAACCCACCAACTCAACGGAGTATCATCAAAATTACAAGGACAAAACCATATTGAATCTATCAAGTATAAGGAAAGAAAAAGTTATTTCCACCTATTATGATGAGAACTAATCAATACATTGGATAAGAAATATTCTTCCATAGGGACATCTAGCCATGCCATGGGGATACTTGAAGAAGAAATTTTAGATTGTTTATGAAAACTCGGCACTGGGAGAGGAGCCCTACTTTACCTTTACCTAGGCTCTCCAAAACCTTCTATAGGTAAGTGAGCTATCAATAGGACAAAAGATTTGAGGTTGAACAATAATATCTCATAAGCTATTGTTAGTCCAAGCTTTATAATTATTAACATGAAAGAAATGCACTTTTCTTTTAATAAAGATCCATTTAGCAAAAAGTTTATGTTTGAGGCTCTTAATTTCACACATACACAAAGGGTACAAAATTGGAAAAACACATAGAAACAAAGATGTGCACTAGATGAGAGAGTACACAGCATTGGGTGCAATCTCCCCCCATACACTCTATTGAACGAGTCTCCGGAGTGTGTGCATTTATAGTTTTTTATAATGTCCAAATATAGATGTGACAATGGGGCACTCGCTTCAAAAATTAGACATGTGAATAAAAGTTTTCTCACTTTTACGGAGTGTGTTAGCTTTAATTTATAAAAGTTGCGATCTAAAACAATCCTTATCTAAATCACTCTTTTTATGAATTTCTATAAAGAAGCCTCTATGCGGGTCTTTCATTTCCAAAAGATATGGAAAATATAATTTCTCTTAGTTGTGTCCAAATACATCTAAATAAATCCATGGCCATCCATGGTCATCCATGCCCTCATGAACCTTCAACTATTATCTTGTTGGAGTTAGACGTCTACAGAAGCACGCAAACAACACAATCAAGAAGAAGAAGCTTGGAGCACAACACAATACTGAATGTTTTACCACTAGAATGTACAAAGATAAGTAGCCCATTAGGGCAATAGGCGTATATAAAAGCTGGGGGAGAAAACCTCATAAAGAGGGAAAAAAGTAAACTATCTAGTAAGACTTCATCAGTAGAAATCAACTGCTCCTTCAAATCTTTGATCTTTGTCGAAAAACTATTAATAGAATCTCCTTCATTCATATGCTCACTCTCCAAATGTTCTCGGAGGTAAGCAACATGAGCCTCATTTCTTGCCTAGTATAAAGTGGTAACTATATCCCAATCATCCTTTTTTGGTTTGCAAGAGTGAATATGAGGGATAATGGCATGTTTGATAGACAAGGCTATCAATTCATGTGCCTGAGCATCTCTACCATCCCAACGACGTTGCTATGTAGTAGGTGCATTAAGAATCGTAACACGAACAAGAATTTGAAGATCATCATCTTCAAGGCCATCTGTATCACCTTCAATAACTATATTCACAAGTTTAATAGGTCATTTTTCAACACCCTACACAATATTCCATAGTCCTTTTCCCATCAATACATTAGACATCATATATGCCCATAATTAGCAATTCATACCATCCAACTTGTCCTCAATAGCCAACATATGGAATACATCATTGCTTTTAGCCATGGCATTGACTAAAGTACCTTGGTGCAAAAAAACGAGTGTATGTCAAAAAGTTAAATAGAACTACCTTGTTCAGCTCTACTAAATATGTAGAAGACTTTGTGGGCTTGTAGTAGTGAACCAAAACTTGTATATATGTTTGGGACAAGAGGACAAAATTGCCTACATAAACACCACACAACAAAGCTATTTTGAACTCCTAATCGGCTTGAGTATGCTAACCAATTTATGTGCGATTTTGAGACTCTGACTGGAGGGGTGTTGATGATGCCCTAGATGAAGCAGCGACCTACTCTAATACCAATTATCAGAGTTTAAGGTTTGTGTGAGTGCACAAACAACACAAGGAAGAAGAAGAAGCATGGAGCACAACCCAACATTGAATGAATTACCAAGTGAATGTTCAAAGATAAGGCATCCATTAGGGTTATAGACATATATACAAGGGGGGGACCCTCCTAAAGAGGTAAAACAGTGCTTCGTCACTCCTAAGTGTGTTCACACATCACTACCAAAAAATATCAACATCTTTTGTGGAGATCTTAGCTTTTATTTATGAAAGTCTCATTCTACAATGATCCTTATCTCAACCACTATTTTTATGACTTTCTAGAAAGAACCCTCTACATGTTTCTTTTATTTACAAAATATACGAAAAATGTATTTTCTCTTATTTTTTTCTAGATACATCTAAATCATCCATGCCCTCATGAACCTTCAACTGCTATATCAAAACACAAAGCACATTAAAATCTCAATATAATAAACTCCAAAATTAAACATTCCATAAGTGATAACACATTAACAATCACTTTAATAGGAGAACAAATACCCAAACCACCTTCAGACTTTGGCAAACAACAAGTGGTCCAAGCCACCTTAGTTATATTCTTCAGTTGAGAATTACCACCCCATAGGCACCTTCTAGCAAGAGTAATCACATGGGACATCTGAATTTTAGCAAGAAGCCAATAAGCAAGAAAGTAAGAAAGATTACAAAGTAGCCAATGGTTTAGAACAAAAGTCCTATGAGCTAAGAAAACTTTTACAATTATACCATAAAAATATTTTAGCCCTAAATTTATTGAAAACCCAATCCCACCTCTTTCTAAATAAGAGATTTAAATGGTTTCAATTTGCTAGTGGTTTCTTTGATCTCACCTATAAAGAGGGGCAAATCCAAGATGTTGAAAAATAATCTCAGAATGTCCAAAAGTTCCAAAGTTTTAGCAATACTTATTTGAGGGCTTAGCCAAAACTAGGTAAGAAATGGCCAAAGGTATTATTGTGTCATTTGAAAATACTCTTTAAGAGATTTCCCATGATATATAACACTGTGTCATTTGGTCCTAGATTGACTCTCAAAAACCAAAATCTATTTTGCTTTTCATTATATTTTTCATGTGCTTTTAACCAAAAACAAAAGAAAAATCAAGGTGCCTCCACTAAAAAGACTTTCTTTGGGTTTCACACCTTGCTTTTAGTATGTTTCTAGCTTTTTTAGAGCCCATACCATCACTATATAAAGAAATCACTTGCTCCCTTAATCATCTATCAAGATCAAGCAAGAAATAATCATTCAATAAGCTAGTTTAGATAAACACTTAGGTGATGAGCTAGGAGGACTCAAGAAGAACTCAAGGATGACTCATGGGGGAGTACATGTAGATTTGAAGGAGTTTGGAGATAGCTAACCTTGTTCTTCTTCACACATCCATTGTGTGTGTGTTGATTCTGAAGATTGTAGCTTCTACTTTAGGGTTTCTACTTTTGCTACTATTCGATCAAGCCCTTGCCTATTACTTAAATACTAGAAGGAACCATTATCCCTACTATACATTAGAGAAGAGCTAATTTCAGTTATGGGTCTACTATTTTGACTATTTGTTATAGTCTTTACTCTTATTTTTGCATATATTCACTCACATTTTATACCTCTTAGGCAACTTTACACTCAATTTTCGTAACTAGCACCCTTAGATTCAACCTACATTTTGTTTTTTTATCATGCACACATATTGTAGTTGAAATTTTCATTAGTAGTGTTTGTAATAGCATTAAGTGCTGCACTTTCATACTTTTCTTCTTCTTCTTCTCTCTCTCTCTCTATTGTCATTTATCTCTCTTGATCAAGTTAAGATGTGTCATGTTCTGAGTCAAGTGTTGGAAGATCCTGGATTTAGCATTAGATTGACTTATTGGGTCTACCACACTTCCAAAATTTGGTATCAGAGCATTGTTGACATACATTGTTAGCTCAAGGAGTGACTATAGGGATAGAATTGAACAAGAAGATACATTAAATGGAATGCCTAACTATCCAAGTGGAGTTTTATGATGATGAATCTATTAGTTTCCAAGGACCTGTGGAATTTGTCAATCACAGTACCCTAGAATAAGACAAGTAGAGGAAGATGTGGCTTCTTCATCCAAGAGGATTGTTATCTCAATTTTGCCCAACAGTTTGAAGAGAAAGAAGAGGAGATCATATTTTCATCCATAGACAGAAGGAGATAGACGTAGATTTGACCTTCAAAAGAGCAATCAAGTTGGGCTTCAGGAGATTCACAAACATTCTCATTTATTGCTATGGGAGTCAAGAGGCATATTATTCCATAGATCATGTCATGCAAAACCTCTTGTCAAGCTTGGTTGGAATTAGAGACTCTCTATTAGAGAAAGAACCCTGCTAGGAAAGCTAACCTCGGGAGACAATTAGCCAATATAAGGATGAAAGTTGGTGAATCAGTTCCAAAGTGGTATGTAGAAACCATACAATCTAGTGGGATTAAGCCATGAAGTCAGAAATATCAGACATATCAAATGAATTATGCAAAAGGTTTTGAGATCAGCATTATTCTTACACTAACTTCAGTTGAAAATGAACTAGCTAGTGTCAAAGATGGATTATAGAATACTGTTTGGACGAAAGCAATGCAAGAGGATATTGATTCTATATATAAGAATCAAACTTGGAAGTTGTGTGAGTTATCACAAGGTAAGAAAGCGACTAGTATCAAGTGGATATTCAAGATCAAAAGAAAAGCAGATGGTACAATTGACATGTATAAACCCACACTCATAGTCAAAGGTTATGCACAGATGAAAGGAATTGACTATGATGAAACATTTGCACCTACTTCTAGAATGGCCATAGTTAGTATAGTACTTTCACTTAGTTGCTTTTTTTAGTTGGAAAGTATACCACTTGGATATCAAGAGAACTTTTTTGAATGGCGATGTACATGAAGATGCCTGCATTCAACAACCAGAAGGTTTTGAAGAGACAAATAAAGAATGCTTAGTATGAAGAACTATTAAAACACTTTATGGTTCGAAGCAAGAAGCAAGAGTTTGGTATGAAAAGAAATATGTGTACATATTATCTATTGGCTTTGAAAACTCAGATGAAGCTCCAAACCTCTTTATTAAGGTAGAGTCATATGTCTTGATTATAATCATTATCTATGTGGATGATATGATCATGAAAGGTCTTGAGGATTTATACATTCACTTCTTCAAGTCACAACTGAAGCATACATTTGATGTTAATGGCCTTGGGACTCTACCCTACTACTTAGACATTGAGTTCAAATTCACAAATGATAGTATCTATATGATAAAACAAAAATACATTGAGAAACTTTTAGATAGGTTCTAAAGGACAAATTTTAGACCTATATTGACACATAATGATGTTAACATTTCATTACAGGCAAATGCAAAATCATAAAATTTTGATGCTACCTTATAAAGTCAAGGAGTTGGATGCTTGATCTATTTATGTAATACACAATTAGATATTCAATTTTTAGTTTCTCAAGTATCAAAGTTCATACATAAACCACTTAAGATCCTTTGGAAAGTAGACAAGAGACATATTTACAGACATCAGAAGCCATGCAGACAATCAAACCTTATGCCATTATGACATTGAGGGGGGATTGTTGGGAAACAATATCAGAACATCCCAAAGTTCTAATGTTGCAGCAATGCCTATAACCCTAATGGGACACTTAATTTTGTACATTCACTTGGTAATACATTTAGTATTGTGTGTTGTGATCCAAGCTTCTTCTTCTTCCTTGTGTTGTTTGTGTGCTTCTATAGGCCTTAAACTCCATTTGTCGCTTCATCTAGGGCATCATGGATACCCCTCTAGTTACAATCTTAGAATTGCACGAGAACTAGTGAGCATACTCATGGTGATTAGGAGTTCAAAATAGCTTCGTTTCATGGCATCAAACTTCTTATTTGAACCATTCATTGCTTAATCTAGGGTGTCATCGATACCCCTTCGGTTACAATCTTAGAATTGCACGAGAATTGGTGAGCGTACTGAGGGCGATTAGGAGTTCATACCAGCTTTACTTCAAGGCATCAAAGTTTTTATTTGAGCTTGTTTCAGCCTCCAAATGCACTATTGTAGTGCTTGTGTAGGCAATTTTGTCCTTTTGTGCCAAACATATATACAAGTTCTGGTTTGCTAGTACAAGCACTTTGAAGTTTGCTATAGGATTTAGCAAAGCTCGACATGGTAGCTCTATTCAACTTTTTGAGATACAATCATTTTTTTTCATTAGGGAATTTTAGTGAGTGGCCATGGTTGAAAAGCAATGATGTATTCCATATGTTGGCTATTGAGGATAAGTTGGATGGTACCAATTACCCATTCTCGGCATACATGGTCCATCATGTATTGGTGACAAAAGAAATGTGGAATATTGATTAGGGTGTTGAAAAACGACATACTACATTTGCAAATATAGTTATTGAAGGTGATGTAGATGGCATAGAAGATGATGATATTCAAATTCTTGTTCGTGCTACGGTTCTTGCTCTACCTATTGCAGAGCAACTTTGATGGGATGGCAGAGATGCTCATGCACATGCATCCATAACTTTGTCTGTCAAACATGCCATTATCCCTCATATTCACTTGTGCAAAAAAAACAAAGGATGTTTGGGATACACTTAACACTTTATAATAGGCAAGAAATAAGGTTCATGTTGCTTGCCTTTGAAAACAGTTGGAGAGTGAGCATATGAATGAAGGAAATTCTATGGACAATTTTTTGACAAACTTGATGGAAGATTTGATAGAGCAATTAATTTCAATCGATGCAATCTTGCTAGGTAGGTCACTTATGTAGAGTATTCTTAATGTTCTTCAAGATTCATTTTAGAGTTTGTTTTTGCTCTTCGATTGATGATGAGACACAATCCAAATGCCTTAACATTTGAGGAGTTAGTCTCTGTGTTGTTGCAAGAAGATTAGAACAAGTAGAACACATCCATTATGCATGTTGCAGATCAAGCTTTCTTAGCTAGTTAGAAGGGCAAAGGTAAATGGAGCTCATCTACTAATATGCAAAAATCTACAAATGCTGCACAATCGAAGAAGGAAGAAAAAGATGAGAGGAAAACATAAAAACAGAAACACTTATGCAAATACTCTAAAAGAAACGATCATGTCATAAAGAGTTGTCCAAAACTGGATGCAAAAGGGGTAAAGAAAAAGAAGGCTATAATTGTTGTTGCAGAGGCCTCTACATCTAAAAAAGATTTTACTAATCTTGTGTAAAATGAAGAATGGGCTTTTGCTATTGTTTGCAGCTCATCTTCTCATGAACACTATATATCTACAGTAGACTTAGATGTTTGATACTTTGATATTGGGGAAACTAAAAATATTACCTTGCAACATAGTTTCTTCAATTCACTTGAGCCTATCCCTACAAGGAATACTATCACATGCACTAACAACTCCTCTTAGCCTATAATGGGCATTGGTAAGATCATTCTAACTACTACTAATGGTAGTTCTTTCAAATTCTCAGATGCATTTTTTGTGCCAAGGGTCAAGAAAAGTATGTTGTTAGTTTTCGCATTAGCCAAGACCAGCTTGGCTTTCAAATTTGCTGATGACACATATGCAATTCATGATTTGTCAAATGGAGATGTTATTATTATATCTACATTTTATGTCGTGGCTTGTATAAGCTCATAGACTACGAAAAATCTATCAATGATTCAACATGTGCAACTAAAGATTCTCACGCTATCTCAAATGCAAAGCTTTGGCATGCACACTTCGATCATTTGAATTTTACTGTGGCTATAAAAATGTGAAATGGTGTCTGCTCTACCCAAATTTGAGGACTTGGTAAACATGTCTATGAAGATTGTATTTTGGGCAAAATGTAGTATTCCTTCTTCCCAAAAGATGGTTTAGTTAGAGCTACTCACAAATTGTAGTTTGTTCATAGTGACGTCTGTGGAGCTATACAGAAACCTTCTTTTGGGAACTACCTTTACGTTGTGACTTTTATTGATGATTTTTGAAGGCATGCATGGGTGTAGCCATTGAAAGCAAAGTTTGAAATGTTTATGTGCTCTAAATAATTTCTAGTTTTGGCTAGAAATTTATGAGCATGTAAATTAGGCACCCTCCGTTCTCATCGAGGGAAGGAATATATGTCTTTTAATTTTAATCCATTTCTAGGACAACGTGGGATAAAACATCAATGTGCACTTCTGTATACACCTCAACAAAATGGAGTTGCTAAAAGAAAGAACATGTCTCTCATGGAGATGGTGAGATGTATGGTGAGAGTTCATGTTTTACCACATAGCTTTTGGCTTGAGGCTGTTATGTGTGCAACATATGTACTTAACATGTGTCCCACCAAAGCACTACAATCCATTACTCCATATGAAGCTTGACATGGTTGCAAGCCATTTGTTGCCCATTTGTGTTTCCTTGGTTGTCTTTACATATGCATTAGTGCCTGAACAACAACGTAGAAAATTAGATGATAAAGTACAAAAATTTATTTTTACTAGATATAATTTTGAAAGCAAAGGCTACTGTCTGTATCATCCATGGACTAAACACATCTTGGTTAGCCGTGATGTTTTTTTTTGTGGAAGATGCAATTCAACAATTACTTTCATGACTAAGAAGATATCAATTAGCTCCAAGGATGTGTATAACAACCTGTTGCCTCTTTTTACAGGTGGACTATCAAGTGCTGGTCCAAATGTGGCAATTTCTTAGCCTTTATAGGTTTCACGTGATGATGTAGGTCATTCCATTTCTCATGTAGATTTACATGATGCACTTGTTGATGAGAGGGCTACTATAGAGAAGGCAAAAATTATGTCTAAACGGTTGGTGTAGACTTTGCAAGATAGCAAATTAGTTGCACCTTTGTCATATCGTACTCGTTCAAGCTCTCATAGTGCTCTTTTTTGCATCAAATTTCTATGCAATGGCTACCTCTAGTCTTTGTGATGAGAATGAGCCTTTTTCTTTTGATGAGGCACACAATTCCAAAAATTTGATGGTTACTATGCAATCAAAATATGATGCTATTATGAATAATGATACTTGGTCTTTTTGTGATTTGCCTCTAGGAAAAAAGGCCATTGGCACGAAATGGGTATACAAGCTGAAGAGTAAGTGTGATGGAACAATTGACAGGTATAAGCTTAGGCTTGTTGCAAAAGGTTATGCTTACGAAAGAGGCATTGATTTTGATGGGACCTTTGCTCCTACATGCCAATGTACATCATTTGGTCATTAAAAATGCATTTGTGAATGGAGAGTTACATGAAGAATTGTATGTATTTTAGCCCCATGGTTTGTGTAGAAAGGGCATGAAAAAATGTGTGTATGTTGAAAAGGCATTATATGGTTTGAAGCAAGCATCACATGCTTGGTATGAAGAAGATACATGCCTACTTGATTGCACATGGTTTTGAGAATAATCCAATTGAGAGCACCTTATATTTAAACATGCAATGATGTGCTTCTGATCATTGTTGTCTATGTTGATGACATGCTGCTCAGTTGTTGTAATGAGAAGCATATTTTTTATTTTAAGGCTGATTTGCATGCCTCTTTTGAAATGTCAGATTGGGGCATTTACATCATTATTTGGGCATTCAGTTTTTGCAAGTTGATAATGGAATAGCTCTATGTCAAGCAAAATATATTGACACATTATTACAACACTCTGGCCTTGAAGATTGCAAACCTATTGCCAGTCCTATGGAAACATGTTTATGGTTGAGTCTTCATGATGTTAGAGATGCATTTGATGTTGTTCTCTATCACCAACTTGTTGGATGCTTAATTAACTTATGCATAACTTAGCCTGATATTCATATTTTTATCTTAGAGATGAGCAGGTTTATGCATAGTCTAGGTTTCAAGCATTGGTAGGTGGTTAAGCACATCTTTGACTACTTGAGTGGTACCAAACTACTTGGATTTTTTTATCCCAAGGGGCATCATTACTGCCATATTTACGTGCTTTTACTTTGACTAGGTTGGTTTCTATGACACTCCTATGTCCACTAGTGGTTTTTGCTTCATGCTTGGTAGCTGATGCATATCTTGGTTGAGAAAGAAGTAGCCTAATATGACCACATCTAGTTCTAAGGCTGAGTATAGGGAACCTTTCACAACAACTATTGAGTGTGTATGGCTTAGATGCCTTTTGGCTAATTTGGGTGTTGTTTAGTCTTTTGCCACCACCATCTTCACGGACATGAGAGCACATTGGGAGTTGCAAGGAACGTGTGTTCCATGCTTGCACAAAGCACATTGTGGTGCATTATCATTATGTCAAGGAGAGGTTCTCTACTAGAGAGATCAATTTGGCATATGTGCCCACATAGGATACCATTGCAAATCTTTTCACAAAGGCTCTGCCTCGAGAGAAGTTTGAAGCTTTCCACAAAACTTTGTGCTTACTTTCTTTTTATGAATTGATCTCTTTCCACATAGCATCACACTTCCTTATACACTAGTGCCAACTCCTTGTTCACTGCATCACTCCTAGGGGGGATTTGTTCATATATTTTGGTAGTGATGTGTGTGAACACACTTAGGACCGTTGGGGTATGTTTTCCCCTCTTTAGGAGGTTTTTTTCCCTAAGTTTGTATATAAGCCTATAACCCTAATGGGCCACTTATTTGTGTACATTCACTTGGTAATACATTCAGTATTGTGTGTTGTCCTCCAAGCTTCTTCTTCTTTCTTATGATGTTCATGTGTTTTCGTAGACCTCAAACTCCAACAATCCTCATTTGAGAACTTAGCCAAAAGTTGGTAAAAAATGTGCAAAGATATTATTGCATCATTAGAAAATAATATTCAAGAGCTTTCCAATGATATATTGACAAAATAAAGGAGATAAGGAAGAGAGTTCTAACACATTCTCGCACACAAAGAGAGGAGCACACACAAATTGAGGCAAGGAAGAATTATCTTCTTATTTTTTTCTATTACATTAAGAGAATATGCAATAATGACCTAATATGAGAAAACAACTAGTGCAATATATAAAGAAAAATACATAAAAAAAATCCTAATGTCCACAAATGAGTGAGTTGGTAAGAAATGAATTTTTCATCACTCTCGATAGATAAATCTAGCAAAGCTCACTAAAGTATCCTAACATATACCATCGTGACCACTGTACATATCAGATAAATGAAAAAGTTGTGAAGAGAGATGGTGGATGCAATCCAAAGATGAGTAGGTGCCACTACAACCAGCTTCCCACCAGCCAACTGAGACTTCAGAGTTGATTAGTAGACCCTTTGAGCTTCCTAAATCCACCAAAATATCAGCCAAGTACTTTGGAACATGTATCCCAAAAGTTTAAGTCAAGACAGACAAGTTGCGAAATGACTAGCTCCCAAAACTTGCTATTTTTGGACATACACCTGCTGGAAAAAATGAACAGTGCTCTCAACCTGGAAGGAATTAGAAAAATTCCTTTTGGGCATAGCAAATAGACTTAGCAAGCTTCCTATTCCAAGTTAAAACACTTCAAATGATGGACTGAGCACTGAGAACAAGTTTCATCAAGTTCTGGAACATTCCCACAATTCTCGGGGCTCTGCAGAGATAGACCAGTAAGCAGTAAAATGCAGATATCTCCAAAAGTATAAATCCAATGACCTTGAAAATTTATAGGTAGAAACTAGACAGTGAGAGCTATCCAACGCACTTTAAAACACTGAAAAAGGTTCAGTAAAACTCGAGATATGACCTTCTGAAGTTACTGCTCTGAGTGAGTATAGCAGAGAACAAAACAGAGAGGTAGATGATAATAAATGTATAGATTCACATATGATTACAACCACATTGGCAATGAATCTTTGCACAATGGGAGTAGAATGATAGAGCTATGGAGTAAGCTCTTCAATCTCTACAAAATGACATGAAGTGGTCACGTACAAGGCTTGCTAATCGCCTCTTCCTTCTTGCTCCTTTTATAGCTATTCTTGGAGGGAGTTTTGAATTCGAATTCGAATGGCTCCACCTAAAAGTGATCCCCAAAGTTAGGAGAGATTCCCTCAGCTCAAAAATTCGTGAGTTTGGTAGTTGGAGCCACGAATTTGCTTTTACATCATGGATGAGGTAAGCCATCCTTTTCCTTTTTTCTTTTTCCATTTACAAGAGATAAAATGTACTCTTTTACAAGAGATGTTCACATGACTACTCATGTGACTTACAAATGAGAATAATATCAAGCATATCAAGCATGTAGGCTTGGGCAAAATGCACCAACAAAAGTGATACATGTCATCCTCGATAATCACATGTTGAGCATGATACCTCAACACTCTCCCTCAAGCTCAACATCATGTTTTGTAATCCAAGCATCTTTTGAAACTTCTTAAGCTTCTTTGCTCTAAGTGCTTTAGTGAAAATATTAGTAACCTGCTCATCTATGCTCACATAAGCAAGATCAATATCATATGCTAATACCTTTTCTTTGATGAAGTGATATGTACCTCGATATTCTTTGTGTAGCATGAAACACAAGATTTCATGCTAAATCAATACTACTATGATTATCACAATAAATGATGATATGATTTTGCACTTCTACACCTAAATCTATAAGTAGCATTTTTAGCCATGATGCTTCAGATGATGCCATTGTAGCACCTCTATACTCAGCCTCTGTACTTGACAAAGCAGCAATGGGTTGCTTCTTACTACTCCATGTAACCACTCCACTCCCAAGTGAGAATAGAAAGCCACTAGTAGATCTTCTATTTGGAAAACTACTGATCCAATGCGCATTGGCGTATCCATGAACCTGCAATTCTACACTAGCTTCATAAAACAATGCATACTCCAAAGTAGCACTCACATACCATAGAGTGCCTCTCAAAGAATCTAAATGTAGTTTTCTGGGAACCTTAAAAAATTGACTTTGAAGTCCTAGAGTGTACCTTAGATCAAATCTTGTAATTGTGAGATATATCAAACTTCCCATAATTTTCTTGTACATAGTAGCATTTTCCAATGCTTCATGTGATGTAGTATCCAACTTCAAATTTTGATCTAATGGCATAGAAATTGGCTTACAATCAACCATACCATTTGTTTGCAGCATGCTCAAGGCATATTGACTTTGTGACATCCATATACTTGTTTTTGTATGTATAAACATAATGCCCAAAAAAGAGTGCAGGATGCCAAGATCTTTCATTTAGAATTCCTATATAAGGCTTTTTTTTTAATCTCTTTAATGCTTTTTTCATTATCACCACCTATGAACAAGTCATTAACACAAATAGCCACAATTGTGATGCCATTATCACCCTTCCTTGCATATAACGAGTGTTCTACATCACACATAGAAAATGTGTTGGTGGTTTAATAATCTACAATCCTTGCATGCAAAGCACGAGGGGCTTATTTAAGCACATACAAATCCTTTTGCAACTTGCAAACATATTCTAGGTGCTTTGAATTTGCATGTACTTTGTGGCTAGTCCATGTATACTTCTTCCTACAACTCACCATGTAAGAAAGCATTCTTAACATCCATCTGATGCAAAATACATCCTTTTGTTATGGCCAATGCAACGAGTGCTCCGACAGTAGCTATTAGCTATAGGGATGAACACTTCTTCATAATCAATGCCATATGTCTATGCATGTCCTTTTGCTAAAATTCATGCTTTATATCTGCTTATGATACCATCAACATTATGCTTCACTTTGTAAACCCACTTGTAGCCTATGGGTTTCTTTCCTTGCAACTAGGGAACGAGCTTCCATGTTTCATTTCCATAAAGTGAAGCCATCTCCTCATCCATATATTTCTTCCAATTTGTATTTCCAATTGCATCTTCAAAACAAGAAGGCTCAACATTTTGTATTACTTTTTTCATGTAAGCACAATGACCAGCCATCTAGCTATCATATGTTAATCATTGCACTGAATTACACATCATTCTAGGTCTTCTTGGTCCTGGGTCACTTCTTCTTGTTGTATCATTTGCATATGCCTTTCTTACTCCTAGAGTCTCCGCAAAGGGCAATCCAATTTCCTCATCAAAGCTCTTTTTTGAACCGCTTGATTCTCCATCAATGTCTTTGAAACTTGTACATGTTTTATTACCAACAAAAACATTTTCATTAAATTTCTTGGATGTACTTGATGAATTTGTTAGAATAAAATTTCCATGCAATCTTCCACTCCATGGGTTCAACTTGGATATATTACTTGATGACACATCCAGTTTACTCAGAACTTGAGATTCTACACGTGAGCTTTTAGCATTTCTTTTTTTATTTGATTCAAGCTTAATTCCTTCTTTGGCATCTGCATATAAGCTTGAAATTTCATAAAACACCACATCTTTGCTTACCTTCACCTTTTGTGTAAGTGGTTGTAGCATTTATATCCCATTTGATCAAGGGAGTACCCAATGAAGATATGTGGGATTTGAACTCATAACCTACCATCTAGGAGTATGATGGGCTAAACACTTGCCCCAAAAACCATGGTTGAGGATTACTTCTTAATTCCCCCTCTTAGGGTGTGGTTCAACCATCTCTTGGGCATCATTTCTTGAGTCTAAGACTCTCTTCCCCTTCTAGAGATCATTCTCCTCAATGTTCAATCCTTGATCTCCCCTTGAATTGATGTCCTCACCCTTGCACAATCTCTTGAACCTTCTTGTTCTCAACCTTGGTCTCTTGAACCTTGCCTTTCCGCTTCTTGGTCACTTGCCTACACACTTACCTTGATCTCAACCGTGTTGCCTTGAGTCTTGCCTTTACGCAAGGCTCAAGAGACCGTGTTGCCTTGAGCCTTGCTTCTTGGCCATTTTCCTATAGACTTGAATTGCTCCCAACCTTGGTATCTTGAACCTTGCCTTTACGCATCTTGGCCACTAGCCTATAGACCTGCCTTGCTCTCAACCTTGGTCTCTTGAACTTGGTTCTCACTCATGTAAGGTATCTTGGATCCTCAATCTACTATTTACATAATTGGAAAGTTTACAGTGCTATATCTTTCCAATAGTATCTTACATGTCTAAATCTGACCTATGGATTGGGAGATACACTCTAATCTTTGTTGTGCTCATCTTTGAAAGTGATATGCATGCCTTCCATTTGCCTTGCCCAAGCCCATTTCGTAGGCTCTGATTCCAATTGTGGGATTTGAACTCATGACTTACTAGTTAGGAGTATGATGCGCTAACCATTTGCCCTAAAAGCCATGGTTGAGGAGTACTTCCACTACTACAGATCGAGGGAATACCGACGGTCAGTGTACCGACGGTCAGCTGTCGGCGTCGGTATGACCCTCGGTTAATTTGGGAAAGCCGATTTGCCTCGAAAACACAGCGTCGGTATATGCGTCGGTATAAGCGTCAGTAATTTACTGGAATTACCGACACTTATATCGACGGTTATACCGACGCTCTCTTTTTAATCGGGCCCGAAACCAGAATTCGTCATTCTGAGCGTTTTGAATCCATATCGTCTCTTGTCGGGTTTGCACGTGCCAACAACAGATCTCTGTTTGTCACCCTCTCTCTCTCTCTCCCTCCCTCCCTCTTTCTCTCTCTCCCTCCCTCTCTCTCACTCTCTCTCCTTCTCTCTCCCTCCTTCTCTCTCTCTCTAAACGGACCTCTATCTTTATAGATCTGAAGTTTTGGTAAGTAGATTGCACATATTGTACCACTCTTTTTTCTTTCTTTATGTTTTTGCTTTACTAATATGTTCTCTGTTTGGTTTTGCTAGAGATTTTGCAATCAAATCTTTGGAAATTCGACGAAGGAGAACTGCAAGTGGATTTTAACGACCTTGATTCAAACAATTCTCTCTCTCTCTCTCTCTCTCTCTCTCTCTCTCTTTCTCTCCTTCCCTCTCTCTCTCTCTCTAAGCACACCTCTATTTTTATAGATCTGACACTTTGGTAAGTAGATCGCACATATTGTAGCTCTCTTTTTTCTTTCTTTATGTTTTTCCTTTTCTAATATGTTCTTTCTTTAATTTTGCAAGAGATTTTTGGGATCAAATTTTTAGAAATTTGACGAAGGAGAACTTCAAGTGGATTTTGACAACCTTGATTCAAACAATTATATCGATGTAAGTGAGAGATATATCACTATTTTTTTCTTTCTTTATGTTTTTGCTTTTCTAATATCTTCTCTTTTTAGTTTTGTTTTTGATTGAGAGAGAGAGAGAGGGAGAGATATATACATATATACATACACACTCACATACGTATAAACACACACATGCATATAAATACAAACATGCATATGCATATACAAATGCATATGCATACACATACACATGCATATGCATACACACATGCACATGCATACACACATGCACATGCATACACACATGCACATGCATACACACATGCATATGCATACACATACACACATACACACATACACACATACACAATGCATATGCATACACACATGCATATGCATACACATACACACATACATGAATGCATATGCATACGCATGCATATGCATCGATGCATGAATGCATACATGAATGCATGCATATGCATACATGCATGCATATGCATACAAGCATGCATATGCATACAAGCATGCATATGCATACAAGCATGCATATGCATACATGCATGCATATGCATACATGCATGCATATGCATACAAGCATGCATATGCATACATGCATGAATGCAGATGCATATGCATATGCATACATGAATGCATATGCATACAAGATTGCATATGCATATGCATACATGAATGCATATGCATACATGAATGCATATGCATACAAGATTGCATATGCATATGCATACATGAATGCATATGCATACATGAATGCATATGCATACATGAATGCATATGCATACATGAATGCATATGCATACATGAATGCATATGCATACATGAATGCATATGCATACATGAATGCATATGCATACATGAATGCATACATGAATGTATATGCATACAAGCATGCATATGCATACATGAATGTATATGCATACATGCATGCATATGCATACATGAATGCATATGCATACATGCATGCATATGCATACATGAATGCATATGCATACATGAATGCATATGCATACAAGCATGCATATGCATACAATAATGCATATGCATACAAGCATGCATATGCATACATGCATGAATGCATACATGAATGCATATGCATACATGCATGAATGCATACATGAATGCATATGCATATGCATACATGAATGCATATGCATATGCATACATGAATGCATATGCATATGCATACATGAATGCATATGCATATGCATACATGAATGCATATGCATATGCATACATGAATGCATATGCATATGCATACATGAATGCATATGCATATGCATACATGAATGCATATGCATACATGAATGCATATGCATACATGAATGCATATGCATACATGAATGCATATGCATACATGAATGCATATGCATACATGAATGCATATGCATACAAGCATGCATATGCATACAAACATGCATATGCATACATGAAGGTATATGCATACATGCATGCATATGCATACAAGCATGCATATACATACATGCATGCATATGCATACACAAATGCATATGCATACAAGCATGCATATGCATACATGCATGCATATGCATACATGCATGCATATGCATACATGCATGAATGCATATGCATACATGCATGAATGCATATGCATACATGCATGAATGCATATGCATACATGCATGAATGCATATGCATACATGCATGAATGCATATGCATACATGCATATGCATACAAGCATGCATATGCATACATGAATGCATATGCATACAAGCATGCATATGCATACATGCATGAATGCATACATGAATGTATATGCATACATGCATGCATATGCATACGTGCATGCATATGCATACTTCAATGCATATGCATACATCAATGCATATGCATACATCAATGCATATGCATACATCAATGCATATGCATACATCAATGCATATGCATACAAGCATGCATATGCATACAAGCATGCATATGCATACAAGCATGCATATGCATACATGAATGCATATGCATACAAGCATGCATATGCATACAAGCATGCATATGCATACAAGCATGCATATGCATACAAGCATGCATATGCGTACAAGCATGCATATGCATACATGAATGTATATGCATACATGAATGTATATGCATACAAGCATGCATATATATACAGTGGATGAGATGAGATCTTCACATTGCATCAGATGGGATCTCCACGTACACCTTGGGGTGGGCATGATCATAACGAATCAAAGATATATCATATCCGTAATGGAGCTCCAGTTATGGATGCGGCGGGAAAGTCAATGCGTCAACGCATTCGACAGCTCTGCTCCATCGAATTTGGTCATTGAGTAATGTTAAAATGGACCGAACAGGATAGGGACTCTAAAAATCATATCACACAATGCATATATGAAGAGTACCAACCAGCACCTGGGAATCCTATTGTAAGTTCCGAATGGATTGAACATATGGCACGCGAGGTAATGTCTCATCGATGATCGGAAGCTCGCGATGCTTTTAGAGCAGGCTTAGCGAAGCCTGTATGGCTAGATGCCGAAGAATGGGAATCGATTCAAGATGAGCAGCAACATACCCCTGATCGATATCGGAAACAGAGAGATGCGGCCACCACACGTTTAGATACGATTGGAACGTCGCATTTAGGTAGCGACAGATACGACTGTATGTGCTACCAATTTGTAAGTATCATGTTAATTATTGAAGTTGTTTGTGTTAAGCACATTATGTATGTTCATCTAACATTTTGCATATTTATTATAGGAGTTGGAAATGGGTCGTCCTCCGACGCGAAGTGAAGAATCATATGGATATCGACATGGACTGACTGTAGTGTTACAAGACTTAGAGGGACGCGGTGCAATCGTCTCATGGGAGAATATTCTTGATTAGGTAAAGTTATATCTTGGTTTCGTGTTTTTAGTTGTTGTTTATAAATGTCATGTTAATTGGTCTTATTTTATACATATGTTTTGTTGCAGGATTGTAGGTGTAAACATTTTGATCAATGCTAGAATTTTGTATCACACTCGCATACGACAATGATGTAACATTGCCACAATTTTGTACATTTTGTTACATTGCCACAATTTTGTATTACACTCCTATGTGGCAATGATGTACCATAATTTTGTATTCGATTCCTATATGGAAGTGCTTTGTCACATTTTGTATTCGATTCATATATAGAAGTGGTTTGCCACACTTTTGTACATTTTTCATTTATGGAATATACAACTTTCTGTACATGATTCATTGATCATTTTTGCTCATATATGTTTATGTTTTGGTTGTCACTAGAGTACATAACACATGTACTCAGTTGGGCAAAGTGTATTGTCTTTTGCTAAACAACATCATGCTATAGCAAAATACAACACATTCTGCCCAAAAAAAATTGTGCAGATAAGGTCGTCGGTATACACGTCGGTAGCTCCAGTATGGATGTCGGTATAGGCATCGGTACGCCCAGTGCGGGCGTCGGTATGGACGTCGGTATAAGCGTCCGAAATACCGAGGCATATACCGACACTTATACCGATGCTTATACTGGCACCTATACCGGCACCTAAACCGGCACTTTCTTTCCGATGCGTATACCGACTCTAACACTGACGCCGCGAAGAAATCATGCTTGTTCATTTGCCTCGATAGCATCCTTGGTATACCCTTGATATGTTGTAGTGTTCCTAATCCTCCCTCTTAGGGTGTGGTTCAACCATCTCTTGCCCATCATTTCTTAAGTCTAACAAGATACATTTTTCTGCTTTTGGATCAAGCTTCATCCTCAACTCATATGGAACATGTACATATGCAATACAACCAATACTTGCACAAGTGATAAATTTGGCTTCTTACCTATAAACTTCTCTTCAGGTGTAACTTGATGTACAACAACAGTTGGAGTTCTATTCATGTTGTATACAATAGTATGTAGACCTTCTATCCAATAACAATGAGGCATATTTTCAACTCCCATCAAGGCTCTTGCTATTTCTACAATACATCTATTTTTGCATTCAACAATGCCATTATGTTGTGGTGTGTTCATGCACAAAAAAATATCATCGAATTTAGATATCAATTTCTAAATATAATTCCCTATCTGATTTTCCATCATAGACTTAAAATTTTGAAAGTGAGTAAAAACCTCACTCTTCTCTTTCATGAAGTATACCCATACTTTTTGTGTATGTTCATCAATGAAAGTGACATAAAACTTGCATCCTCCCATCGATGTGGTCTTTGTACATCAACTTCAACCTCTTCAAGAATTTTCACATTTGGTGATCAACCTACCTACCTTGTTTCCTTTGGCAATCAACCTTCCATTATGTTTGTACTCTTCTACATATAAATCATCAACATTAAACCTAACTTGTAATCCTTATTCAGCCATTTATCCAAGCTAGATTCTTTGTTATATTCGAAACGTGCAGTACATCAACAAGATGTTTTACCTTCCTATCCTCCATGGATAATGCGATATTTCCTGTATGCTTGATAGGATGTGATGTATCATCACCTTTTTCAACAAGTTTAGGTCTGATAATTTTTGCAAACTAATAAACCATTTTGCATGACAGGTTATGTGATCTGAAGCACCTGAATCGACATACCAAACATTACCATTCAATTTTGAAAAATCAGTAGACATTCTATTCATCATGTGAGTTGGATCATGAACAAATTCTCTGAATCATCTGCAGTTGTTGATGCATAGTTGTTTTTTTGCCTTCTATTATTTTGATTCTTCAACGTGCAATCACATTCAAAGTGACTAGGTTTACCACCGGTTGTATAAGCTCATAGACTATGAAAGATGTGTGAATGATTTGGCATGTGCAGTAAATGATTCTCAGGCTATGTCAAATGCAAAGCTTTGGCATGCACGCTTTGGTCATCTGAATTTTACTAGTTTGCTATGCCTGCAAAAATCTGAAATGGTGTCCTCCTTGCCCAAACTTGAGGCACCTGGAAAACATGTTTGTGAAGGATGTATTTTGGGCAAAATTCAGCGTTCATCCTTTCCAAAAGATGGTTTAGTTTGGGCTACTAAGAAATTGGAGCTTATACATAGTGATGTTTGTGGTCCTATGTAGACACCTTCTTTTCGGAATTATCTTTACTTCATGACTTTCATCGATGATTTTTCTAGGCATGCATGGGTATATCCATTGAAGGCAAAGTCCAAAGTGTTCATGTGCTTCAAACAGTTTTTGGTTTTGGCTGAAAATCTGTCAGCATGTAAAAAGGGCACCCTCCGTTCTGATCGAGGGGGGGAATATACGTCTTCTGATTTTAATGCATTTCTAGCTGAACGTGGGATAAAACACCAGTGTACAATGACGTATACACCTCAAGAGAATGGAGTTGTTGAACGAAAGAACAGGTCACTCATGGAGATGGCGAGGTGTATGGTCAAGAGTCAAGCTTTACCACATAGTTTCTAGCTTGAGGCTGTCATGTGTGCAGCATATGTACTGAACATGTGTCCCACTAAAGTGCTGCAGTCTATCACTCCATATGAGGCTTCGCATGATCGCAAGCCATCTATTGCTCATCTGTGTGTTTTTGGTTGTTTGGCATATGCATTAGTGCCTCAACAACATCGCAAAAAATTGGATGATAAAACAATAAAATGTATTTTTGATGGGTACAGTTCTGAAAGTAAAGGCTACCATCTGTATCATCCACATACTAAATGCATTCTGGTTAGCCGTGATGTTGTTTTTGTGGAAGATGCTATTCAACCATTGCTTTCATGTACTAAGGAGACATCTGTTAGCTCCAAAGACATGTATGATACTTTGCTACCTCTTTTTATAGGTGGACAGTTTAGTGCTAGTCCCAATGAGGCAACTTCTCAACCTTTGTAGGTTTCATGTGATGATGCAGATCATTCCATTTCTGATGCATATTTACATGATGCACTAGTTGATGAGAGAGCTGATATTGAGCAAGAAAAGACTATGCCAAAATGGCTGGTGCGGACTTTGTGTGATAGCAAATTAGATGCACCTCTATCATATCGTACTCATTCAGGCTCTCATAGTGCCTCTTTTGCATCAGATTGCTATGTTATGGCTGCATCTAGTGTCTGTGATGAGAATGAGCCTGTTTTGTTTTATGAAGCACAAAATTTAGAAAATCGGATGGCTGCTATGCAATCTGAATATGATGATATAATGAAGAATGGTACTTGGTCTTTATGTGAGTTGCCTCCTGGCAAGAAGGCCATTGACACTAAGTGCGTATACAAGCTGAAGCGTAAATCGGATGGTACAGTTGACAGGTATAAGGCTAGGCTTGTTGCAAAGGGTTATGCACAAGAAAGAGGCATTGATCTTGATGAGACCTTTGCACCTACATGGCATATGACTACTGTTCGGAGCATCTGTGCACTTTCTTCTCATCATGGTTGGAATGTACATCAGTTGGACATTAAAACAATATTTCTGAATTTTGACTTGCATGAAGAAGTGTATGTTTTTTAGCCCTGTGGCTTTGTGCAGAAGCGGCATGAAAACCAGGTGTGCAGGTTAAAGAAGTCATTATATGGTTTAAAGCAAGCACCACGTGCTTGGTATGAGAAGATACATGCCTATCTCATTGCACATGGTTTTGAGAACAGTCCAACTGAAGCTATCTCATAGATGAGCGGGTTTATGCATTGCCCAAGAGTCAAGCATTGGCAGGCAGTTAAGCACATCTTTTGCTATTTGAGTGGTACTCGGCTACTTGGGTTGTTTTATCCCAAGGGGGGATCACTACCGCCAAATTTGCATGTTTTTTATGACTCTGATTGGGATGGTTGCTATATACTCATGTGTCCACTGGTGGCTTTTGCTTCATGCTTGGTAGCTCATGTATATCTTGGTTGAGCAAGAAGCAGCCTACTGTGGCCCCTTCGAGTTGTGAGGCTGAGTAAAGGGCAGCTTTCACAGCGACTGTTGAGTGTGTGTGGCTCAGACACCTTATGGATGATTTGGGTGTTGGTCAGACTTCTACCACCACCATCTTCACTGACAGTCAGAGCGCATTGGAAGTTGCGAGGAACCCTATGTTCCATGCTCCCACTAAGCACATTGAGGTGCATTATCACTATGTCAAGGAGAGGTTCTCTGCTGGGGAGATCAACTTGGCATATGTGCCCATGCAAGAGAACATTGCAAACCTTTTCACGAAGGCTCTGCCTAGGGAGAAGTTTGAAGCTTTCCACAAATCTTTGGGCTTACTTCCTTTTGTGGAGTGATTTTCACATAGCTTGGCACTTCCTTATACATGAGTGCGAGCTCCTTGTTCACCGCATCACTCCTAGGGGGGATTTGTTGATATATTTAGGTAGTGATGTGTGTGAACACACTAGGACCGTCGGAGCACTTTTTTCCCTCTTTAGGAGGTTTTTTCCCCCCAGCTTGTATATATGCCTATTGCCCTAATGGGATACTTATCTTTGTACATTCTTTACTAATACATTTAGTATTGTGTGTTGTGCTCCAAGCTTCTTCTTCCTCCTTGTGCTGTTTGCGTGCTTCCGCAGACGTCTAACTCCAACAATGTTAAGAGAAAGGAGAAAAGGAAGAGAGGTCTCACACACTCTCACACAGAGAGAGAAGAGCACACACAAATTGATGCAAGGAAGAATGATCTTCTTCTTCTTCTTCTTCTTCTATTACATAAAGAGAATATACAATAATGACCTAATGCAACAATACAACTAGTGCAATATATTAAGAATAATACATAAGGAAAATCCTAATGTTGGTGAATGAGTGAGCTGACAAGAAAAGAATGTGTAATCACTATTGGTAGATAAATCTAGTAAAGCTTAGTGAAGTATCCATGACATATATTGTGTTGTGGTCATAACTGAAGGACAATGGCATATTAGGTCTATCCCTATCTCTTTTTTTAATGGTATCAAGGATTTAATCCTATAGTTCCTAAGCCAATTAAAGTTCTTGTTTGAATTGATTTGCTTGACTTGCCTGCTATTATTGATTTTCTTGAATTACGTGTTGATTATTACCTCTAGCTTAACAATTTAGGATCTCTTATGGAGAATGTTCTTGGGAAAAAAGTGATGGGTGGAATGGGATTCATAGATTCTCATAGAAGTGGACTTCTCCAATGATGTTAAGACCTCTCTTACCATCAATGTCTATGATGGAAGGAGATTGAACAAAAAGTATTGTACAAAAACCTTCCCAACGTGTGTTTTAATGATTACAAATAGGGTCATAAAATATTTTCATCTTCTTAAAATTAGTGCTCCTAAAGATGACTTGGTTGAGGATAGTATGGAAGGCAAAGGAAAACAAGTTAACACATCCCTAGTCCAACCAAAAAAGAAAAATGTTTCCAATAAAAGCATTAATTAAAAATAGAGTAGGAGTAATAGTATGTATGCAATCTTGATTGAACTTTAATATGTTTGATTTTGACACTGAAAGGGGAAAAGAAAATATCCAACCCAATATTGATAATAGTACCAATATATCAGAAGAACATAAGGATAATGATTCTTTTAGCTCCCAACATACTCTTAAGAATAATATGAAGGGTGGATTCCTATAGGCTCTAGAAAAGTCATTAAGCATTATCAACAAGTTGTTAATCATCCCTTGTTCTCCAAATCCCCTTTGCCTAACTCTCCCACTATTGATGAGGTCCAATCTAATAGTGTTTTCTCCACTTAAATAGATAAGCATGACAAGCAATATATGTTTAGGAACAAGCTGACATCCCTGAGGAAGATGAAGCTGTGCCCATGACTCAAGCCTCGGAAGAAGTGCATCCCTCTCCTAAAATCCAAAAACCTAAAAGGAAAGTAGAGAAGTCCTTGTAACCGCACCAGTAGTTTTGTCTAGGCCAACAATTTAAAGAAGTAATCCATGAATGGTCTTAATTGTATTTTGTCTTAATTGCAAGGGCCTCATTGATCCAAATAGGAGCAAGATTATTATTTCTTGGACGTATATGACATCTCTCTCTCTCTCTCTGTCTCTCTCCCCTTGGATATCATTAGTCTTCAAAAGCTAAAGATGAATGGTAATAACCTTGATTTTTGTCTTATATGTGTGTCTAATATCCATACTTGGTACAACAATCATAGACATGGTAGTGGAGCAGCTTCCATAGGGGTGTCTTCCTCTTATGAGCACTTCATCTATCAAGTAATTTATAGCCCCACTAATTAGGGGGTTGCCATCCATTTAGAAAACCCTATTAAGCTGACTATGTTTAGTGTTTATATTTCTAATTGCTCCAATCTTATAATGGGTTGTTGGAAGGAGATCAACAAAGTGGATGGTCAGATTCTTCCTAGGTTTAGTTTAACATGGTTACCTACCTAACTAATAGATTGCAAAGCAAAGGAAATACCATTTTAAATAGTGAGAAGAATGAGTGTTTTAATCTTCTTCCTATCCATGATCTATTTGACATGTCTAGAAATATTGGTTTTACTTGGGAAATTGTCAAAGTGGTAATTTTCACCATGAAACCATACTTGATAAATGAAGTATTTTGATGGTGATGCACCATAGTGCACTCTCCTTCTCGAGAGCTCCACGATGATATCCTCATAGTAGAAAATCGAGATCCTAGGGCCGCACACGATACTCCGCACAGAGGCTACAGAATACGCAGAAAAACGGAGTACACAAGGAGCAGGAAGACAAACTTCTTAGATGTTACAAATGCGGTCAAACTTACGGTCTATGACTGACCAAGCCACATATACAAAGAAGTGCCCGGTGGCCATTTGGCCTTTCACATGGACACTAATGGTAACAATCTCCCACTAAAGGCCAATATGGCCAAAGTAACTATGGGGGAAAAATAAAGAATGCCTAAGTGTAAGTATGCAAACTATACCTCCCACCTGATGGGCATGTTACACAATATACAAGTGACTGTGTAAGATCATGAATCAAGTAACCCCCATCAAGTGAAAATAGTGTCAAAAGCTATCATGTGGTAGAGCTTTAGTCAAAGCATCTGCACATTATCTCGAGTATGAACCTTCTCAAGAATAATGCCGTGAGTGGCTAAGCAAACTCTAATGGAATGATATCTCACCTAAATGTGCTTGGTCTTTGCATGATAGACTGGATTCTTAGCCAAAGCAATGGCACTCTGACTATCACTGAGCAAACGAGGTACATGATGAGGTAAAATCATATCACAAGCAAGACGAGAAAGCCACAATGCTTCCTTACATTCCTCACTTGCTGCAACATGCTCTGCTTCAGTGGTGGAAACAATTGTATATTCTTGAAGACGAGATCTCAAAGAGATATCATCTCCAATAAAATGAAAAGTGTACCCTAATGTAGACTTACGATTGTCTACACAACTAGCATAGTCAGAATCTATGTAATCAATAATGGATGCTTTCCCTCTACCTAAGCATAGACGCTTGTCCTTAGTGCCACTCAGATATCTTAAAATCATCTTGACCACTTCCCAATGTTTCTTGCTAGGATTAGACATATATCTCCTCACAATTCCCACTACAAATGCAATGTCTGGTCTCGTAGCTACCATAGCATACATGAGAGTACCAATGGCAGACTGATAGGGAAATTTTTCATGAATTCCTCTTCCTCATCTGATTTGGGGCAATCATCCTTGCTCAACTTCACATATGTGGTTAAAGGTGTACCTAATGCCTTTCCACCTTGCATATTGAACCTGCGAAGTACTTTGGATATGTACTCACTTTGAGACAAGTATATGCATGTTTTACTCCTATCACGAGCAATGTGCGTGCCAAGAATATGTTTGGCATCCCCAAATCCTTCATATCAAATCTCTGACTCAACTTCTTTTTGACACTTGACAAATCATAAGAGGACTTCCTAGCAATCAACATATCATCGACATAAAGTATCAAGCATATCAAGCTACCACTTGAGCATCTCTTTGTGTAGAGATAATGATCCTCATTGCTTTGAGAATAGCCTTGAGACTTCATAAAAACATCAAACTTTTTGTACCATTGTCTAGGGGACTATTTAAGTCCATACAAGCTCTTCTTAAGCTTACAAACAAGACTTTCCTTGCCAGGAACTACATAACCCTCTAGTTGTTCAATATAGATCTCATTTGTAAGATCTCCATGCAAGAAAGCAGTTTTCACATCCATTTGGACTAGCTATAAGTCCTCCATTGCAATGAATCCAAGCAACATGCACAGGATAGTCATCTTGACCACTCGAGAGAAGATTTCCTAAAAATCAACACCATGTTGGTGCTTAAAACCCTTTGCAACAAGTCATGCTTTATACTTTGGAGAAGCACTATCTAATGTGAATTTCAACTTATATACGCATTTACACGGTAAAGATTTCTTGCCCTTTGGCAAAGGTACTAAATCCCATGTACCATTCTTGTGAATAGAATCCAACTCACTCTTCATGGCATGCTCCCAAACTTGTCATGATCCTCTGTCTGCATAGCCTCTTTGTAGCAAGAAGGCTCACTAGCATCGGTTAGCATAACAAAATCTAAACGTGGAGCATATCTATCATGTGGATGTGAGACACGTGCAAAACATCTCAATGGTTGCTAAATAGGAACACATGCATACTTATCTGAATGGACATTCTCTTGATCATCCCTATGTGTAGCATTTTTATGCATGCTAGCCGGAGGACTAGTATCCTCAAAGACCACTCTTCTCACTTCAACCTCCTTAATGGGTTTTTTATGCATCTTAGACTCATTGAAAATGACTTCACTACTTCTGATCACTCACCGTGTTTTAGGATCCCATAAGTGATATCCAAATTATCCTTCTCGACCATATAAAAAAAAATGCATTTCTTTGAATTATGGTCCAACTTTTTTCTAAGATTCTTGGGTATATGAACATATGCTTCACACCCAAAAACTTAAAGATGATCATAATATGGTGGCTTCCCTATCGATAACTCTTGTGCCACTTTCAGACCTTTGGCAGTACTAGGTGGAAGATTAATCACATGAACTGCAGTCAATACTGCTTCTACCCAAACGCCTTGTGAGAGGTTTGCATGATGCAACATAGAGACTACTCTATCTTCTATAGTCCTTGAACTCCAACAACTATGACCTATAGAGTTAACTAGATTCCATAGAAAGGGGAAGAAGAAGCAAAAAATGAGGACATACAAGTACAAGAAACTAAAGAATGTATGGAAGAAGAGTTGGATTCTCCATCTCTCAAAGCATTTCACATGCATCTTCCATGACCTCCATGTGGAGATACATGCAAATAAAAGTAAGACGATTGCACAAAATGATTCTCTTCCCATGAAAATAAAAAAGAACACACAAGCCAAGCTAAATCAAGGATAAAGATGATGGAGAGAAATTTCAAGAATGTTGCAACTTAAGAGCATGCATAGAGCAAAAATCCAAGGAACAAAAACTAATGGAGAAAGGAATATATTACCTTGAAAATCACATATTGAGGAAAAACCATCAAATGATTTAAATATTACTCAAGATGGAGGAGATTTGATAGGTATATGTAGAAAATTTGGTATCAGTAGTCTCTTCTTTATAGTTGTAGAGATGAAGTTGGTGGCTTCTTTTGAGACCTTTTTGGCGTTCTTTCACTTGCAAACCTCATGAGAAAGTGTATGGATGATTTCTAAGTCCTTTAATACTCAAAAGTTTGCTATAAAGAAGTGGAAAACGTTTCTAATTTCAATCAAAATCTAGATTTTATCTCTAATTTTGTAATTGCACAATTTTGGATGTGTCTTATTGTTGCATTGGATTCACCCAAAAGGAAAGCACATTCATTCAATGTAGTTTAGAATGAGGGGGTGGATGGCTCCTGCTTCAAACATTTGATTGTACTTTCAAATGAGGAAGCAACCAATTCCTACCTCAAACATTGTTTTTGGATGAGGGAACAAGTTTATCAAGAGGGGAAACATGGGATGGTGCATGTACACATGCACATGCACAACTTTAATCAATATTTTGATGAATTTGATCATATTAGATGTATCGCAATGATGTACAAACACTTATATGTTCCATAAGGAAATGTAAAGAAGTGTAATATGCACATAGGCACATGTACTGCAAAATGTATTTGTCTAATTAAGTGACAAGATACATGATGAATCCAACTCGTGAGTGTATGTATATGGCCTCTAATCTCTTCTTTAGTTAATTTAGAGTGTTTCTACATGTAGCTCTCCTCCTAAGTTCACTATTTTGTTAGCTTATACTTCTCTCTAGTTATCCATTACTAAATGCCTCTCTATGCACTAAACTAGTTTCCAACACAATCTTTATTTATTTGTAACTCCTCCTTCTATCAATTTGAGGTGCTTCCACTTGTTTCTTATTGATCATTTTCGTATAATAAGATGGACATAAATTCTATTATCTTTCTTTGAGTGAAATATGAGGTTTCAAATAGTGAAGGTGTTTCTCTACGCATAGGCAAAGGGCTATAAGGATAGATAGTCTATCTTGTAGAGGTTGGTTCTCTATGTAGGAGTATCCAAATTAAGTGATTTAAAGTTTTTTAGATATCTAGGAGGGTCTTTAGAATTAAAAAAGGCTTTATATCTATTTTATAGTTTCATTGTGATTTCCAAAACAATCACTTTGGGTCATTGTGGAAAACAACATATGAGGGCATACAACCTTCCAAAGCTACATAGGGGTGTGGATTCATCCCCCAACAATGATATGAGAGCATTTTGAAACATTTGGGACTATTGAAGGAGGTCATAGAAACTATTTAAAGCTAGTAAAGCTCTCAAAAATAGACTCATAACAGATTTGCAAGCTACATCAACATTGAGAAGTGGATCTTCAAATTAGGAGCAAAAACCTCAATACATATCAATGGAAGAAGCTATAAGAAGACAATCATTTTGAACTTTGGCTATTCCAACATACATGAGGGGAATTTAGGAAGCATATACACTTAAGGAATTTTTGAGTATGCTACCCAAATAGAGGGCTAGAGAAAGGAAGCTACCCAACCTTGGAGATTTTGGGTTAGCAATTTCTTCATAAGGGAGTATGGGGATTAGTGAGTGGAGCTCAGCATAGACCAAATACAATGGAAGTGAATGAGTGGATTTAAAGAGATAGGAGATTCATATTCATCCCATCACATCATATTTGATTTTACTCTCAAATGAGTAAGCAAACAATTCCTACCTCAAACATTGTATTTGGGTGGGGGAACAAACAATGGAAATGAATGAGTGGATTGAAAGATATAGAAGATTCATATTCATCCCATCACATCATATTAGTAATAGCATGATTGGCCATATCCAAGACTTGGAATCACTCAAGCAGGTGTGTGAGGCTTTGGAGAGATTATACTCCACCTCCATGAAGGTTGAAAAGATTCAACTTAAGAAAGATTTGAACAACCTAACGAAGGCTTATATAGTAGAATCAATTATTATATCCTCAAGGTAAAAGGGATTGCATATGCCTTAGGATCAATCAAAAACTCCATCAATGATGATGATTTGGTAGATCATACATTGAATGGGATGAGGAATAATGATAAATGGAGGCCATTGACTACTTTAGCATATGTGAGGGACTCATTACTAGATTTCGAACAATTGTTCAAACTCATGGTGATGAGGACATGAACATCAAAGGAGGTCATTCAAAGAGCAATGAATCCCAAGTTCTTTATGCAGTTAAAGCAAAGGAAAGAGGGATTAGCAAAATGGAAATGGAAAAGGAAGAGGAAGATTATGTAATAATCAAGAATGTTGCTATGCAGCAAGGGGTAGAGGAAGATAACTATGTAAACACTTCAAAAACACTAGAGAACTTACATCTCTTAGCCATGATGCAAATGAGCATTAGGAAAGAAGGATAGATATCACATGGTACATGGATAGTGGATGATCAAATAACATGAGCTACAATAAGGAAATGTTTTCCATTTTGCATGAACCAAGCACACAAGGGAATGTAGAAACAAGAAATGACAATGATCATAGGATCACAGATATAAGGGATGTTACTTTTGATGAAATTTAGAATGCAAAGTGTCTGAAGGATATGTTACATGTGAACATAATAAAAAAGAATCTAGTATCAATTGGATAGATGGTTCAAAGAGTGTATGTTATTAAGTTGGACAACAAAGGATGCTTTAGAAGATCCAAGTCAAGGCTAGAAGCTGATAGTTAGAGCAAAGAAGGAAGGAGTGCTATTCGCCATGGAGGTAAGACCATCATCATCAAATATAGTTTATTTTACATTTGGGGAAAGCAAGAAAATAGACCATGTGGATTTGTGATGTGATGTGGCCTTTAGTGAATTAATAAAATCTAGAAGAATTTTCCCTAAGGCCCTCTTATCCTTCACATTCCAAATGTGTTATACATCAAGGTCACTATATCTCATGGGCAGGGTTAGTTCCTTCTACAACTTTGTAGTTTAGTAAATCTATGTATAAATAATCCTTGATATATCCTTCCAAATGTTGTAACTGGTTCCATTCAATATTTCATCTGTTGGCATAAACAGAGGGGTAAATGAAGGGAGATACAATGAATTCAATGAAGAGGCATTCAAATTACAAGAGATCATGTATATCCTACAAGAGAAAAGGAATCAAACTTCAAATTTTTACCACACTTGCAAAAAATATAGTTGGAGGCGAGATGAGAGCAAAAAGATAGACACTCAGACTTTGAATAGCCTCTTTTAATAATTGAGACATCCTACTGTGGCTTAGACTAATCTCCCCAAGCACACACAAAACTTATCTTCTATTTCTTGGAGTTATAAGATTTGAAATTAATACCAAAGAGTGTCAAAGGGATGGGCAGTTATAGAGAGAAAGATCACCAAATAAATTGCTAAAAAATATGTTCTTTGATAGGGTACAAAGATTGTATGTGTAAAGAAAAATACACCCTTTGAAGGCCTCAAAATGATTAAAACCTACATATAGATGAGCAATAGATGCAACTAGAAATGCATTAAAATTAGAAAACATGTGTTCCCTACCTGATCGAAATTGAGGGTACCTAATATACATGTTGACATATGTTGGAGTTTGAGGTTTTGCACAAGCACATGAATAGCACAAGGAAGAAGTCGAAGTTTGCATCCCACACAACGCTTAAGGAATTACCAAGTGAATGTGCAAAGATAAGTGACCCATTAAGGTTATAGGAATATATACAATTCGGGGGGAAAAAGAGCCTAACGACAAAAAAAAAGTGCCCCAATGGTCCTAAGTATGTTTACACACATCACTACCAATATATATCAACAAATCCCCCTTGGGAGTGATGTGGAGAACAATCAATTGGCACTCATGTATAAGGAGTGCCAATCTATGTGGACATAGATGAATCCACAAAACGAAGTAAGCCCAAATCTTTGTGGAAAGCTTCAAACTTCTCCCAAGGCAAAGCCTTTATGAAAAGGTTTGCAATGTTATCCTATGTGGGAACATATGATGAGTTGATCTCTCTGGAAGAGAACATCTCCCTAACATAATGATAATGCACCTCAATGTGATTTGTGCTAGCATTGAACATAGGGTTCCTTGCAATTGCTAATATGCTCTAACTATTAGTGAAGATGGTGGTGATAGAAGACTGGACCAACACCCAAATAAACCAAAAGGTGTCTGAGCCACACACACAAAATAGTCATTCTGAAAACTACCCTATACTCAGCCTCACAACTAGAAGTGTCCACAATAGAATTCTTCTTGCTCAACCAAGATATGCATGACCTACAAAGCATGAAGCAAACCCACTAGTGGATACATGTCTGTCATTGCAACCAACACAATTGAAGTAAAAAACAACATGTAAATGGAGCGGTAATGATCCCCCTTGGGATAAAACAACCCAAGTAGTTGAGTACCACTCATGTAGAAAAAGATGCACTTAACCGCCAGCTAATGTTTGACACATGGGCAATGCATAAACCTGCTCATTTGAGAGACACCAAGTTGAATATCAAGTCGCATTATGCATGAGTAAATCAAGCATCCAACAACTTGCTGATAGAGAATAGCATCAAATGCATCTGCATCATCATGAAGACTCAAGCATAAACCTATTTCCATAGGAATGGCAATAAGTTTGCAATATTCAAGGCCAACACACTACAATAATGTCTCAATATATTTTGTTTGAAAAAGTTATTCCCCTGTCAACTTGCCTAAATTGAATGCCCAAATAATGATGCAAACACCCCAAACATCACGTCTCAAAAGAGGCATCAAAATCAGCCTTAAATTCAGCAATATGCTTCTAGGACTAGTGAGCAGCATGTCATCAACATACACAACAATGATCAAAAGTACATCATCCATGTGCTTAACATATAAGGTGCTCTCAGTCGAAGTGGTCCCCAAAATGATGTGCAATCAAGTAGGAATGTATCATTTCATGCCAAGCATGTGGTGCTTGCTTCAAACCATATAATGCATGTTTAAACTTGTGCACTTTTTTTCATGCCTTTCTCCACAAAACCATGGAGCTGAAATAGATTCACTTCTTCATGTAAGCCACCATTCAAAAATGCAGTTTTAATGTCCAATTGATGTACACTCCAATCGTGATGAGGTGCAAGTGCATTGATGCTAGAAATTGTGGTAGTTTGTCATGTGGGTCCAAAGGTCTCATCAAAATCAATGCCTTGCTCTTGAACATAACCTTTTGCAACATGCCTAGCTTTATACATGTCAACTCTTCCATCATGTTTATGCTTCAACTTGTATACCCATTTAATGACAATGGCATTTCTGCCTGGAGGAAAATCACATAAAGACCAAGTACCATTCTTCATAATAGCATCATATTGTGATTACACTATAGCCATCCAACTTTTTGAATTTTGTTCTTTATCAAAAGAAATAGGCTCATTCTCATCAAAGAGACTAGAGGCATCCATTGCATAGCAATCTGATGAAAAAGAAGCACTACAAGATCTTGAATGAGTATGATGAGATAGAGTTGCATCTAATTTGCTATCTCCCAAAGTCTACACCAACCATTTAGGAATAGTTTTTGCCTCTTCTATAGTAGCCCTCTCATCAACAAGAGCATCATGTAAATCTACACCAGAAATGGAATTATCTACATCATCATGTGGAACCTGTAAAGGTTGAGAAATTACCTCATTTGGACTAGCACTTGACTATCTGCCTATAAAAACAGGAAGCAAAGTTTCGTACACATCTTTGGAGCTAAATGATTTCTTGCATCTTCCACAAAAAAAACATCAGGGATAACCAAAATGTGTTAAGCTTGTGGATGATACAAACGATAGCCTTTGCTTTCATAACTATACCAAACAAAAATACATATCACTACTTTATCATCCAATTTCGTACATTGTTTTTCAAGGATTAATGCATATGCCAGACAACCAAACATGCATAGATGAGCAATAGATGGCTTGTGACCATGGCAAGCCTCATATGAAGTGATAGATTGTAGTGTTTTGGTGGGACACTTGGTAAGTACATATGTTGTACACGTAAAAGCCTCAAGCCAGAAGCTATGTGATAAAGCTTGACTTTTGACCATACACCTCACCATCTCCATAAGAGACCTACTCTTTCTTTCTGCAACTCCATTTTGTTGAGGTGTATATGGCACCGTACACTTATGTTTTATACCACACTCAACCAAAAATGCACTAAAATTAGAAGACATGTATTTCCCTCCTTGATTAGAATGGAGGGTGCCTAGTTTACATGTTGAAAGATTTTCAACCATAACCAAAAAATGATTGAAGCACATAAAAACTTTGGAGTTTCCTTTCAATGGATACACCCATGCATGCCTAGAAAAATCATCAATGACTTGAAGTAAAGGTTTCCCAAAAGAAAGTGTCTGCATAGGACCACATACATCACTATGAACAAGCTGCAATCTATGAGCATCTCTAACTGAACCATCCTTAGGGATTTCGAAGGAAGAACTCTATATTTTTCCCAAAATACAGCCTTCACATACATGTCTACAAGGTGCCTCAAGTTTGGGTAGAGAGGACATCATATCAAATTTTTGCAAGTGTAGCAAACTAACATAATTGAGATAATGAAAGCGTGCATGCCAAAGCTTTGCATATGAGATAGCCCGAGCATCTTGAACTACACATACTGAATCATTCATAGAATTTTCATATTCCATGAGCTTAACATTCCATGACATAAAATGCTAGAAGCTATAATAAAATCGCCATTTGAGAGATCATGAATTGTACATCAGTCATCTTATGAATTCGACAACCAAGTCAATCTTGGCTAATGTTGAAGCTGATGATAGACTTTTCTTGATCCTTGATACACACAAAGCATCTGGCAATGTGAAAGAACTACCATCAATAGTATTCAGAATGATCTTACCAACTCCCATTATAGGATAAGAGGAGTTGTTAGTGCATGTGAGATTATTCACTATGGGAATAGGTTCAAGTGAACTGAAGAAGCTATCATGCTAGATAATATGTTTGGTTTCCCTACTATCAGAGTACCAAACATCACAATCTATTATTGACATACACTGGTCATGAAAAGATGGGTCATAGTTGCATATAGTAGTAAACACCCATTCTTCATTCTGCACACACACACATGTATATATATATATATATATATATATATATATATATATATATATATATATATATATATATATATATATATATATATATATATATATATATATATATATATATATGTGTATATATATATATATATGTGTATATATATATATGTATATATATATATATGCATATATATATATGCATATATATATATATATATATATAAGATTAGTAGACTCTATTTTAGGTGTACAGGCCTCTACAACAACCATTCCAGCCTCTTCCTTCTTTGCCTATTTTGTAGCTAGTTTTGGACAAATCTTTATGACATGATCATTTTGTTTACAGTATTTGCAAAATTGGTTCTGCTTTTTTGTTTTCTTCTCATATTTGTTTTCCTTCTTTGATTATACAACATTAGTAGATTTCTCCTTACTCATAGATGAGCTCTAGTTACCTTTGCCCTTTTGACTATCTAAGAAAGCTTGATCTACAACACACATAATGGACCTCTACTCTGTGGAGTGATCTTCTTACAACAAAATAGAGAGTAGCTCCTCAAATTTTAAGGCATTTGGATTTGCTTACATCATCAATCAAAGAGTAGAAGAAAAACTCTGATATGAATTTGGAAGACCATTAAGAATGATCTTCACAATTGAACTATGTAGCAAGACTTCATCAATAAAAATCAATTGCTCCTCAAATATTTTATCTTTGTCAAAAAATTGTCCACAGAATCTCATTCATTCATGTGCTCACTCTCTAACTATTTTTGGAGGTAAGCAACATGAGCCTCATTTATTTCTTGATATAAGGTTGTAATTGTATCTCAAGCATCATTTGTTGTCTTGTAAGAGCGAATATGAGGGATAACAACATGTTTGATAGAAAAGGCTATCAATGCATGTGTCTGAGCATCTTTTCCATCCCAAAAAAGTTGCTCTACAATAGGTATAGCAAGAATTATAGCACGAACAAGAATTTGAAGATCATCATCTTCAATGCCATTTGCATCACCTTCAATAATTGTATTCGCAAATGTAGTCGGATGTTTTTCAATACCCTGCATAATCTTCCACAACCCTTTTGCTACCAATAAATGACACATCATATATGCAGATAATGGGTAATTGGTAGCATCCAACTTGTGCTCAACAACCAACATAAGAAATATATCATTGCTTTTAGCGCCACTAACTAAATACCTTGATGTAGATAAAGGAATGTATCTCAAAAAGTTGAACAAAATCACTCTGTCGAGAGTTGTTAAACCTATAGCAAACTTTAAGGTACTTTAGTGGCAAACCAAAATTGTGTATATATATATCTTTGGCACAAAAGGAAGAAATTTCCTACACAAGCACTATGCTAGTGCATTTGGAGGCCAAAATGAGCTCAAATACAAATTTCTATGCCACAAAGTGAAGCAATTTTGAACTCCTAATCACCCTGAGTATGCTCACCAATTCTCATGCGATTTTGAGACTATGATTGGAAGGGGTGTTGATGATGCCCTAGATGAAGCGGTGACCTGCTCTAATACCAATTCTTGGAGTTGGAGGACTATACAAGAACACGAACATCAGAAGGAAGAAGAAGAAGCTTGGAGCTCAACACAACATGAATGAATTGCCAAGTGAATGTACAAAGATAAGTTATACACTAGGATTATATGCATATATACAAGCTCGGGGGACCTCCTAAAGAGGGAGAAAAGTGCCCCGATGGTCCTAAGTGTGAAAACACACATCACTCTCAAAATATATCAACAACATATTTTTATCCATAACCAATAATTGTTTGAAGCACATAAACACTTCAAACTTTGCTTTCAATGGATGTACCAATGCATGCTTGGAGAAGTCATCAATACAAGTCATGAAGTAGAGGTAGTTCCCAAATGAAGGTGTCTACATAGGACCATAGACATCAATATGAACAAGCTGCACTTTATGAGAATTGCGTATTGAACCACCTTTTGGGAAGGAGAAAAGCGGCATTTTGCAAAGAGGACACCATTTCAAGTTAAGGGTAATATCGAGTCTTATCTTGGTCAAAGTAGAGGAGATATTTGGAGAGAATATCATGGACTCATTGGAAGTCAAATGCCATGAATTCATTTGAATTCAAAACTCAAATCAATTCTTAAAAGTATAGACCGAACTTTCAGATGGAATCTATCAACGTTGTAGATATACCCTAGTCAATTTAGTCGTGTAAAAAAGAATTGATCGTCACACTCATTCTGAGCAATTTATGTCTCTCCTTGAAGCTAGAGAAGTCCGCTATCTCATTCTATCATATCTCAATTAGCAATACATATACACTTCATTTTCATAGCTACATTGATCAAGGTCTACTATTAAAGTACATTGAGTAAAGTCTATCAAGTTCTCTAATCGATTTCTCTATATGTAGGATTTTATTATCCAATATATTCTTGGCATATAAATTAAGGTATGTGATAATAATTCTTGCAAAGTTTCATAGTCATTGGAGTTGTAAATCTTGAGTTATGAATAGAACAAGTTGAGTCTATCTATGTATCTTCATCGTCCTAAACATTCTGGATTACCCCCTGATTTCTTATGCACATTTCTCCTACTATAGTTATCCTAAGTTCATGTAATAAATTGGTATAGTTCATTGAATACTTCATTTGAAAGTTTTCAAAAGTTCATGGGTCAATTCCTCCCAAGTCGTGAGCTTTGAATGAAATACTGAGTGCCTTCTTCCATAAATAAAAATTTTTATCAAATGATATTTCAATGTACTATGGTGATCTAAATGTATATATATGAATGTTAGGGAGTGTATTAAGGTTAACTTGAGTTACTTAGGTTGTTCTAGAGTAGGCTTTTGCCAAGACCCTCTCATCTTTATGCTTTTGCCATCACTCCTCACAATGGTATTCCTCTCAAAAAACCATCAAAATATCTACTAGGGAGAAGAAGGAGCCAAAGAGATATGGCTATAATACATCACTAATGACTAAACCACATGACTTCAAATCTGAATAGCCCTCATTTTATGAGGAAGAAAAGAAAAAACCAGAGTGGATATATGCTCTAAACGAGGAAATTGAAGCCTTGTAGAGGAATCCCACTTGGGGATTGGTGCCCAAGACTCTAATCATGAAGATCATTGGATCTAGATGTATATGCAAAGTGAAGAAGAACTCTGATGGAACCATTAACATGTGTAAAGCGAGAATTGTGGCTAAGGGATATGCTCAAACCAAGGAATTGACTATGAGGAGACCTTTTGTGGAAAAGATGCCAACAATTAGAGTACTTATGAGCATTGCTAGTGCCAAGAATTGGAAGATCCATCAAATGGATGTAAAAAATGCATTTTTGAATGGATGGATATTTGAAGAGTTATATATGGCTCAACCCCCCTGAGTTTGAAGATTCACATTTTCTTGAACATGTATATAGGTTGAGGAAAGTTGTATATGGTCTAAAGCAAGCTCCAAGAGCTTGGAATCATAGGGTTGTGACCTACTTGCAGGATAAAGGTTTCATTGTTAGCAAAGTAGATCCTTCACTCTTCATCAAGAGGGAACATGGAGAATTCATATACCTTTGTGTATATCCAGGTGACATACTCAGAGGTAATGATACTAAAGGTATCAAGTGGATTAAGAAATGCATGAAAGAAGAATTCAAGACTAGTGAATGTGCAACTCACATGTTTCCTGGGATTGGATTTGTGTATACAGAGAAGGGTATGTATCTCACTCAAAAGAAATATATGAAGGGCATGATAGCCAATTTCAAAATGGAGAATGCTAAGGTTGCAAGTAGAACCATGGAGGTGAATTCAAAGCTAAGTGCTCATGAATGTTAGCTAATTGAACATATAAAAAGCTACCAAGGCTTGGTGGGAAGTCTAGATTATGAAACACTCACTAGGCCATTTGCTGTATTGTAAATGTCCTAAGCTAATTCATGCATAGTCATAGGAAACCACAGATTGAAACAACTAAGAGGATACTCGGTTTCCTATCGCTCTATTTTCCACATTTCTCACGTGTGTTGAATATGCATATGTGCTATATAGATATTTTCATTGTGCCTCATTGAAACATCTTAACTATCTATAGTGAGGGCATATTTATATTAAATCTCATTAGTTTCTATTAGTAGTTCACTTGTGTAATCTCCTTTATGCATAACATATCTTGTTGTATTATATTGGTCATTCTTTTACATTCCCTTTTGAAGAAGTAGAAGCTTCTTTCTTGCTCCGATCTTTTTGTGCTTTACCTTCATTTTTGTGTGTGCTTGTGTGTTTGCAAGAGCTCTATCTATAGACCGTGATCTCCTTCTTGGTAATATAAAATAATGGAGTATAGTTAGTCGGCCCCTATATTAGGGTCTCATATCATGCTACAAAAGTAATCAACAATTACAACGAAGATGAAAGAGAAACTTTCTATCATGAATGGGATACTATTGATAGAGGCCTTTATGATAGATTCCAACACATGAAAATGAGCATAAACAATAAATAAACTTCTATGACACAACCTTCACTAAGGCTTTTAGGAAAACATTGCTGGTAAGTCTCAAAAGCCCTATGGAAAATGATCAATAAACTAGAGTATTGATCTTTACATAGATGATGACAATATTATTTACGACGAACACAAAATATGGTTTCTTCACCAAACATTATGGAGATAATTTTCCTCATATATGAATAAATAAATAAATAAATAAATAAATAAATAAATAAATAAATAAATAAATAAATATATATATATATATATATATATATATATATATATATATATATATATATATATATATATATATATATATATATATATATATATATATATATATATATATATATATATATATATATATATATGGCAGGCCATTGAGAATAGACATAGTTCCCCATAGAAGAAAGCATTTCGCCCTACCCTTGCAAGCCATTCAAAAAAAAAAACATTTTTGACATTAGATGGCTTTCTCAATGAATCCATAAATTCGTCCTTCGGTCAACTCCATCCCCTCAAACGTCATCTCGGGAGCCACAACATATAAACCAAAGCCCTTCCTTTCGATGACAATAAAAGATAATAAAACTATTCTGAGAAAAAGCTTCAAGGGATAATAATTGTAATAATATACTCATTTTTGGAAATTTGGCCCACATTCACTTAAAAGTGGCCTTGCAAGTAGGAGACTTCATGAAAGCAGAGTATTATTTGAGGAATGAATTTTAGGGTTGGTGCTATTGCCTAATTCTAGATCTTAAATTTGATTATAATCTTCTTAATGATCTCGGAAGATTAAGCTAATACTATATATTTTGGGGGTCCTAATTTGAAAATGAAAGAGCGTGCTACATCTCAAAAACAATATACCTTGTGCTCGAGCCATTGGAAAGCTATGGAGAGAACACTGGAAGCCATTCAAGCCGCTAAAATTTTGGTGGACCATGTCAATTTTTCCGCTAAACTTTTGGTGGACCAGGGCAATTTTTCCAGTAATCATTCAAGCGTCTTTAAAAATTCTAATCATTTATGATTTTCTTATTAGCATGTTTGGGCTGTCATGACATACTTTAAAAGCATCTTGTTAGTCAATGGACCCATGTGAAGAATGGTTTTAGACCTTGGGGGTTTCGGAGAATCCAAGGTTTTATGAGAGAGAAGAGATCCTCGAGAGAGTATGTGTTCTCAAAGACTCCTTAAGGAAGAGGGTGATCGTTGATCATGTGATTCCTTAGAAAGAGGGCGATCCGAGAGAGGGGGTCCATTATGAAGAATGGTAGCGCTTGGAGAATCCACGGGTTTATGAGAGAGAAACGATCCTGGAGAGAGAGAGAGAGAGAGAGAGAGAGAGAGAGAGAGAGAGAGAGAGAGAGTATGCGTTCTCAAAGACTCCTTAGAAAGAGGGTGATCGGAGATCATGTGAAGTCCTAGGAATGAGAGGTTGAGAATCAATGGAATACATCTGCATACGAGATGTGTACGCATGATAGAGTGGTTGGGGATGAGAGCATATAGGCGCTGGCATTTCTTGAAGTTGCAAGAGGGCTGGGACCCCTCGGTTTGTGCTTTTCCATGGCATATGCCCTTATTCAAGTACACTTGGGGGAGGTCTGAAGTCGGAGCTTCTGTGTGGAGTTCAAGGCTTTAATGGAGAAAGGTAACCAACTTGGAGGCATTAGAGAGAGTTTTTTTTTTTTTTTTTTTTTTGAGAGTACAATGAATCTGAAAGATGTATACACCCGACCTCGTAAAGTAGAGACACCCATTTTGAAGAACTCATGGATATCTCTAGCTAGGATTTGAACTAAGGACTTCCTTCCAAAGATTCAAAACATCAACCACTAAGCTATGCGGGGTTGCACAGAGAGATATATTTTTGTCATTTATGTGTGATATACGTATATTATAAATATATGTTTTCTAAATTATTCCTATGTGATATACGTGTATTATTTTAGACGACCTCCCCCTTGTTACAAAAATGTACTCCTCTAACATTGAACTCCCATTGGCACCCGAGATCGCTCAACTAATGAATTTACATACATGCATATACTTTTAACAAAGATCACCATGTTTATTGAATTGAAGAGGATGGCACTCACTATGACTCAGCAAAGCAGTGCCACCCTCTCTCAACTCACCCTAATTCTACATGTATGTTCATCATGCTCTGTTATGCAAAGGAGTACATAGAGCCTATAATGTGCGGCGGAAGCTAAATTTTGATGGATAGGAACTAGGAAGAAATGTCTTAAGAGAGGTTAAATAAAGATGGTATGTTAGGGTCAAAGAACTCAAATAAAGACGGCATATTCATCCAAAGAATTCAATTAAATATGCTTATAATAATGAAACCCTAGGCATGCTCGTGTATTTTTGTGCATGAGATGACTACATGTTGTGGGGTCTTCCACCTGCTTGCCCAATGCATGCTAAAGTATTTTGTGTTGGTGCTTCTCTTTAGGAAGAAGCCTCCCCAAGTAGTAGATGCACTGGCTTTACAAGATGGTCTAAAAGATGGCTTTTCTCAAAGGGTCAAATCTTCAACCTCCTTCTACCCTTCACCCTCTCCATCATAGTTGAGTAAGACCTTTGCACATGTGGCCAAGGCTAAAGGTATTTCCAACCCACTATTGAAATTTGATGGAATAGCAAGTAACCTCTTAACTCATGCTACTAATTTAGCTAACAAGGGTAAGTATGTTTCTAATGAAAGCACAAATTCACATAGTCTTAACGTCAATGATATTCTTAATGGTAATGCTGAAGCGATTCTAATCATTGAAACTATGAGCCTTGAATCTTGCCAATCTCAACTTACACACACAATGGTTATTGGTTTGTGCCATTACCCTAGGTCACCTTAGGAGGCATTTGGATACTGGATGAGGAATCATTAGGAATGAAGAAGGTTTTTTGTCCACAATATATAGTATCTACCTAATAATTTCTTCCTTTCTTTTTTGACAATGTTGATAGTGAAGAAGAATATTGGACAACAAAAAAACATAGAGTATATTACCAAGTGAATGTACAAAACATAGTAAGCATACATAAAAGATAGGGAAAGAAACTCATAAAGAGGGAAAAAGGTGCCTTGACTGCCTTAAGTGTGTTCACATAGATCATTAGCAAAATATACCAACAAATCCCCCTTGGTAGTGATGAAGTGAACAAGGGGTTAGCACTCATGTATATGGAAGTTTTGAGCTATGTAGAATGAGATCAATCCATGAAAAGGAAGTAATTCCAATGCTTTGCAAAAAGGTTCAAACTTCTGCCTACACAAAGCCTTTGGAAAAACGTATGTAACATTATCTCCTGTGGGCACATAATTCAAATTGATCTCTCTAGCAGAAAGTCTCTTTGTGTCATAATGATAGTGCACCTCAATGTGCTTTGTGCGAGCATGGAACATAGTGTTCCTCACAATTGCAAGTGTGCTCTAATTTTCAGTAAAATGGTGGTGGAAAGAAATTAAACAACACCCAAATAATCCAAAATGCATCTAAGTGATACACATTATAGATTAGTTGTAAAAGGTATCCGATGTTTGGCCTTGTAGAGAGTACACATGCGAAAGCTAAATGAAATAGAATGTGCTCACAAAATGAAAAAGAGTGTGAGAATCAAAAGCTAGTATACCATGAAACATGAGAACTCACATATGGATTAGAGTGATCTTGCCAAGAACATGAAATGAGATATCAATATTCTACATGATTACAAATTGGGGAGAGGCCCTCCCTATATAGAATTGGAGGAGGATCTCAATGGTACATCATATGTGGGATAATTGTCCTTGAAGGAGAAGGAATACAAAGTAGAAAAAAATGGCAAGGGATTCCAAATATAGCTAATGAAATACAAAATGGAGTTAATCCTAAAATACAAAATGGAGATGCATTCATAGAAATTAAATAATGATATAATGGCAAATGGGATAATATAATTTGTTTAACACACCCTATGTAACTCCATTTTTGGAGAGGAAAAATGCTATAGAGGTCCACCAAGCAATGGAGCAGAACTAGAGGTAGAGCCGTCATGAACATGTTTGCCAAGTTCTCCTAAGATGTACATTGCTCCAAGGTAATCTCCTAAGATAGTATCTTCTCATGGAAGAAATGGTACTAGATCTTGATTTGCTTCATATGATCATGGAAGATTGGATTTGTGGCAAGGGCTAAGGTTGATTGATTGTCGGTGTGAATGCATGTAGGAATATCCTAAAAAATAGCAATGTGAGATGGTAAACATTGAAGCCATATGGCCTTGCACACTGTGAAACATGATACTTGATACTTCGCTTCTGTGGATGAAAGAGTGAATATAGGCTACATCTTACTTGCCCAAGAGATGAATCCTAAGCTAAGCAACAACATGTATCCAGACGTGAAAAGCAAAAAATGGGGATTACTAGCGAAACCTAAATGAGAATATTAGATAACATCAATACCCCCTCTATGAAAGACCATGATGTCGAGCGAGGGCAAGAATGAGAAGTCATCTGTGAGTAGCTTGTTAATGTGTCTGATGTGAATCATGGAAGAACTAGATAAGAACACCAATTACATATGCGATGTCTGGTCTAGTACTGGTGAAATAGATCAAAGAGACAACAAGATACCGAGAGGCATGCATATCCACAAGTGGTGATCTATCCACCAAGCTAAGCTTGATGTTGAGCTCCACATTGTGGAAACAAAAGGACAATAATCCTTGTTATACGTGGAAAGGAGATAAAATAAAATATAATTTTTGTGATAAAAAGATGCCTTCATGTAATTTCCAAATTTGCATGCCTAAGAAATAGTAAAAGAGTCCTAAGTCTATTATGGATCCTAATGAAGTTGGGTCATGAGAAATTGTACATGATCATTACTTCAACTATTAAAGATCAAATTATTGACATAAACTATTACAAAGGTCTTAGCTAACAATGACCCTTCTTTGTAATTTTTAAAGAAATGTAATTTTGTACTTGTTATGCCTTTACTTTGTGAAAATAGAAAAAAAAATCGTAAAAAAATCTATATCATTCAAACTCAACCATTATTTTCTCGTTCCATTGTATCACTATGTACCAAAAAAGATGGAGATCCTTAATTATGCTAACCACATTTTTCTTTTTAATTTCATTCTAAGTAATGATACATAGTTTTCGATGCTAACTCTATCTCTGTGTCTTAATGATTCGATTCTCTGTACTATCTCTTGCATAGCGAGTGGTGCAGAGAATGAAGTTGTACAGTTGTTTCATTGGGAATACAAACACATGGTTCTGATTGTAATACTTTCAGAGCCATTCCCCAAACCCTATTTGCAAGGAAGGGTAGAATTCTACAAACAAAGGCAAGCAAGGAATCTTGTTTGTAGATGTAGAGGTTGATGACAACCCAATTTCTTTAAAACCCATTGTTCTTGAAGAATAAGTGGATCTTTTCATATCATGTATGGGGTACTTGCTTTAGAATATAGAGTGCTTTGTAAATTTTGCATACTTGAACTTCTCTACTTTTGATTGGGCCATTTGTAATGAGCATTTAGAGTAAGTAATGTGTATATTGTAGTCTATCGTGTTGTTGGAGCAAATGTTTCTTTGTAATCAATGCTAGGCTTTTTATTGTATCTTTGGCAATGAGCTGAGATTTATATTTTTCTAAGGTTCCATCTTACTTATAATTGTCTTTGTAAATCCACTTTACTCCAATTACTTGTTTCTTGGGTGGTGTAGGTGCAAGTGTCCAAGTTTAGTTAATTTGATGGCTTGAATTTGAAATTTCATGGCTTCTTCCTAATCTAGGTAACCCTTAGCCTCTTGCTAAGTGGAAGACCATGCTTCTATTATATATACTCAATACTTCACCCTCAATTGATAAAAAATGATCCATGTTGCTCTAATTTGCAAGGCCCCCATTATGAGGAGAAGCCATTGTGAAAGCTCGGACATTTGTGGAACCCTAACTTCAAAGTTACATGAGGTCTATGAGTGACAACTAATGGTAATAGATGATCTTTTTGAGCCTAGAAATTAGGTTAGGTAGGACATAAACTTACAGATCATTGGTGCAAATAGCAAGCCTAAGTGCTTTTCTAAACTTCAAGGACTACTCTCATAAATCTTCTTGCTCATTCACATGTGAACACATGCTTGTGGAAATTCCTTGTATTTACATTAGATAATTGTAAAAGCTAAAAGGGGATGGAATCTTGTGATGATAGGGAGCCTATTCCACGAGTTTTTGTAGATGCAATCAAAGTTATACCATCCTTAAAGTGTAGGATAACTTCTAGGTGGATAACTCAGCAAGTTCGAATTCAAAAATTATGTATAAATACATATGCTTCTTACTCGCTTGACATCATGCCTATTCCATATAGATTGAGCTAAAATTTTGAGCATAAATTATGCTCTCTTCATGCAACAATAGTCCTCTACACTTCCCATGTATCATATGTTCAATATCGTACATTCTTTGATCATTGTCTTTGAGTAATTCTTTCTGTATATACTATTGTAGTACATTCAAGAACACATTGAACGTGTCTTATTGATTTCTCAATGTGTAAGCATGTATTTGATATACTTTCACTTGGGTTAGTTGGATAAGAATGCACAATATCTATGTATCAAGTTTTTTAATGATTGGTTTAGTAGATATTGAGATACGAAACTCTGAAGCTGACTGTGTGTGTACATCCTCTTGTTCTTGAAAAGTCGGGCTGACCCCCTAGACTTGTTAGATTCATTTCTCATTTCATGGTGTGCCTAAACTCATCAAATAGCTTGCTATAGATAGTTATACACTTCAACTAGATGCATACAAAATCTCTCTACTCAATTCATACTTGATTGTGAGCTCTCAACATATTTATATGACCTTGTCATCCAAAAATAGAAGGTTCTTTACATTTCTTGTAAATAGAAGTTATCTATTTTGGTGCAAAATTTTTATAATGTCAAAGGACTTAATGGTTCCTCATGCATTTTGGGGAAGCTAAGGAAGTCTATTAAGCATCCTTGCAGTCACATTGGCTGGTGTAGATCCAGTTTTTTGTAGCACCAACTCATGTTTGTACTTATACCATCACCTCTTCATAGTGGTATCATACCAACTATGTAGCATGGGTGATGGATTCCCCTCATCCATTGAAAAATTGGATCGAGGTAATTATTTAGCATGTTCACTCAGAATGGAAGCATATCTACAAGGAAGAAACCTATATGGTTACATATCTGGAGATGAGATGATGCCAATACTCAGAAGAAAAGGCCAACAAACACAAGAGGAGCAGGAAAGGTTGAATACATGGTGTTCAAAGGATGCTTTAGCAAGGTCATATATTCTTAACTCTATCTCCGATTTTTTTACTTTCACACTCTAGCAATTGCAAGAAATCACAAGAAACATGGAATGATCTTGAAGCATTCTTCTTATCAAGTACCAAGGCAAGAAAGAACCAGTTATGGATGGAATTCACCACACTCAAGAAGATGCCCAAGCAAAGTGTGACTGCTTTTGTCACCAAGACGAATGACATTGTAGGCCAACTTGGAAGCATTGGAGAAGTCATTGATGAAGGAAAAATATTAAGGTAAGTGATCAATTGTATAAAGGCAGATGACAAATGGGAAGCCTTCACCACAACTATGGACCTCTACATGGACATGCAAGTTTCTGATTTCGAAACACTCATGAACAATTGTTCACAAATGATGAAAAACTTATGAAGAATGGAGATAATAAAAAAGATAATCAATCCTCTTCTCTCTATATAGATAAGAATAAAAACAAAGATAACAAAGGCAAGGGCAATGAGTGTGATGATGAAGTATCTCTCAAGAAAATTTTGCAGGTAGAGGTAGAGGTTCAAGAGGAAGAGGCAAAGGAGGTAGACAAAGCAAGGGGAGAGCCCAAGGCTCATCTCCATGTGCCATATGTGGTCTAACAAATCATATTATAGAGAATTGTTTCAAGAATCCAATGAAGCAAAGAGGAAGAGGTTACAACTTACAACAAAGAGGCTATGAAAACTCAAGAGGAAGATTCAAAAACTTCAATGGGTACAATACAACTCATACGATAACAACTACCAAGGAGGATACAAAGGAAATAGAGACTACAACAACTATTCATATGAACAAACTCAAGAAGATTCACTTCTTCTGATGAACATGACTATGACGGAAGGTAAAGTAGATGAACATGTCTTTTATATAGACTCAAGATGCTCAAATCATGTGGCAAGAAATGTAGCTCTACTCTCAGATTTGGAGCGTCCAAGGAATAGGCATGAATTCCAAACAAGAGATGACACAAGTCATCCAATTGAAAAGATAGGTAATATAAATACCTCAGGTGGTAATATGAACTTACTAAGCGAAGTATTGTATGTGCAAAGCATTACCAAGAAGATCATAAGTGTAGGTCAAATTGTTGAGAAGGGATTGTAGGTTAGATTCACCAAGCATGAAGCATTTGTTGAAGACCCACATTAGGGATTCAAGAAGATAGAAAGAGGAGAAAAATCAAGTAGATTGTTCACATTTGAACTCCAAGACACTAAAAATATTGCATTCTTAAATTATGGTATTCAAAATCTATTAGAGTTGGAAATTTGGCATAAGAGATTAGCTCAGATAGGTGAAAGAGGTGTCAAACAAATCAATAGGGATCAAAGTGTACTTGTTCTACCAAATATATCCAAACAACATGTGATTTATAAATATAGTGCTCGTCAATTCGATAAGTCACATATGCAACCTTAAACAAGAAAGGCTACATACATGGAGACCTATTCGGGTTGGTTCATATAGATGTATGGGGACAAGCAAGGAGCCTTCAATATCTGGATCTAGGTATTATCTATCATTCATAAATGATTGTAGCAGATGGACTATAATGTACTTCATGAAGCTTAGAGATGAAGTGTTTTCAAGTTTCAAAAAGTATTTAGCTCTTGTAGAGAACCAAAGAGGTAAAAACCTAAATAGACTAAGGTCAAATGGAGGGAGAGAATATATCTCCCATGATTTTGATTCTTATCTCCAAGAGAGAGGGATCAAAAGAGAAACCACCATTAGGTATACTCTTGAGCAAAATGGAGTAGCAGAGAGAAGGAATAGAACAATTGTGGAGGCTACAAGGTCAATGCTCAATGAGGAGAAGCTACCCAACTACTTGTGGGTCGAGGAAATATCAACAACTACATAATTGATAAATAGAATTCCATCAAAGGCTTTGGATGGCATGAATCCATATGAAGCATGGAATGGAAGAAGAACTAGCCTTGATCATTGCTAGATCTTTAGGTGCATAGCATATGCACACATACCTTCACAAACTAGAGGCAAGTTGGATCCAAAGGTAAAGAAATGCATCTTCTTTGGCTATGATCTTAATAAAAAGGTTATAGATTATACAATCCAATCAACAAAGGCTTCATTGTAAGTAGTGATGTTGTGTTTGATGAAAACAAGTCATGGTTTGAAGATGATTGTAAGAAAATCAAACTTCCCTATGACCTAGAGGAAGACTTTCCAACCTTATCAAAGAGGAATGAGCATAAACTTGAAGCATCAAGTGATTTTGATTATGACCAAAAGTCTCTAAGGAGAGAAATCAATTCTTGGAATTCTAAATCCAAAGCCAAAGTGTAGGACTTGAGAGATATGGCAGAATCCTCACAGCAAACCATTAAAAGTTCAACTAGAGAGAAAATGTAGCTAGAAAGCTATGGATTTGATAGTTCATTAGTCACTAAACATTCAATATATCTAGCACAAACCTCAAATTATCAAGAACCCTCAACATATGAAGAAGAAAATGAGAAGTGTGAGTGGATGAATTATATGGAAGAAGAGATAAAAGCCTTATAAGAAAATCAAACTTTGGAATCGATACCCAAGACTCCATCTATGAAAGACATAGGTTCAAGGTGGATATATAAGGTAAAGAAGAATTTTGATGAATCTATTAATAGGTACAAAGCAAGGCTAGTGGCCAAAGGATATGCACAAACACATGGTATTGATTATGAAGTAACATTTTCACCTGTTGCAAAGATGCCTACCATTAGAGTACTTATGAGTGTTGCAACTTTCAAGAATTTGAAGATTTATCAAATGGATGTAAAAAATGCTTTTATGAATGGATGTATATTAGAGGAGGTGTACATCACTCAACCTTTTGGATTTGAAGATCAATCATGTCTTGGATATGTGTGCAAATTGAGGAAAGCTTTGCATGGGCTGAAGCAAGCCCCTAGGGCCTAGAATCAAAGACTTCTCACTCATGTGCAGGATAAATGATTCAATATGAGCAAGGTAGATCCTTTCCTCTTCATTAGGAAGAACCAATAAGAGATCATATACCTATATGTATATGTTGACGATGTAATCATTATAGGTAATGATGAAGAAGGAATTAGAAAGATCACACTTCAAATGAGAGAAGAATTCAAAATCAGTTATCTTGGTTTTCTTACAAACTTCCTTGGTTTGGAAGTGGTATATACAGAAAGAGGTATGTTTCTTACTTAGAGGAAGTACATCAAAGACATGCTTGACAATTCAAAATGGAGAACTCAAATATTGTAGGTACCCCTATGGAGATGAATTTGAAATTGAGTGCTCATGAAGGTGAGAAAATTGAAGATGTTACTAGCTACTAGAGTTTAGTTGGGAGTTTGAACTATGCCACACTAACTAGAGTGGATATTTGCTATGGAGTAAGTGTCTTTAGTCACTTCATGCATACTCCAAGGAAACCTGAAATGGAAGTAGCCAAGAGAATCCTCAAATATTTGAAGGGTACAATCAATGAAGGTTTGTACTATCCCTACACATCTGATATAGATACCAAACTCTTGTTTGATGCAGATTGGGAAGGCTCTAAAGATGATAGGAGAAGCACATACAGATACCTCACCTTTGAAGGTACAAAGTTGAATTTTGGGTCTTCAAAGAAGCAACCAACCATAAAACTCTCATCAAGTAGAGGTTGAATATAGAGGACTTGCAAATGCTACATAGGAAGCAATGTGGATTAAAACTCTATACTTTGATTTAGGGCTAAAGTCTTCTGCTTCACACATATTTTGAGATAAAGTCAATTCCTTACATATTTTTGCTAACCCAATTTATCATGCCAAGAATAAACATATAGAAGTACGTTATCATTATGTCAAGGAAAAGATTACATGCAAGGAGATTCAACTTTCATATGTATCAACACATAAAAAACGTGGAGATATGATGACAAAGGCATTGGATAGAAGCAAGTTAAACAGGTTCAAATCAATGATTGAATTGCAAGAGATCTTGAAGGATTGAAGACTCAAGATTCTTAGGCTTGAGGGGGATTTGTTGGTGCAAATCGCAAGCCCAAGAGCTTTGCTAAGTTTTAAGGACTACTCTCATAAATCATCTTGCCCAAATAAGTTCACATGAGAACACATGCTCCAAAATTTCTTGTATTTACATTGGATAATTATAAAAGCAAAAAAGATATGGAATCTCATGATGATAGGGAGCCTAATCCATGACTTTTGGTAGATGGAATCAAAGTTATACCATCGCCAAAGTTTAGGATCACTTTTCGATGGATAGCTCACCAAGTTCAAATTAAAAAATTATGTATAAATACATGTGCTTCTTAGTCATGGGATATCATGCCTATTTTAGATAGATTGAGCTACACAGTTTCCCCATAGAACCTTAATGGGGGAAGTGTAGAAGGGGTCTTGCCCCCTTCTACAGGGTTCAAGGGGCCTATCCCCCCAATCCATAGGGTCGAGAGGGTAGGAGTTTAGGTCTTTGAGATATTGTTGGATTTTATATTTTGCTGACTATTTCGTATCTCTTGAATATGTCTATTTATATCGACTCCCCTTGTAAAAGCTATGTAAGCATGGCCTATGTGTAGCTTCACATAGCATTGCATACTAGTAAGCCCTTCATCTAGAGTCTGTCCATATCACCATCCAAGCTCCACTTTGAGATTGCACGAGTGGATATCACCATCATTGTACCTACATTACTCTTGGAAATTTGAGAATTTGAGTTCTCTATCTCTAACTCTGCATCTATGTTTGTCTATGTTTCTCTCTCAACTCTGTCTACTGATCTATTCTTCTATGCTATTATTTTTTTACATGCTATTGACCTTAGGAAGCTCTAAGTGGTGGAGAAGCCAAAACATAGAGGCTGCATAGGTTTTAATGGAAAAAAAGAGAAGATGTTGAGTAGTGCATCATCATCTACAACTCAAAATCAAGGTCGTTTGTCAAGAGGAGTATGAGGAGCAAAAGCAAGAGCTATAATGGTGATAGTCAACCCAATGTTGTGAATAAGACCACTAGAGTTTAAGAAAGGTAAACTTGATGGCATGAATTACACCCTATGGAAGTTTAAAATCACTTCTATCATTGAATCATATGAGATTCTAGAGGCTATTCTTGGGAGTGATTGTGAGCCCCAAGAAACACTTGATCCAAATAATCCTAGTTGAATGGTTCCTTGTGACGTTGATCTTCCATGTGCTTAGAAATGTAGAAACAAAGATGCACTATGTGCTCTAGTTACAAGTACTACTGATAGTGTTCTAAATCTTATTGAGCATACTACGAAGGCATGTGAAGCATGGAACATATTGAGAAATCAATATGAAATTCATAATAAAAAACATATTCAAAACTTGGGGAATCAAATAGCAATAGAAAGGTTTGCTGATGGAAATCTTGTATAGGTGTTTATCACTTGCATAGAGAGTCTATGAGATCAAATAGAGAGAGTAGGTGTACAAAAGTCTAGTGAGGATCTAGCTTAGCATTGTCTTTGAATCTGTCCACCAAAGATTGATGGTTTGGTAACTTCTCTTAATACTCAAATCAGACATCAAGCTCTAACTTTTCAAAAAATCAACACCTTAGTTATGAAGGAGGAGCTATGGCGCAAGGCAAGATGTGGCACTAGCAAAAGATATGCTTCATTCACAAAAAATCCCAAAGGAGGCAAAGAGAACTCTTCAAAAATGGAGACAAAAATAAGAATGAAAAAAAGAAGTGCAAGGGAGAGTGTTTCCATTACAAGAAGAAATGCTACAAAATCCAAGAGTGTCACATCAAGAAGATAGAAGAGAAGAATGGCTTTTCAAAAAATGGCAAGGGAAAGGAGTCTTCCAACAATACATAAACACATACTGAGTTATTTGTTGTGGTAGAGGAGGTATGCTCATCAATTGAAGAGTAAGGAACAGATGAATCATGGGTGCTAGATAGTGGCTCCTCTCATCACATGATGAGCACAAAAGACCTTTAAAGTTCCTTACATGCTCTAAAGGAACCTCTCACTATAAAGGTAGACATCAATGCAAGATGTCCTACAAAGGGTGAAGGTATGGATTCTTTCTTTAACTCTAATGGGGATGTCAAATAACTTTCAAATGTGCTGTATGTTCCACAAATAAAATGAAATCTACTTTCAATAGCTTCTATAATTGATGAAGGTCATCAAGTATCTTTTAGTAAGACGAGCTAAGATTATGGATAATAATAACAATGTTGTTGGGACTGGCATAAGGAGAAGCAACCTATATGGATTGTCTACTCTTATATCCACTAACAAGTTTGGGCACAAATAAGGTATGACATGAGATACTCAGCCACATCGGATACACTATACTAAAGGAGATGCATCACATGTGTATGGTTGCACACCTATCATCGAATTTGGAAACGAAAGAACCATCTGAAGCTTGCATGATGTGCAAGAAATAGAGGAAGGCATTTTCACAAAAAAGCAAAAACAGAGCAAGCTATCCTCTAGAGTTAGTGTATGCTGACTTATGCAAAAAAATGCCTACACAAGCCTTGGATAGATCTTCCTACTTCATGTTACTTGTCGACGACTATAGCAGGATGATGTGGATGTACTTTCTTTGTAGCAAGGATCGATCTTTTTGTAACTGTAAAGAATGGCTTCAACTTGTTGAAACTGAAATAGGGAAGAAGATCAAAACTGAAATAGGGAAGAAGATGAAGAAATTCAGGACAAACAGAGGTGGTGAGTTCACATCAACAAAGTTTGAAAATTTCTACAAGATTAAAGGAATCAAGCATCAGATCATAGTGGCATGTAGACCTCAACAAAATGGTGTTGCAGAAAATTGGAATCGAACCATCATGGAGATGGCAAGGTGCATGTTGAAGGGAAAGGGTTTGCCAAATCAATGTTGTGCATAGGCTATCAACACTGCTACACATTGAATCGAAGATGCACCAAGGCACTTGATGGAAAGACTCCACAGAAACAAGCTCCAACCAAAAAGCATCAAATGTATCTTCTTAGGATACAATGAAGATAAGAAGGCTTATAAGCTTTATGACCCTCCCCCTAAAGAGAGCTAACCTTATCATTAGGCAAAGGGGAAATCGACTATGAATCTGACCCAAGAGCTATCACTTCTACACAAGAGAAGGAAGCATCATCTTTAGATGATGAGTCTGAAAGTCACCAACCTCTCGTTGCCTGAGCAGAAAATCCATTGACATGTGGGGTGAGGTAGATCTATGATTTTGTAAACCCCACCCCACAACCACTAGAGAAAGCTACATAGCTTTCGTGGTTGAGCTCATTCAAGAACAAGCAAAGGAACCAATGAGGAAGATGCACTCAATGATCCGAATTGAAGGGCTTCCATGCAAAAAAGAATACAACAATATCATGATGAATGGAACTTGGGAGCTCTTGTATCGATCCCCTAAGTGCATATTCATTGGCACCAAGTGGGTCTAGACACTAAAGTACAATCTAATGGTACTTTGGAAAAGTACAAAGAAAGACTTTTTGAATAGGGCTACTCATAAGCTGAAGGGATTGACTTTTGTGAATCATTTGCATCTACTGCAAGGATGACTACTATCCAAAGAGTACTCGATGTGGTTGCACATAAACCATGGCTTGAAGAAGGCATTATATGAGCTAAAACAAGCCCCTAGAGCATGGTATGAGTGGATAGATAAGTATGTCTCAGATGTAGGTTCAAAATTTGTATTTTCTAAAGAAAGGAGGGAAGACAAATATGCTTGTACTCTATGTAGATGATCTTGTGATTACAAGAAATAATGATGCTCTTCTTCAACAAATGAAAGTTGTCCTGAGTTCAAAATTTGAAATGATAGACTTGGATTAATGCATTATTGCTTAGGCCTTGAAGATTGGAAGGAATGAGGGAAGATTTTCATATCTCAACAAAAGTATGCAAGATAGATTTTGAACACATTTGACATGGAGGATTGCAAGGAAATTTCTACACCTATGGAGGTCAACACAAATTTATCTGTTGAAGATAGTTCATCTCTAGTGGATATTGGAAGATATAGGAACTTAGTTGGAAGTCTCATCTACTTGTGCAATAGTAGACCAGATATCTCTTGTGTTGTTGTAGTAATAAGTAGGTATTCTAATAAGAATTGCCAAATTCATAGGAAGGAAAACATGCACATAGTCAAGTATGTGAAAGGAACCACTGATTATGGTATTCTTTATGAAGAAGGATAATCTCTGGTTGGATACTATGACTCAAATTGGGCAAGAGATATTATACCAAAAAATCAGTTTCTTGATATTGGTTTTCTTTAGCATCATGGATTTCCTCTTGGATCAGTAAGAAGAAATTGATTATATCATTGTCTTCTATTGAAGATGAGTACAAAGCAACATGTATTGCAGCATGTGAAGTAGTATGGTTGTGGAGTTTCCTATGTCACATAGGAGTACAAGGATAGGGGGCTTCATAGTTGAAGTGTGACAACCAAAGTTGCATGGCCACTGCCAAGAATCCTATTTTCCATGCACATACCAAGCACATAGAAATGCAGTATCCCTTATGTGTGTGAGTTAATTGAGGATGGGATCATGGAGATAAGCTATTGTCCAACTAAAAAAAATGGAGTAAATATCTTTACCAAGGCTCCTAGGAGAGAGCAACTTCATCGATACTTTCCAAAGCTTGTCATTGGACCAAGGAGGTAGTTTAGATCAAGGTGGAGATTGAGGGGGGTGTTAGCTATACTCAATAATCCACCTTCAAGTGACCACAAATGATCAACGGTGCTCTAAATTGTAAGGCCCCCATTATGAGGAGAATCTATTGTGAGAGCCCACACATTTGTGGAAACTAACTTCAAAGTTAGATGAGGTCTATGTATGATCATTGATGGTAATAGATGCTCTTTTGCCATTAGGTTAGGTAGCGCATAAACTTTTGGGCCATTGGGTTGTGATTCAAGACAAAAATAATGGCCTTGTGGTGATGTGCAGTTTTCACATAGAACCTAAGTGGGGTAATTGGTCTTCAAAAATTTCCATGCTTAAAGTATGCAACATTTTTGTGAAGCTTGCCAATTTGGGAAGGAAGAGTACACAAAGGAGCATATTTCCATTGGACCTCATTCATAGTGATGTATGGGGACCAACCAAGGAGCCTTCATTGGGAGGGAATATTTATTTTGTTACTTTCTTTGATGATCAAACAATAGTGACATGGTTGTACTGTTTGAGTCAAAGGCTGAAGTGTTTGATCACTATTTTCAAAGCACCTTAAAAAAAGGAGATGAAAAATACAAAAAGAGTCTTAGATTAGATGAAGGGGGCGAGAACTTCCCCAAGTTAAAAAAAAAAAAAATTTATAATGACATCAAAAGAAAATATAGATGTAGGTATACACTCCAACAAGATGGGGTTTTAGAGAGGTAAAATAAGCACATATTTAAAGTGGATAGATTGACGTTCAACAAGATGAATGTACCCAATTGTTAATGGGTAGATGCAAAAAGTACAACCATCTACATAATGAATACGTGGCCCACTTTAGTATCCGATTTAGAGATTGACTTATTAATCTTTCCTTGCCAAATATTATTATTACATGATCCAAGTGTCACGAGAGTAGTAGATTGTGCACTCTAACTAGACTAGAAAAGATTTCAGAATTACACTTTCCATTACAAGATTATCCACGTAGGGGAATAATACATGAATACATAACTGATACAAGAAGTCCCACAACCCATGATCGATAAGTATAGATAAACCAAATAGAGATGATATAGGAGATCCCACAACCTGGGACCATAGGTATGAAGCAAGATCTATGGATTACAAGAACTCCCTTCAAGGAGATGAACTAGATCTTGCCAAGGGAGCACTAGATTGTGCCCTCTAACTAGACTAGACTAGATTTCAGAATTACACTTTCGATTACAAGATCTCCCACATAGAGAAATAATACAAGTATATATAATTGATACAAGAAGTCCCACAACCAAGGATTGAATAGGTGTAGATAACTCAAAATATCCCACAACTCGGGACCATAGGTATGAAGCAAGATCTCTGGATTACAAGAACTCCCTTCAAGGAGATGAACTAGATACAAGGAATAGCTGGAAAGGATCTCGTACTACAAGATTACAACAGGACAAGAAAGGATGTCCAGGATACAAGACTAGACAAGAATAGATCAAGAGACAAGACTAGAACTTGAACTCGAACTTGAAAGTACTTACTTGGTGATCATGAGTCCTTGAACACCCAAGACTAACATTGGCAAGACTTGGTATGTATGTGGCCAACCAATCCTTATATCAGTTTTCAAGGGTGGTTCATTAATGGAAATTACAAATTGATGATGTCATCAATTCAAAACATGACCTGTGGATATTAGAATCAAGCAAGAAGATGGTTAATCTTACGATTTGGCATATTTTGAACACAATTGAAACATTAGTTTCTACAAATTCTGAATTAATCATGAGATAAAGAAAGTCGCATGGAATTTGAGGTTTAGGCTCGTTTCCTTTGTCCATGATTGATACAAGGAATAAGTGACTACAACAGGACAAGAGAGGATGTCCAAGATACAAGACTAGACAAGACTAGAGCAAGGGACAAGACTAGAACTCAAACTCAAACTTGAAAGTACGTACTTGGTGATCACGACTCCTTGATCTCCCAAGACTAGCATTGGCAAGACTTAGTATGTATGTGGCCAACCCCTCATATAGGTTTCAAGGGTAGTTCATCAAAGGTGGTTATAAATTGATGATGTCACCAATTTGAAACGACTTTTGGATTTAAAAATGAAGCAAGAAGGCATTCGATCTTAGGGTTTTGGCATGTTTCGGATGCAATGGAAGCATTGTCTCTTCTATTTATGAACTAATCATGCGATATAGAAGTCACATGGAATCTAAGGTTCAGGATGGTTTCCTTTTTCCATGACATCACCTCTCCCTCAGGGGACGAGCTCCGTGAGGAACGGTCATGTTCTCTAGTCTCGGTTTCATTGGATTCTTCTTATGAAATTCTCGAACCTTGATTGCTGCTCTCTAAAGGTTCTCTACAGGTTCCCAAGTGTGATATCTGATGTCGTACCTCAAATCTAGGATACACTTGACTTTGAATTCTTCATGATCTTTAATTTTGATAGGTGGTGAAGGACTAGGTCTCCCCCCTCAATGGTGAAATCTGATATGGTTCCAACATGGACACATGGAAAACTGGATGTATTCTCATTTTGTAATTGGAGCTTAAAAATGATTGGATTAATCTTGGCCAAGATGGTGAACGGACCAAATCTTTGATGGTCTAGATTTTCACAAGGCCTTGAAGTCAACAAATTATTTATGAGTAACCATACTTTTTCCCCGATGTGATAGGATGTATTTTGAACACAATGATGATTTGCATAATACTTATATTGTTCTTGAGCTCTATGGATCTCTTCCTTGAGTTCTTTGTGAATATCCATGAGATATTGGGCCTTATCTATGGCAATTGGGTTCTTGAAATGATTTGAGAGTTGTATATTCATCCTTGGATGTTGTCCATAATCTGTAAAGAAGGGAGTGTGCTTGGTAAATGTATGAACACTATTGTTATAGGCAAACTTTGCAAATGATAAAAACTCAAACCAATAATTTTGATGATAGTTGATGGTGCAACAGAGATATTATTCTAGGACTTGATTCACTCATTCAGTTTGTCCATGAGTCTGTGGATTCTTGGCTTTAAATAGTTTAACTAGAATACCAAGGAGCTTGCAAAGACTATTCCAAAAGCTGGATATGAACTATAGAGCTCAATCACTAACACCATCATCAAGATAGTGTGCCATCTTTGTAAATCTATCCACTATAAAAATAATGGCATTATACTTATCTGACGTTAATAGATCTATAATGAAATCCATAGACAATGAAGTCCATGTCCTTTCTAGAATAGATAAAGGTCGCAAGAGGCCATGATGTTTATGTCATGGTACCTTAGATCTATTGCAAGTGTCATAGGTTTGGATATATTCTTTGAATTCCTTTCACATGTGAGGCCACCAGAAATCCCTTGATATGAGTTCGATTTTTTTATTCACTCAAAAATGTCCTCCTGCAAGCTCGTCATGATGTTGTTGAAGTACTTGGATCCTAGGATTCCCTCGAGGGACATACAATAGGTTCTTATAGAATAGTAACCCATCCTTTTCTTGAAATTCATTTACTTCTTGAAATTTTCCTTCTTGAGTTTTTTGCTTACTGTTGCAAAACAATTCATCTTGTGGTAGAGTCTCATAGATCAAATGATTCAAGGTCGATTCTTCATGAGGCTTGAAGAGATAGCTGCTAACTAGAGATGCTCAAGATTGAGTAATATACTCTCTTGTTGATCAAAGTCCTCTTCAGAACAAAAGGTATGGAAGAGAAGTTTGAAGATGTTGACATCATCATCAGGTGGAAGAAAGATGCAGAAGAAGAAAGTCGATCATTTCCAAAAGAAAAGTAAGGCTTCCTTTTCTCATATATTTCCCATGTACTTTTCTTACTTTATCCTCTACATCCAAAGACAATTCTACGAGAACATCTTGTGTGAAAAAAGATAATCTAAAAGAAGAAGCAGATTCTTGTTTTGCATTACACTTGGTCATATTAGGTTTCGACAAAGAATTGCATTGAGAGAAAGAAAAGCAACAGATATATGTTTTGACTCATATGTGTATGAGTTATGTTATAGTTGAAGATTTTGAGCAGGCAGCTTATATGTTCCCTCAAAGAGTTCTTGGATTGTCAATTCAGAGATACTTGGTATATGACAAGTTGCAGAGAAGTATATTTCTTCTTTATCTAACTCTTGAGGTAAAAGAGTCTTTTGTAGCAGATGTTGAAGACTTGGTTGAGGTTTTATGTTTGGAAAAGTTACCTCATATTCAGTATTTTTAGAAAACTTCAGAAATTCAGATTTTTGATGTACCAGTTAGTTAAAGAATCTACTTTCTATTTTTATCTTGTTTTTTGGATACATGCTTGTATTCAAAAAGATGTTCCATTAAATCCTATCACTTGATTGCAAAGTGGAGTTAGACAAAAGAAAGTCAAGCACGTACTATCACATTTCAGCCGGGAAGAATATGAAAATATGAAGTATCAACTTGCAACTTTTGGAGTTCTCAAAGTGAGAGTTTGTGCACTTATGTTTCAAGTAGGAATTGCAGATTCTTGGAAAGGATTTGGTTAAAGAAAATTTTTACAACTCTATATGAGAAGCATGGACACTTGCAGACATTCAGGTAACAAATCAAACATTCAATCATGAAGGTTTGATGAGAGCAGATTCTACATAGGTATTTTGTTGGAGAGATCTTGATAGATCTAGATAGATCTTGTATGATCTTGAGTATTTATGAGTGAGATGTCTATCCTTTGTTTGAAAAGTTCTTAGCATTGGAGAAAGTAAGTCAAAGATTCAGATTCTATCATATTTGTGTTGCAGAGAAATATAAGAAGATACTTGTTATGTTGCAGAAGATTATGGATCCTAAAATGCTTTCAGTAAGGTTTTTTGTTATCATGTAATAGATCAACTAACCTTATTCTTTAATATGGAAAGCTAAGAAAGAAACAATGGAAGCTATTAGCAACTGCGCAGTGCTAATAAAAAGGGTTCAGAGATTTTGTTTTAGATACATGTATTGATCACCAAAGATCAGAGTTATTGAAAGAAGGAAGACGTTCCAGATTTCATAAAGTCTGATATATTTGAAGAATTCTGGATACTAGTGTTAAATCATTCAGGGGGGTGATGAAACATGAAGACTTATTTTCAGCCATATGTAAAAGAATGCAGAGTCATACCTACAGGTGTATTCCTATAGGTTATATCAGGCATTCCTATTTCAGGTATACCTATATTTCCTTTGTCAGGTTCTCTTTATGTTCCAGCTTTGAAAGAAGAAGGAAAAAGGAGAATGTTTGGAGAAATTTCCTGTTAGGTGTTCCTGTTCAAGAGAAGGTTCCAGAGTTCTATTGAAGAGAAACTTGATATTTCAACGAGGTGTGTTCAGAAGTGCACACATTTATGTTTATAGCAGGTTCTGAAGGAAAGAGGTATGAAGGACTTACAAATAGAACAAAGATGAAGACATGATGACATCATAGATATGATATTTTGATGAGACTCATGGGTTGAGTTGAGTTGACTTAACTTGAGTACACTCATAGATGAACCAACAGTGTTCATAATACACTAAGTTGTGAGTTGTCAGTCATAGGTTCTAGGATTCAGTTCTTGATTATGTTTAGTGTATTTACATGACACAACAGAAGTACGTTGAGAAAGCTTTCGTAAGGTAAATGCAAATATGTGGATCCTAATGTATATTTTCAGGTTTGAGAAGACAGGAGATAGCAGGTTCACAGTCAGTACATGCTATATTTGTTGTCAAGCAGTGATTGCTTGATGTGTACACTATTGGATATCTAGTTTGCATATTTTCTCAAGTATTATGGTTCATATTCAACAAGTTTAGGTGTTTGAAGTTTGAAGGAAAGTCAAATTCAGTTTTGAAAGTTTGCAAATGAATGAAGTTGCATATTCAGTCCAGTTTATACCATTGTGACATTGCAGGGGGGATTGTTGGAAAACAATGTTTCAATGTCCCATTGGTTCATTTGCACAGAATATAGGTTGACTAGTCTTTTGATTTAGTCCTTTATACAACTAAAGGCGTTGGCGCACTGGTTAAGTCGTGATCCTCCCATCCTAGTGATGCAAGTTCAAGTCCGGTTCCCAGTTGTTGGCATACAAGTCAGATGAAGAGCATACTAGCGCAACGGAGGAGTCATGCACAATACGGCAACAAGGCCCAATCATTTTTTCCATGGACCATTTACAACTCAAGTGATTTTAATCACTACACAAACATTGTAAATTCCGTTTTTGGTAGAATAGACTCCATTTTGTGCAAGCCGAGGAGTCCTCGAGCTTGAGGAGTATTAGAACTAGCTACATATCAATTTTCATAATTTTTAGACTCTGTTTGAGCCCTCAAATAGGCTCTAGAACCTAATTTTTAACTAGGCCGGACACTAGGTCTAGACAAGACCAAAGCTAGTTAGAAAACTATAAAAAGAGCTAGAGAGCTCATTTTTGAGGTTAGATTGTTTGTGAATTGAGCTTATGTAAGAGACTTTTTGACTAATGCAAAGAACTCCATTGTTCCTCTCGTTGTTCTTGCCTTGTGTGCGCGTGTGTGTGTATGTGTGTGCATGCTTGTGTGCTCTCACTCACACACTTGTGCCTTCACTTGCTCATAGTCTTCATACTAGTCCTCACGTCTCCACGGATTGACAATTATGAGGTGAATCTTCTCACATTGGTACTCACCATTGTGCTAGAGTGACACCAAATTTGGCGCCGTTGCCGGGGAGAGAGCTTCGAGGACGAGCGTGTGATGGTAAGATGTCGAGTTGAGACATTGGAGTTATAGGTAATATCCTTCCTTCTCTTTATTTTTCTTCATTTTTTCCTTACTTTCGCATCACCATCATCACCATCATCATCCTGTTAGATATGCTCAATACTCCACCCTCATGTGACCACAAATGATCCATGGTGCTCTAAGTTGTAAGGCCCCCATTATGAGGAGAAGCCATTATGAGAGACCGGACATTTGTGGAACCCTAACTTCCAAGTTAGATGAGGTCTATGTGTGACCGTTGATGGTTATAGATGATCTTTGTGAGCCTAGCCGTCAGGTTAGGTAGGGCATAAACTTCCAGGCCATTGGGTTATCATTTAAGGTGAAAATAAAGGCCCTGTGGCATCGCGCGGTTTCCCCATAGAACCTTAATGGGGGGAGTGCAGAGGGGGGCTTGCCCCCTTCTGCGGGGTCCGGGGGGCCTATCCCCTCGGCCCGTAGGGCCGAGACGGTAGGACTTCTGGTCGTGGAGATATTGTCGGATCATATATTTTACCGACTAATTTGTATCTCCCGACTACGTTAATCTATACCGAACCGCCTTGTAAAAGCTATATAAGCACAGCCCAGGTTGAGCTTTATATAGCATTGCGCACTAGTAAGCCCTTCATCTAGAGTCTGTCTAGATCGCCATCTAAGCTCCACAGTGGGAGCGCACGGGTGGACAGCACCATCATTGTAACTGCATTATGCTTTGCAATCTGAGAATTTGAGTTCTCTACCTCTCAGTCTGCGTCTATCTTTGTCTGCGTTTTTCTCTCAACTCTATCTACAGGTCTATTCCGTTGTGCTGTTATTTTCTTACATGGTATCAGAGCTCAGGAGGCTCTGAGTGGTGCAGAAGCAGAAACGCAACGGTTGCAGAGTTCTGAACAACAAAAGAGAGAAGATGTCAAGTGGTGCGTCATCATCTACGACTGGGGGCCAAGGTGGTTCATCAACAGGAGTAGGTGGCGCACAAGCAGGAGCAGCAATGATGCCGATCATCCCAACATTGCGGATACGGCCACCAGCCTTCACAGAAGGTAAACTTGATGGTACGAACTACACCCTGTGGAAGTTCAAAATCACTTCTATTCTTGATTCATATGAGCTTTTGGAGACTGTTCTTGGGACTGATCATGAGCCCCAAGAAAGACCTGATCCAAATACTCCTGGTCGAATGATTCCTCCTGATGCTGATCTTCTACGTGCTTGGAAACGTAGAAATGCAGATGCACTCTGTGCTCTTGTTACAAGTACTTCTGATAGTGTTCTGACTCTCATTCAGCATACTAGGAAGGCATGTGAAGCATGGAACATATTGAGAAATCAATATGAAACTCGTAATCAGACACGGATTCAAAACTTGGAGAATCAGCTTGCAGCAGAACGGTTTGCTGATGGGGAGACTGCAGAGGTGTTTATCACTCGCATAAAGAATCTACGAGATCAAATGGCGGGAGCAGGTGTTCAAAAGTCAAGTGAAGAGCTAGCTCGACGTTGTCTTCGAATTTGTCCACCTAAGTTTGATGGTCTGGTAACTGCTCTTAACACTCAAATAAGACCTCAACCACTAAGTTTTGAAGAATTCAGTGCCTTACTCATGGAGGAGGAGTTGCGGCTCAAGGCAAGGAGTGGTGGTAGCAAAGGAGATGCTGCATTCACAGCAAATGCCAAAGGAGGCAAAACAGACTCTTCAAAAGATGGAGACAAAAAGAAGAACGACAAAAAGAAGTTCAAGGGAGAGTGTTTCCACTGCAAGAAGAAGGGACACAGAATCCAAGACTGTCGCATCAAGAAGGCAGAAGAGAAGAGTGGCTCTTCAAAAGGTGGCAAGGGCAAGGAGTCTGCCAACACAGCAGAAACAGAGCTTGAGTTATTTGTTACGATAGAGGAGGTGTGCTCCTCGGTTGAAGATTCAGGAACAGATGACTCATGGGTGTTGGACAGCGGTGCATCTCGTCACATGACGAGTAGAAAAGACCTTTACAGTTCCTTACAGCCTCTAAAGGAACCCATCACAGTAAAGGTAGGAAACAATGCAAGATGTCCTGCAGAGGACGAAGGTACGGTTTCTTTCATTAACTCTAATGGCGATATCAGAAAGCTTTCAAATGTGCTATATGTTCCACAAATAAAACGAAATCTACTTTCAGTAGCTTCTATAACTGATCAAGGTCATCAAGTATCTTTCAGTAAGACAGGAGCTAAGATTATGGATGGTAACAACAACATTGTTGGGACTGGCACAAGGAGGAACCACCTATATGAGTTGTGTGCTCTTACAGCCACTACAAATGTGGGCACAAGTAAGCTATGGCATGAGAGATTCGGCCACATTGGATACCCTGTACTGAAGGAGATGCATCGCAGAGGTATGGTTGCACACCTACCATCGATTGCAGAAATAAAGGAACCATGTGAAGCTTGCATGATGGGCAAGCAACAGAGGAAGGCATTTCCACAAGAAAGCAAGAACAGGGCAAGCTATCCTCTAGAGTTGGTGCATGCTGACTTGTGCGGAAAAATGCCTACACAGGCCTTGGGCGGATCTTCCTACTTCATGTTACTTGTCGACGACTATAGCAGGAAGATGTGGGTGTACTTCCTTCGCGATAAGGCTCAAGCTTTTGGTAAGTTTAAAGAATGGCTTCAGCTTGTTGAAATTGAAACAGGGAAGAAGATGAAGAAATTCAGGACAGATGGTGGTGGTGAGTTCACATCAATAGAGTTTGAAGATTTGTGCAAGAGTAAGGGAATCAAGCATCAACTCACAATGGCACATAGTCCTCAACAGAACGGTGTTGTAGAATGCCGGAATCGAACCATCATGGAGATGGCAAGGTGCATGTTGAAAGGAAAGGGTTTGCCTAATCAGTTTTGGGCAGAGGCTGTCAACACTGCTGTCTACATCTTGAATCGAAGCTACACCAAGGCACTTGATGGAAAGACTCCACAAGAAGCCTACACGGGTAAAAAGCCTTCTGTTTCCCATTTCAAAGTATTTGGAAGTGAATGTTATGTACATGTTCCAGATAGGGAGAGAAACAAGCTTCAACCAAAAAGCATCAAATGTATCTTCCTGGGGTACAGCGAAGATAAGAAGGCTTATAAGCTTTATGACCCTGAGGCTAAGAAGATCATGGCGAGTCGTGATGTGGTGTTCAAGGAGGAGCAGCCACATGCAGTGGAGGAGGATAAGAGAGCTTCCACTTTATCATCAGGTGAAGGGGCAATCCACTATGAACCTGGCCCAAGAGCTATCCCTTCTACACAAGAGAAGGAAGCATCATCTTCAGATGATGAGTCTAAAAGTCACCAACCTGCCGACACCCAAGTGGAAAAGCCATTGCCACGTTGGGTGAGGCAGCTCTATGATTCTGCAAACCCCATCCCACAGTCACTAGAACAGGTTGCAGATGGACCGAGGCGATCACAGAGAATAGAGGAACAGAGACGGGCAAGCACCCATATTGTAAACACAGCCTTGATGGCTGATCTCATTCAAGAAGAAGCGAAGGAACCAAGCAATGTGGAAGAGGCACTCCATGATCCAAATTGGAGGGCTGCCATGCAAACAGAATACAACAATATCATGAAGAATGGAACTTGGGAGCTAGTGGATCGACCCCCTAAGCGTAAAGTCATTGGCACCAAGTGGGTTTGGAAGCTAAAGTACAAGGCTGATGGTACTCTAGAAAAATATAAAGCAAGACTTGTTGCACAGGGCTACTCACAAGTTGAAGGCATTGACTTTTGTGAATCATTTGCCCCGACTGCAAGAATGACTACTATCCGAGTAGTACTAGCTGTGGCTGCACATAAGCGTTGGCCAGTCTATCACATGGATGTTAAATCAGCGTTCCTGAATGGAGACCTCAAGGAGGAGGTATATGTGTCTCAGCCACCAGGGTTTGAGGCTCCCCATTCACAGAACAAGGTATGTAAGCTGAAGAAGGCATTATATGGGCTAAAACAAGCCCCTAGAGCATGGTACCAACGGATAGATAAGTATCTCTTGAATCTAGGGTTCAAAAGATGTGCTTCTGATGCTAACTTGTATGTTCTAAAGAAAGGAGGGAAGACAATTGTGCTTGTACTCTATGTAGATGACCTTGTGATTACAGGAAATGATGATGCTCTTCTTCAACAAACAAAAGATGCCCTGAGTTCAGAATTTGAAATGACAGACTTGGGCTTAATGCATTATTGCTTAGGTCTTGAAGTTTGGCAGGAACCAGGGAAGATTTTCATCTCTCAACAAAAGTATGCAAGGCAGATATTGAAGGCATTCGACATGGAGGATTGCAAGGAAATTTCTACACCCATGGAGGTCAACACAAAATTATCTATTGAAGATACTTCACCTCCAGTGGATATTGGAAGATACAGGAAATTAGTTGGAAGTCTCATCTACTTGTGCAATAGCAGACCAGACATCTCTTATGTTGTTGGAGTAGTAAGCAGGTTCTCTAATAAACCTTGCCAAACTCATTGGAAGGCAAGCATGCGGATACTCAGGTATGTGAAAGGAACCACTGATTATGGTATTCTTTATGAAGAAGGATCATCTCTTGCCGGATACTGTGACTCAGATTGGGTAGGAGATATTGATACCAGAAAATCAGTTTCTGGATATTGCTTTTCTTTAGGATCAGGGATTTTCTCTTGGATCAGTAAGAAGCAACCGACTGTAGCATTATCTTCTACTGAAGCTGAGTACAAAGCTGCATGCGTTGCAGCATGTGAAGCAGTATGGTTGAGGAGGATCCTATGGCACATAGGAATACAAGGACAAGAGGCTACAAAGTTGAAGTGTGACAACCAAAGTTGCATGGCCATCGCCAAAAATCCTGTTTTCCATGCACGTACGAAGCACATAGAAATCCAGTATCACTATGTGCGTGAGTTGATTGAGGACGGGGTCGTGGAGATAACCTATTGCCCTACTGAAGAAAATGGAGCAGACATCTTCACCAAGGCTCTTGGGAGAGAGCAACTTCTTCGACACTTTCCAAAGCTTGGGATTGGACCAAGGAGGTAGTTCACCATTGGGTGGACATTGAGGGGGGGTGTTAGATATGCTCAATACTCCACCCTCATGTGACCACAAATGATCCATGGTGCTCTAAGTTGTAAGGCCCCCATTATGAGGAGAAGCCATTATGAGAGCCCGGACATTTGTGGAACCCTAACTTCCAAGTTAGATGAGGTCTATGTGTGACCGTTGATGGTTATAGATGATCTTTGTGAGCCTAGCCGTCAGGTTAGGTAGGACATAAACTTCCAGGCCATTGGGTTATCATTTAAGGTGAAAATAAAGGCCCTGTGGCGTCGCGCGGTTTCCCCATAGAACCTTAATGGGGGGAGTGCAGAGGGGGGCTTGCCCCCTTCTGCGGGGTCCGGGGGGCCTATCCCCCCGGCCCGTAGGGCCGAGACGGTAGGACTTCTGGTCGTGGAGATATTGTCGGATCATATATTTTACTGACTAATTTGTATCTCTCGACTACGTTTATCTATACCGAACCGCCTTGTAAAAGCTATATAAGCACAGCCCAGGTTGAGCTTTATATAGCATTGCGCACTAGTAAGCCCTTCATCTAGAGTCTGTCTAGATCGCCATCTAAGCTCCACAGTGGGAGCGCACGGGTGGACAGCACCATCATTGTAACTGCATTATGCTTTGCAATCTGAGAATTTGAGTTCTCTACCTCTCAGTCTGCGTCTATCTTTGTCTGCGTTTTTCTCTCAACTCTGTCTACAGGTCTATTCCGCTGTGCTGTTATTTTCTTACACATCCCCACCATCTCCCACCTCCATCTCCATCTCCACAAAAAATTTCAGTTTTTGGTCATATTACACTCCCCACCTCATTTCCCTCATTTCATTGTGAGAGAGAGCGAGAGAGAGCTTGCATGCTATCTGTTTTTGGTGTGCTTTTGAGCTTTTGTTGCAGGAACTAGCTGTACCACCTTATCCAGCAGTGTGCGCAGGTACGACAGACTCTGCACAGGTCCCGGGACGACGACCTCTGTCTCACGCGACAGACAGAAAAACTTAATATTTTGTGAATGCGTGTTTGGCACGGTAACCCACACCATTAGAGCACTCCAAATCACTAGAAGTTTCTCAAAAATTTGCGTTTTTTCAGTCTATCGCGACAGACACCGTCTATCGCGACAGATAGAGACCCACGATAGACCCCGTCTATCGCGACAGACCAAAATTCCACGACAGATCCAGTCTATCGTGACAGACACCGTCTATCGCGACAGACCAAACCACGACAGGCGACAGACACCGTCTATCGCGACAGATCAAACCACGACAGGCGACAGACACCGTCTATCGCGACAGACCAAATCACGACAGACGACAGACACCGTCTATCGCGACAGACACCGTCTATCGCGACAGACCGTCTATCGCGACAGACATCGTCTATCGCGACAGACACCGTCTATCGCGACAGACACCGTCTATCGCGACAGACCACTCTATCGCGACAGACACCGTCTATCGTGACAGACACCGTCTATCGCGACAGACACCGTCTATCACGACAGACCACCCTATCGCGACAGACACCATCTATCGCGACAGACACCGTCTATCGCGACAGACAGCCCCCCACGATAGTTTGTGTCTATCGCGACAGACACCGTCTATCGCGATAGACAGACATTTTTGGCAAAAATTAAGGGGTAAATTTTTTGGAAATTTAGGCTAAATTTTGGGCATATTTGCACTCTCAAATACTCACACACTTGCAAAAGCCTTAGAAAAATGCATTAAAACTCCTGAAAGGTTCCGTTTGTCTGGTTAACCCCCTAAACCCTGAACGGCCATAACTTTTTCATACGAAATCCATTTTTTGAGCTCTAGGGCTTGTCGGAAAGCTCGTGGCATATACTACACGCCCTCAACTGTTTTTTATAAGAATAATGCGTTGATTTTTAGATAGGATATTTGGAAGTTGACACACTGAGGGGTAGGAACACCAAGGGGGCCCTAGAGGAAATTTTTAGCAATACAAAAGGGGGAACAAGGGTCATTAAAAAAAGTGTCTGAAATAAATTGTCTGTCAATTGAAGGATCAACTTGAAGCTAAACTTGGGATTCTTACAGGATCATCGAGAGCTCTTGGAGAAAGCAAAGTAAGTGCCAAGGAGAACAAGCTCGGGAACGTGCTTCCTGGGTAGACCAGCATCGCGAGGAGGAGCGACTTGAGGTTGGAAAATCACTTAACCCCCTCAGTCTATTCTTAGCATAGGCTAAGTGTGAGTAGTTGTTCTGATTGACTAGGGGTACGATAGGAACACTCAAGTTTGAAGAGCCCTTAATTTCTCAAGTGCAAGGGAAGGCAAAATTATAGTCAAGGGATAACTTAAAGGAAAAGAACTTAAACTAAGCGGACGCAGAACATCAAGTACGACCCACGAAAGTGCTCTTGATGACGCTTAACTAAAAACAAGAAAACACATCCAAAGGAACTTAAAAGGAACAAGTGACTGGTACCAAAGAATCAGCAACGTACAAAGGGCATATGAACCTTAGGTCAGGTAGACACCTAGGGAGAGACAGACAAAGTCTTAGATCTTCAGAGGCTAGTGTCAATCATACTGCGAGGTCTTGGGCCCAGCAGTTGAGCCATCATTCGTATTACCCTAGTTCTGAAACTAGCGAGTCTGAGATGTCCCACGGTATGGAGAGACCTACAGGAAGTTCTGGGGTGCCATATTTACATAGGGTGGAAGGCCCTTACAAGATGCAACTTGAGTACCTTAGGACCAACCGATTAGGTGCTAGCATCTATGAGGACGGCCTAGGAAGAGCGGTGGTCCAGATTAAAAACCCTGACCAATCCATTGGACTAGAGCGCCCAGCTGTCAAGTTTCAAAATGGAGCATACTTGGACAAGGAAGGGACAATATATGTAGTCACCAGTCATCCCGATAGGACTGATAAATTTGGGAATGTGGTCCCGGAAACGGACTTAGGTGACCTAGAGCAAGGAAACATGGGCGAAGAACCTAGAACCCCTCGAGGCAAATCTGTTCTCACGAGGATTATCACACCAGAGTGGATTCCCCAAGATAATAAGAGCATAGATCTCCTCTTGAACCGAGAGACGGATGAAGCCTTTTGGAGATATAGACCTAGTCAACCGAGTGAGGTAGGAACAATCATGATATATGAGTTCAAAGATCCTGATATTCCAGGAAGAGTGACCTACTTAGATCACTCTTCAGAGAGGATCTTTGGGGTTACAGAAAATGATAGGCATGCTTACACTTGGAAAGGAGAATTTATCTTCCCCCAACCAAGATCGAATGTGTCCTTTGGTTGCCAAGGAGCTGGAACATCTCAAGCTTAGGGGACTCAAAGAGAAAGGAGTCGAGAGAGACCTGAGGTAAGCTTTGCCAGCTCTTGGGGAAGAGAAAGAACGAGAATGGACACGAATAGAGGGGAACCTGAGGGACATAGAGCCCCAGGGAACCGAAGAAATGCCGATGATTTCCCTTTGCCAAGACCAAGAGAGCACACGAGGACCTTGAGATCGACCCAGCTAGTTAAGTCCATGAAAAACTACTTCGATGGCACTGGAGACCCCTACGATCATGTAGCCGAGTTTAAGCAAGTCTTGAGAGCTGAACAAGTTGAAGACCTGTTCACACAGTACAATGCCTTTGGTTTAACCCTTAGGAACACCGCCCTGACATGGTTTCAGCCACTAAACGAGAGGCAGTTTAGAAGCATAGATCAACTTTTAGAGGCATTCATTATTGAATTCTCTAAAAGTGGCATAAGGCATAATACTTCCTCATTGATATACGCTTCAAGCAGACCCCGCAAGAGACTGTGAGACTTGCAGGAAGAAGATTTAGGCAATATCTTGAGCGATGTCCTGGTCTTGAGTTACCCACAGCCGCTAAGCAAGTGGCTTTATTCTTGGATGGATTGCTAAGTACCAAATTGAGATCATATGTGTACTTGAAGGACCCCCGGACTATAGAAGAATGTGTACGCATGTGCATCGATATTGAGGATAACCTAGGGGAGGAGTTAGAGCTATCCAAAATCTACAAAGATTCAGATAGTACCTCTAGCCTCTCTTCCTCACAATCCACATCAATTGAGGAACTTGCGGAAAAAGTAGCTCAAAAACTAGGCGGCTCTAGTAAACAAATTCCCAGATTCGCCCCAGTAAAGAGGTGCTAATTGCGGTGGTGACCATATGGCAAACGCATGTCCCATCATGGCTCAACCCCAAGTGAATCCTAGCAGCCAGTACTGCACCATAGAACGAAGGTACACCAATCACACCGTGCAAGACTGCCCATACAATAAGCAAGCGGTTAGGCAACCCTACCCTCAGCCATACCCTCAACAAGGCAGATACCAGAGTCAATATTCACCACAACAGCATATTAGGCCTCAACAAAATTACCAACCGCAATATCAGGCCCAACTGAGACCCCAGCCAGTGTTAGCACAGCAACCACCTGCTCCTACTAATGTGATTCCGGTCAAGTATGCTGCTGCAGAAGAAAACCTGAATAGAGCGATAGTCCCAGTAACACCATTAATCTCAGAAAGTGATCCCAGTGACCATAGCTTTGATTCTACACATGTTGATAGTCCCCAGGCTTACTACATGCAGTCTCCTGAACATGGTGAGTCTTACTACAGTGAGGAACCGAGTGAACCTATTTGGGAGCCTGAATATGCTAATGTCATGTACACAAACCCCAACTCTAGACCTCAACCTAGGCAGATACGACCCCCTTTTCCTAGAGGACCTTGCTTCAGATGCCAGGGTGATCACCTCATACGTGATTGCCCCATGCCTGCACCTACACAACCCCAATCAGTGACGATCCAAGGCTTTTTCCAGGAGTGCGGAAAGGAACATCTCTTACGAGATTGTCCCAAGAATCCCAGCAATATGCCAAAAATCACTCCGATTAATGTTATTGGGTTAGTGGTCAATTCCACAGGAAGTGTCACTTCCACTGCACCAGTGCATGTAATCACTAGAGCTCAAGCATTGCAGCAAAACCAAGGGGTAAGCCAAGAAAAGAGCCCAGACGCTAGCGATACTGAGAGCCAAAATAAGAAGAGAACAAGAGCTTGGAGAGATATCCATGAACGTATGAAAAGGCAATGGGCAAAGAAGATGAGTGAACTTGAGGAAAGTCTACGAGAAACCAAGGCGAAAATCATAGAGATCACATCTCAACCGCACTCTCACACATTCCCACTGCTACCATCCCCATCACCCTCCATCCCTCCACCCGCTAATACACCCCACGTAACCCACCCACCACCCCGAGCAGGATCAGTATTAGCTGATCCCACTCCTGAAGACATAGACATGATGCTTAAAGCATATCAGGCCAGAATCCAAGAAGGGCCAAATGTAACGGATCATGACAAGTGCTACCCTAGAGCTGACCTAGAGATAGAAAGAACCAAGCTTTGCGCAAAAATGGTCGCATTGGCTCAGACTATGTTTGAAGCCAGTCGCCTTTTCAATTACTCTGGCTCAGCCAAGACGCAATTACACTTGGATGGACTTCTAGAGAAGTTAGAGGGCATAATTGCAAGATCTGCCAAGGAAGAAAAAAATCAAGAAAGAGATAAAGCAAGCAAAAACATGACCCATCCCCCACCGAAAGCTTATGTGCCCAATTCCACTGAACCAGACAACCCCCCCTCCCTAGAAAGAATAGAGAATCTAATTGCACAATCACAAAAGGAACCCACCCCTCAACACCATGACAAGGCTAGTGAAAGAGCAGGTCTTCCTACCCAGAAAGCCTATGTGCCTGAAGCTTATGTGCCTAACTCCACTGAACCAGACACCTCTTCTTCTATGAATTAATACACACCAGAATTCTTGCGAGATATTCAAGAAGAGAAATGGGCTAAAGAGAGTGAAGTTCCTCCTCCCATTGAACTTGTGGATGACACACACGATCAATTCCCACAAGACCTTCCTTCCATTTATGGAGAGCAGGAGAGTGCCCAATCTCAAGAAAGATTAGACTCCGAGTCTAATTCTTTACAAGAACTACCCCATTTCACAGGCCCATGGGAAGCAAAGTCCACCTGTATGAGAGCACCTACAGTCATGGTAAGAAACAAAGATTCAGTCATACCTAGGAACACAGAGGTAGTGAAGAACACCAAAGTGCAGTGCAATCTCACTTTGGAAGAGCTGCTTAAGGTTAGACCAGAAGTGTGGAAACATGTAGCCAATCAAGTGCCTGAGATAGCAAAACCTCGTTCCCAGGTAGGATCCCAGAGAACAGTGCCAGAAATACCCTTAGACAAGATAGGAGACATGAGTGAGGGCGAAGAGGGAAACACATATCTCCCCATCACTCATCAGGGATACACAACCAAGGCCATCTTGGACTCAGGTGCAGGAGTTGCAATTGTTACCACTTCCTTATGGAAACGTTGGGGCAAGCCAGCTCTCAGGCCAACGAGAATGAAATTGCAGATGGCTGACGGGCACATAGAAAGACCCTTAGGACTACTCGAGGGGATAACTCTCACTACTTGTGGTGTAGAGTTTGAGCACACATTTGCTATCTGTGACTTTAGCAAAAATCAAGCCTATGAGATGATTTTGGGAAGACCATTTATGCGGCAGTTGCAAGTGGTACAGGATTGGGGAACCAATTCCTTGTATTTGCAGCACTTAGGTGTTACAACCAAAGTCAATCTCAAGGATTACTCTCATAGAGATGTCCCTCCTATCCAATGGAACCCCATCCATAGAGCCAAAGATGATACGGAATCGGTGCATTCCCTAGGATCAGGATCCTCATGGATGCATGAAGACACTCACTTATGGATGTGTAAGGTAGCAGTAGAAGAAGAGAAGAGAGAAAAAGCCAGGGAGATAGGTGCAAAAGAAACCCATAGATCAATCCAAGACCCAGCCTATGCACCTGTAGTTTTTCCAGACGAAGAATTCGAACCTCACGGCTGGGCAGAAATTCTAGCAACCATGGATGTAGCCATCAATGAAGAACAATGGACACCTCACTGTGATGAGGATGGCTATGACATTTCAGTCTTCTCCATAGAGCCGATCATGGGAGAGGCAGTTTTAGAAGAGTGTGAACCTAGCCCCGATGCATTTGAGGATGCGAACGACTCCGATCTAGAGTCAATCATTATGGACCCACCTTTTGCATCAGATGAGGAATACTTCTATGAAGTAGAATTTCAACCCCAGAAGCACGGAGAGCTTACAAAGGATGTAAGGCTAGCCACACATGTAACCCATAAGGAAGAAGGAAAGAAAAGAAAGAAGAGAGAAGTCACACCAGAAGAGGAAGAATCTTTGCTTGAGGTCCCGGAAAATTTTAAGAAGTATGAGATAGACGACAGGAGAGTCATGATAAGAATGCCTAAACGAGAGGCACAATCAGGAGAGGCCTATGATAACAAAGAAACCACCAAAAAAATAGTAGTGGCCCTAGAAGAAGGAGAGGAGAGATGCACGTACATAGGCCATGACCTAACAGAGGAAGAAGAGCATGCGTTAATAGCCTTGCTAAGAGAATACAGAGATGTATTTGCTTGGAGTTACAAGGATTTGAAAGGAGTGGACCCGGACATATGCTCACATACGATTCCCATGACTACAGAGGCCAGACCCTCAAAACAAAAGCCATACACATATAATGACAACTATGCTGCCAAGATCAAAGAAGAGATAGACCGCTTGGTTGAAGCTGGATTTATCTATGAAATTGAGCACACTGAATGGGTATCCCCCATTGTGGTGGTTCCCAAGAAGAACGGCAAATTACGAGTATGCATTAACTTGAAGAAGGTTAATGCAGCCACAATTCGAGATAACTATCCGCTTCCTATCACAGAGCATCTCTTAGAAAGAGTAGCAGGCAAAGAAGTGTACAGCTTCCTCGATGGATTTTCGGGCTACAATCAAGTAGCCATAGCTCCAGAAGATCAGCATAAGACAGCATTTGCCACTGAATGGGGCATTTTTGCCTTTAGAGTAATGCCATTTGGGCTTACCAATGCACCAGCTACCTTCCAAAGGCTGATGTGCCATGTGTTTAAAGAGTTCCTGAGGAAGAACTTAGAAGTCTATGTTGATGATCTTTGTGCTCATTCCAACATTAGACAAACCCATATTCCTGAACTCAGACAAATCTTTGACAAATGTAGAGAATATCAAGTCTGCCTAAACCCAGAAAAATGTGTTTTTATGGTCAGGCAAGGCAAAATTCTAGGACACATAGTGTCAAAGAATGGCATATCTACGGATGAAGAGAAAGTAAGAGCTATAGCTGAATTACCTAGGCCAAAGAATGTCAAGGAAGTACAAGCTTTCATGGGGCATTGTGGTTATTACCGACGATTTATACACATGTATGCTGTCATTGCAAAGCCCATGTACGGACTGCTGACTAACTTTGAGTGGACTGATGAATGTGAGAATTCCTTCCAGGAGCTTAAACGAAGATTATGTTCAGCACCAATCTTGACCACACCAGATTGGAACAAGCCATTCCATGTTCATGTGGATGCATCCAATTATGCTATTGGATGTGTACTCGCACAACCTACGGGTGAAGGTAATATGGATCTTCCAATTGCCTATGCTAGTAGACAATTGAATGCAGCTGAACGAAATTATACCACTACTGAGAGAGAAGGCTTAGGCATGGTATATGTAGTTAAGAAATTTAGACACTATTTGCTTGCAAACAAGTTTAAATTTTTTACTGACCACCAAGCATTGTTATATCTCGTGAACAAGCCATGCAATACAGGAAGATTAGTAAGATGGTTTCTCTTGCTAATGGAATATGATTTTGAGGTTGTGGTAAGGAAAGGGAAGACTCATTTGAGAGCAGATCACCTTTCTAGGCTCACATCGGGAGAAGCCCCACAAGGAGTGTCAGATGACCTTCCTGATGCTTACTTGTTTAATTTGGAAGTGGTGCCGCAGTGGGCTAAGCCATTGGTACCAGTGTTGACATACGGACCTAACCACCCAGTAATAAACACGCAGGATAGAGAGGTAGTAAAAGCCCAAAAGTACCACATCATGGCTGGAAGTATGTACAAGCACACAGATCAAGGGATCTTGGCTTGTTGTGTGGAAGAGGATGAGTACGCTAAATGGTTGCAATTAGCACATATAGGTGCAATAGAACAACACTACTCAAAACAACGAACCCTACAAACACTAAGGAGACTCGGAGTGCATTGGCCTACTATGGAGGCTGATGTCCAAAAGTTGTGCAAGGAATGCCCAATCTGTTGCACTAAACCACCTGTGGAACATGCCACTCTTTATCAAGTGTCCATAGTGCCAGATTGGAGTGAACCTCTAGTATCCTTCTTAAGGATGAAAACATTCCCTCCAGACATGACTCTGGCTAGGAAAAGGAGTTTAGAACAAGAAGCCCAGGATTACTCACTTATTGGTGATAATCTATACAAACGTGGTAAAGACGGTTACCTGAGACTATGTGTCCATGAGAGTGAATATCTCAAGATCTTGGACACTGCTCACCAAGGTGTAGCAGGAGGACACTTTGGACCAGATCGGGTGATCAAGGCAATACTATTTGCGGGCTTCTGGTGGCCGACCCTTCACATGGATGCACATACCTATGTGAAACGCTGTGATGTCTGTCAGAGAAATCAATATCCTATACGTAAAGATGAGATGCCACTGAAACCTATGATGGGTGGACGTGCATTCTCTAAGTGGGGAATAGACTTCGTAGGTCCTATTAATCCCCCAGCTAAGGGTTCCCATGCAGAATATATCATTGTTGCGACAGACTATCTAACAAAGTGGGTAGAGGTAAAAGCCACAACGAAGAACGATGCTCAAACAACAGCTAAGTTTTTATTTGAGAATGTGTTCACTAGATACGGGCTACCTATAGAGATAGTTAGTGATAGAGGCACTCACTTCTTGAATGAAGTTATAGAAAACCTTCTCCAAGAATTCTTGGTGATACATAAGAAATCGGCCCCCTATCATCCACAAGCTAATGGCCAGGCTGAGAGCACTAATAAGATCTTATGCAATGTGCTGACTAAACTAGTGAACAATAAACGCTCTGATTGGGACAAACAGCTACACCATGCTGTTTGGGCATAGGGTTGCCTATAAAACGGTACTCCAAGCCACCCCCTTTCAGATGGTATTTGGCCAAAATGTTGTGCTACCCCTGGACTTTTTGATACCTACATTGAAGGTAGCACATGAGCATGACTGGACGGGTCATGAACTATCCTCTAGACTTTTTGACCTGGAACGATTAGGAGAAACAAGACTAAGGGCAGCTGCAGGGATATATGCAGCTAAGAAACGACAGAAGGCATATTTTGACGCCCATGTTAAGGATAAAGGTTTGAAGGCTGGTGACCTAGTACTAGTATACACGTTGAAACAACATGCGAGGAAACTAGAGAAGAGAGGCTACGGACCCATGATCATTAATAGAATCTCAACAAGTGGGGCAGTACAACTAGCCACATTAGAAGGCGATGTTCTCCCGAGCTACATAAGCGGATGCAGGGTCAAGTTATATCAGGAACCTCTCACAGAGGAAATGCTAAGCCGACTCAATGCTGCTAAGAAATGCAAAGAAGAAGAAAAGCAAATTCGAGAAGAGGCCCAAGCAGAAGCTTTAGAACACATCTGGAGAATGAAGTTGAAAAGACAGGGTAGAGAGCAACCTCGGACAGATGCATATGCAGACCAAGGATATCATGTGGCTATGTGTAAAGTTTCAGGTATCAGCTCTCATAGGATAATTGATCGACGTCCTTTTATAACCTTAGATATAGGACAAGGAAAAAGCGCAAGGACTGTAAGAGCCTTGATTGACTCAGGTGCAGCCACTAGTGCTGTTCAATTGTCTTACTGTCAAGAGTTGAAATTAACTATCAATCCTATAGAAGCATATCTCATAGGATTGGGAGGCGTGGAAACCCCTTGCCTGGGCGAGGTGGATCTTCCCATCTCCATTCAAGACGAAGTGATGACAGTCAAAGTACTAGTGTGTCAAGATGAGGACCTCACTGAGCCTCTTGTCTTGGGTTAGGACTGGATCTATGATCATGCAGTCAACCTCAACCTAAGAAGTGGACTTCTTCAGGTATGGGTAGATCATAGCCGAATTACAGTTGAATTGGAAAATGAGGCACTCAAGGAACTAGGCAAGGCACAAACTCCTGGTCCTTCCAGGGGCGCACATGAAGTTGACAATGCTATTTTTGTCCAAAACTGTATGATGCAGAAAGAGGCTAATCTCAACAACGGAGCCAGGGAGAGGACGGAACTCCCTTCTTTTCCAAAGAGCAGAAGGTTGCAACAACCCATGGCAGATCAAATACAGAAGAAGCAGAACACTACCGATACTGGATGCCAAAAAAAGGAGCAAAGCAGATTGTTTCAGCCATGGAAGCAAGTATGGAGGCAAAAAGGCGAATACCTTGTTCAGACCAGGCCGACCCCACGGCCAAAACCTCTTATTAGTAGTCAACAACATGACACTAATGAGAAGTCCTTCATTAATTCTTCTGCGAAGGTGAAGTCTATTTGGGTACCCAAGAAGTCAATGAAGGCCAGCCCACAATCACGACAAATCTGGGTGCCTAAGGCTTGCTTGCGGGCTCAAATAGCTACACCAAGGCTGCAACCGGTACAACATGTTTCACTCACTCGAACATCTGAGGCCCAGTCTTACGCATTATGCACGGACACATATTCTTCCATGAGCACTAGTAGAATCACTTGTAAATGGGTCCCTAAAAACCCTCATCTTCAAACAGATACCCCTATCAAACTCTTCAGAGTCTCCACAAAATCAAGATCAAAGCCCATCCACTGTATTTGGCAACCTAAAACTTGTAATAAACCCCCGGACCCCAGTTGTAAATCCATGCCCACCTACTAACTACGTCACTCTCACACTACATCATTCCACTTAGTTCTTAGGTCCAACCAATTCCTAACTACACACACAAGCACCGAGCACCTATTAACCTACTAATCTCTCCCGAACCTCATGATAATGTTGTAATGGGGACAAAAACGGTTCGAACTTGTCCTTTACAATGTTAACACATGTTTCTATATTCTCACAGAATCAGGAGGCAAGAAGTAACATGGCAGAAGCGACAGGTCCGAGCTCACAAGTAGGAATACTTACTGCAGGAATCGATGTGGATAGTCTACCTGTGGATGTGCCACCAACTGAACGACCTGTGGAGCTGCAACACCTTCAGCAGATCCCGGTATCGGATCCACCCACAGGGATCACAGAAAGAGTCCATGCCAATTCTCATTGGTTCAATGGCATGCCAGGTCCATTAGGAGAGGCCAAGTATATATGGGAGTCTAAGTGCGAGTATGACAGATCATGGGTTCGATTCCAATTTTTCTCCAAGGAGTTTGGGACTCTATAGAACACCGAGGATCTCCAGACCATATGGCAACGTGCAGGGCTAGCAGAATACTTTGAAGCACCACTACCTAAACCGGATCTCCTCCGATGCTATTATTTGGTCTCCACATTACAAGCTAATGAAGAAAAGGACAAACCAGGATCATTTGTTCTTCCTTCCTTGCTGGGCAACAACGAGTTAAAGAGGTTTGAACTTACTGTGGAGTTGGTGAGCGCTGCTTTGAATATGCACGGCACACATGTACCTTCTGAGAAGGATGCTCTCGTTCCTACTAACATGAAGGATAGGAAACTATTGAAGCTTAAAGACATGGTAGCACTCACACCAAACGTGTCCATCCCTCTCCGTATGTGCATGCAACATTTTGCTTTCCCCGGCCAAGACCGCTTCACACAACCACACAAAAGAATCTGGTTCGCTCTCTACTTAGCGGAGGCAGGTGCGTTACCAATTAAGCTACCGGTATGGATTATAGATCAATTGTATGAAGCAAATAAAAGGTCTTCTAGGAAATTAGTGGTGAACGGTTGCTGTGCAATCACACGCATTATTTACCGGTGCCTAGCATACGATGTTCCCATTGAACGTGCCTTAACTTGGGCACAATTACAAATGTTTAAGAAGCTCAAGACGTCCACACATCAATCCAAGCGCATGAGGGGTGTGATCCCTTGTGTCCAGACAAGGGAAGTTCTGACTACTCCTGAAGTATCGCCACGAAGGGAGACCACTGTACCTCCCTTTACCATTAGGATACCCAGGTCTGGATCTGAAACTACGACACAAGCTACCCCTTCAGCTCCTCCTGCTCCATTTGAATTTGAATTTGCTACAACTGGAGATGCTGAAGGAATGGATCCTCAGGACTTCGAAGCATTCTTACAAAGTACACAACTCTCTGATGTAGAGTATTATTCAGATGCAGAAGAACAAGGCACATCTTCACAAAGAAGAAGAAAATCTACAGACGACCGCCATGTACATTGGAGTGACGCCCAGCAAGGTCAACAACAAGGACACCTAGAAGAAGAAGGAGCATATGAAGAGGAGACCACTGAAGCCCCAGCCTATACAGCAGAACTCCGAAGGCTGTATCAAATTATGGAACGAGTGCGATAGCAACAACTGCTCACCGAACAGAGCAGTAGAGTACTCATGACTCAGCTGTTGGAAGAAGCAGGAGTTGACTCAGAATATAGTGAAGGTCTCTTATTGATGGCAGAAACATATGGGGTAGTAGAAGCAGTGTGGACCGCCATTAGGAGGTCTCCAGTTCAATATGATCCACGAAGATTCCAGACACGACCATGCTCAGGTAAGAATATCCAGATCCCCATTACAACGGCAGAAGGGCCAATTATTACATCCGAACCCATCAGGACAACCTCCCAAGCAACAGAAACTGCTAGCCAAGAGCACCCAGTCACCCATGAGGAATCCACCGAGCCACTACCACCCACACCCCCACCATCGCCTCCTAGAGCAGAAACCGTGGAAATCACCTCGACCACTCAACCCATCGAACCAACCTTCATCTTCCGTACTCCCATCTCTAGTTTAACCCTATTCTCCACCTCTGATAACCCAATCTATGAAGCAACCCCCATCACTACACAATCCACCAAATCGCTCATAGAGCCTGCCCTAGGACAACCATCCCCCATGCCCTCAGCCATAGGTCATCCTGACCCTAGATCCATATTCATGGGTTTCCCTGCTAGCACGCAACCCTTCATGCCCTCCTCAACTCTACAACCTCAACCCCCGACCTCCATCTCTCCACTTCTCCAATCCCTCCATAACTTCCTTGCTAGAACTTTTCAACCCAGGTCTCAACCATTCCCTTTATTTTCAGCTCCCCACCCCACTTCTCATCTATTCACCACTTTCACACACACACCACCTACCATTCCAATGTATATGGTAGACCCCACACTCGCACCCACTCCTGAAAGTATGGACATTTCACCACCCACGGCACCTCCCCCTCCCCCCACGCTTCCACCTCCTCCCATTCCCCCTCCACCAATTTCACCCACACACACGTCTTCAATAGACACATCATTCACTCTTCCCCTTCCCCAATTCCCTTCCCATGCATCTTCCATTGTAAACACCACCCCCTCATCTATAGGAAATGCATTGGACACCATGCTAGCTTGTATATCAAACTTAAGGACATATTACAATCAGCTCCAGCAGCAGAATGAACGCCTGCAAGAGCACTCGGAGACACTACAACTTACAGACTTGCTGCACTAGTGGAGGAAAATGCTCGCCTCCACACACAATTCCAAAATCTCCAAGAGGCTCATAGCATATTGGAGGTACAGTTACAGAACGCAGATCAGGAAGCAATACAAGTGGTAGAAGGTCATCTACGGACACAACTGGAACGCAATTCAAAGCTTCAGCGAAATATGGCCCTACTCAAGCGACATCTTGCTGCCGCTCATGAAGAGAATCGACGCCTGCAATTACAAAATCAGGAGAACCTCAAAGCAGCTATCGAAAGCACACCTGGGGCACCCATCAGCCCATCAAAGTTTCAAGCAGTGACCCCCGACAATATCAAGATCATATTGGAAGATTATGCCATGCTGCTTGAAGCACATGACCTGCTATCAGAGGAACTGGGTCAACTGAAGCAGAAACACCAAAAAGAAACAACAGCAGCCTCTCAAACCACCTCCTCCGCGGCTTCACTTCTCACAGACTCAGAGGCCTTAAAAGATCTCCAAAAATAGGTCACCAAATTGCAAGCACGTCTACTACAATATGAGAGACCACCTTCCCCTCTAGAGGCTCCCACCGACGAAGAAGTAGTACAAATTCCTGTGGAACAGACATTTGAAGAAGAATACAACCCACAACCCTTCCCAGGAGGCCAACAAACGGAAGAAGCTTAGGACACATTCGAGGCACCACGGCCTCCATGGCTGCGTCAAGTGGAGGAAATCGGGAGTTCTCACGAAGAGCGCACAGTAGTGCAAAATCAGGCCATGAGGGTCATAGAGGAAACTGTGCTACAATCTGCTTACTTGAAGAACCTGTCATCGAGACGCCTTATCCTCTCATCTGAACTCCAATACAGGCTTTATTATATTATCCTGGCTGATTATAATGCAGAAATACAGAGAGTCACGGGTCAGATTCCTACCTTTGCTACCCAATTTCAACCCGAAGACCTTCCTCCAGAGGCGCAAAAAGGCAAAATTCGTCAACCCACCTGGCGGCAGAAACTTCTAGAGACATATCCAGAAATGCTACGCACATGGAACAACGCGCCTTTACATCTCCTATACAATCCATGCTACGGTCCAGTTCCACACCGCAGGTCTTGGAAGGCATTCAATATCAAAGTGCAGAACAACACGCAATGCAAGGAATGGCTAAACTGCCCGTACATTGCGCCACCACAGGGACCACCGTCGGTAGCATACATGATGGGAACAATTCGCCATTGGATGCCGCGATTGAAGCCCATGCCAGATGTAGCAGCTCAAATGATGCTTAAAATTTTAGATATGATGCAGGTAGTCCTGAAAACTTTTAGAAATGCAGCCGCACCACAGGTACGTCTACCGGGGTTTACCAATGGAAATTATGATTTGGTGTATGACATGAGCACCACCCCCAGTATTCGTGTGGCTTATGCCTGGCATGCACGCATCAAATACCTCCCTGCATGTTACAAACAGACCTTCGAAGAAATGTTCAGATCAGGATTCTAGGAGTATCACTCAGAGATCTTCGCACCGAAGCCAACACACCTGCTCCATCTCTTTGCTTGTGAACAAGCAATGTACTCTGAGTACTATACCACACCACAACCAGAGGTCCCTGGCGCAATAAATTGGGATGCATTGGAAGCTGATCTAGCAAGAGGCTTAAGGATAGGAGAACACGAACTTGCCACCAATGTCATCCAATACTATATCGACCACCCGATAGAACAGAGGTCTGTCAGGGGCGACAGACGCTAGGAAGGGGGGCATGTTGGCATACAAGTCAGATGAAGAGCATACTAGCGCAACGGAGGAGTCATGCACAATACGGCAACAAGGCCCAATCATTTTTTCCATGGACCATTTACAGCTCAAGTGATTTTAATCACTACACAAACATTGTAAATTCCGTTTTTGGTAGAATAGACTCCATTTTGTGCAAGCTGAGGAGTCCTCGAGCTTGAGGAGTATTAGAACTAGCTACATATCAATTTTCATAATTTTTAGACTCTGTTTGATCCCTCAAATAGGCTCTAGAACCTAATTTTTAACTAGGCCGGACACTAGGTCTGGACAAGACCAAAGCTAGTTAGAAAACTATAAAAAGAGCTAGAGAGCTCATTTTTGAGGTTAGATTGTTTGTGAATTGAGCTTATGTAAGAGACTTTTTGACTAATGCAAAGAACTCCATTGTTCCTCTCCTTGTTCTTGCCTTGTGTGCGTGTGTGTGTGTGTATGTGTGTGCATGCTTGTGTGCTCTCACTCACACACTTGTGCCTTCACTTGCTCATAGTCTTCATACTAGTCCTCACGTCTCCACGGATTGACAATTATGAGGTGAATCTTCTCACGTTGGTACTTTCACCATTGTGCTAGAGTGACACCAGTGGTAGCGCGAAAAAAAAGCAATGTTGTTTTTTATATGCTTTTGAACATAAAACAATGACGATGGACGGCGACAGTTTCGCGTTTGATTTTCAAACATGATCCTTGTGCTTTATCAAGTGCTTGCTTTATTGGAGGTGCTTTTCAAGATATACTCAAGGCTATATAAGAAGAGCATGGCTTATTGTTTATTCATCCATCACCTAGTTTCAACACCAAGCTTTGGAGAGCTTTGGTACCTCAATAGAGGTGATGTTTTTAGCACATGGGGCTGCCATGGTGCTATGTTGAAGCATGTTGAGGAGCGGCTATGGAGTTCTTCTTGGAGAAGAAGAGTGTGCTCACACTCTTGCTTATGGAGAGGATTTAGCCCCCAGCAGCTTGGTGGTGTGGATCGGCCATTCACATGATGTATTTGAAGATTGTCTTCTACATGAAGATTTCAGGTTACTTCAAAGACATTGGATGGTGGTTAACATAATATTTACATCTTATGTTAAGAATTCAGGTACATATTCTCTTTATGCACACAGGTACTACTTGAAGTATATGGAAGTGGGATCCATATCAATAGGAGTCCTATTCGGCATAGGTACAAGAGAATCAATAGATGTATGCTTCATGCATATTTGGATGAGGTGTTAGAGAAGATATGTTCATATGAGTTTGAGGATTTTTGGCAAAAAACTTGTTAGCATTATTTGCTACTTTTGTAAGTATGTGATCTTTTCACATACGTGTCTAACTGAGGGTCTTCCATAGCCTAAGATTAGATGAGGGTTTGGTGATAAACAATTTTAGACTGATCCTTCCTCTTTCCATCACTCATATTCACTCTTGTACAACCTATTAGGTCACACATCTCATGTATATTCGGATTTCTATCCATACATCTGAATATGTTTGTTACATTTGTACATTCACTCATCCATCTATTTTTGTTCACATAGAGTGATTGAGAGTTTTGATCCCACATTGTACATTGAACATTGGTATATATATGATAGTGTGAGTAAGCAGTGGCTTACATAACACTTTACACATTGTCTCATCATTTCTATGATTAAATGTGGTATGTTCATGTTTTGTCAATATTGGAAGATTGCTGGAATCTGTGTTGTTGATCCTGGATCTATGGAACTTGGACCTATGCTATTAGTTATGGGCCTACTAAATTTCCAACAAGAACAACATCAAAGCATTGCATCTCTAGTATCATGAAGAGACAACCGTAGACTTGTTTCCATAAGAGTCACAATAAGTTTGTAGTCTTCAAGGCCAAAGTACTCCAATAATGTGTCAATATATTTTATCTGACACAAAGCTATTCGGCCATCAACTTGCATAAAGTGAATGCCCAAATAATGATGCAAATGCCCCAAATATGATGTCTCAAATGAGGCATGAAAACCAGCCTTAAAATCAGCAATATACTTCTCATTAGGACTAGTGAGTAGCGTGTCATCAACATAGAAAACAATCATTAGAAGCACATTGTTTGCATGCTTAACATATAAGGTATGCTCAGTTGGGATGTTCTCAAAACCATGTGCAATCAAGTAGGCATGTATCTTTTCATACCAAGTACGTAGTGCTTGGTTCAAAATATAATGCCTTTTTCAACCTGCAACTTTATTTTCATTCCCTTTTTGCACAAAACCATGGGGCTAAAAAACATACACTTCTTTATGTAAGACACCATTTAGAAATTTAGTTTAATGTCCAATTGATGTCCATTCCAACCATGATGACTTGCAAGTGCACAAATGCTATGAACACTAGTCATTCCACATGTGGGAGCAAAGGTCTCATCAAAATCAATGCCTCTTTCTTGAACATAACCTTTTGCAACAAGCCTATCACTATACCTGTCAACTGCTCCATCAAGCTTATACTTCAACTTGTATACCAACTTAGTGCCAATGGCCTTCTTGCCAAGAGGCAAGTCACATAAAAACGAGGTACCATTCTTCATAATAACATCATATTTTGATTGCATAACAGCCATCCAATTTTTTGAATTTGCTTCGTCAAATGAAACAAACTCATTCTCATTATAAAGACTAGGGGTAACCATAACAAAGCAATCTAATGGAAAATAAGCACTATGAGATCTTGAATGAGTATGATATGATAGAGGTGCATCTAATTTGCTATCTCATAAAGTGTGCACTAGCCATTTAGGCATAGTTTTTGTCTCCCCTATATCACTCATCTCATCAAAAAGTGCATCATGTAAATCTGAATTAGAAATAAAATGATCTACATCATCATATGGAACATGTAAAGATTGCGAAATTTCCTCATTTGGATAAGTACTAGATTGTCGAGCTGTAAAAAGAGGAAGCAAAGTGTCAGAAACATGTTTGGAGCTAATTGATGTCTCCTTAGTACATGAAAGTAATGACTATATTGCATTTTCCACAAAAAAACATCATGGCTAACCAAAATGTGTTTAGTCTATGGATGATACAGATGTTAAACTTTGTTTTCAAAACTATACCCAACAAAAATACACTTCACTGCTTCATCATCTGATTTCCTACATTGTTGTTCAAATGCCAATGCATATGCCATACAACCAAAGAAAAGTAGATGAGAAACAGATGGCTTGTGAACATGCCAATCCTCATATGGAGTGATAGACTATACTTATTTAGTGGGATACCTATTAAGTACATATGCTATACACATACAACCTCAAGCCAGACACTATGTGGTAAAACGTGAAACTTGACCATACACCTTGCCATCTCCATGAGTGATATGTTCTTCCTTTTAGCAACTCCATTCTGTTGTGGTGTATACAACAATGTACAATGATGTCTTATCCTACGTTCAACGAAAATGCATTAAAATCAGAATACATATATCCCCCCGGATCAAAATGGGGGGTGCCCATTTTACATGCTGACAGATTTTTAGCCAAAATGAGAAGCTGTTTGAAGTACATAAACAGTTTAGACTTTTCTTTTAATGGATATATCCATGCAATCTTGGATAAAGCATCAATGAATTTCACAAATTAAAGGTAGTTCCCAAAAGAAGGTGTATGCATAGGACCACAAACAACACTATGAAGAAGCGACAATTTTCGAGTAGCTTGCACTGTACCATGTTTTGGGAAGGAGGAATGCTGCATTTTGCCCAAGATATAGCATTCATAGACATTTTTTCGAGGTGCATCAAGTTTGGGTAGAGAGCACACCATTTTAGATTTCTATAAGTGTTGGAAACTAGAAAAAATTAGATGACCAAAGCATGCACACCAAAGCTTTGCATATTGTTAAAAATAAAGAAGCAAGGTCGTATATATTTTGCAAAAAGTATTTTCTTCAAATAGAAGGAAAATAAAAAAATGAAAAATGGAAGCATTTACTTCAGCAAGTAGTGGAATCCAAAAGAGAATCAATCCAAAAACTGAACCAAAAGTGAAGAGTGGCTACTCAAAGTTGTGGAGGAGTTATGGAGAAGAGCTCGCAAAGTCATCATGAGAGCTTGTGATCACTTGGATACAAAAGAGGAAAGGGAGGAAACTCAAGGACAGAGAAAGAAGGTGCTAAAGTCCCCTTGTAGGTTGTTCATTTGGTTTCAATCATTTCGTTTTCTATAGTCTCATAGACTATGTCTAGCCGCTCACCATTTTTAGGTAGCCTGATTGCGAGAGTCATATCTCTCAATGTATGTACTAATTTTTAGAGTTTAAATATTCTTTGGAGATCTTATCTTGTGTTGTTCCGTTCTCTAAAAGATTTTTGTAAAATTCATCATGCTCTATGAGTTATTAAGTTTTTAGTGAATAGTTTTCAGCCTATTTGAGTGGACATGCAGCCTATTCTGAGGCAAAGAGTTTCCAAACCAAAACTACTCCAAATTGAGTGTTTGATAGCTCATTTGAAAGCTATTAATGTCTAGTTTTAGCACTCAAAACCCTCAAGTTCATTGTCATATTCAATTGATACCAATTTTCATTATAATGTTCAGTTGTAGGTAAAAGTCTTGATCCTGAGAAGGTCTTCTACACTTTTCGCTGCGCATAGGAGAGGAATTCTCCAACAATTGGTATTAGAGCTCAACATTAGAGCATTCAAGCTTAAAGAGGCAAAGCATTGGAACTGCATTAAAGCAAAGGAGAAGCTACAAATCAAGGGGGAGCTTCATAAAGTCAAGAAAGAGCACCACAACATATTTGAGGTAAACTTCAAACTCGGAAGTTTTCAATGGCTGATTTAGGATAGCAAGTTGAAAAGTTAGACAAATGATAATTTTGAGTCTTAGAGGTATAGAATGAAATTACCTTAAAGGTAAAGGTTTATGGGGTCAAGTTACTAGAGATGATCCACAACTAGTGGACCCTCAAGATCCCAACATCACTCCAACGCAAAGGAGACAATTTGCAAATTGGGAAGAGAGGAATTGAAGGGTGATGTTCCTCATTTCACAAGTTATTTCTAACACTATGATTGATCATGTGCAAAGCTTAGAGATAGCCAAGGAAGTTTTGGGAAGCATTTGAGAAGGTTTATGCTACCTCAACAAGGTCTCAAAAAATGCAACTCAAGAACGAGCTCAACAATATGAAGAAAAGCTCAAACCAAAGCATTAGTGAGTATATGTTGAAGATCAAGGAGTTTGGAGATCAGCTAGCATCAGTTGCAAGATAGAAGAGTGAGACATCATCCAAACAAACCTCAATGGCATGAGGAGTGAAGAGAAGTGAAAGCCCCTCATTACAAACATTCATTAAAGAGAACCTCTACCAACATTTGAAGAGATTAGATCAAATCTGGTGGCTGATGTTGCTCAACAAGGAGAAGGCAACACAGGTAAGGACAACCATAGCCAAACGTTATATGCAGGTTGAGGTAGATGAAGGAACTCAAGAGGAAGCTTGAGAGGAAGAGCAAGAAGCTACAACAAAACAAATTCCAGCCAACACAACTCAGAGGACAACAAGGACAACTCAAATGAAAACACACATGGAAGAGGTCAAGGAAGAAATAGAGGAAGAGGCCGAGGTTCATAAAATCCTCATAAAGGTATAACATGTTATCGTTGTTGTAAAGTAGGACATTATGCAAATGATTGTTGGCAAAATAATGGCAGGTTGAATGGAGGAAGCCAAAGGATCCAAAATAACTATGCAAGTACATCAAGTGAAGGAGACAAGAAAATCATGCTTGCCATGAAGCATGAGTACAATAGCCCGAGAAGTGATGATAAAAATGTTTTATAGATTCAAGTTGCAACAATCATATGACGTGCCAAGGAGATTAATTGACAAATCTACAAGGTCCAAGTGGAAAAGGATGTGTAGAGATGGGTGATGAAACCCAACACACAATTCAGCATGTTGGAGAAATCAAGCTTGGAGATAAGAAGGTATTGACTGATGTTCTTCATGTTCCTACTATTGCAAAGAATTTGATTTCAGTAGGACAAATGATAGAGAAAGGATATCATGTTATCGTCAAAGAAAAGGTCTGCTTTATAAAGAATCCAAAAGAAGGATCCAAGGTCGTTGCTCAAGGAAGGAAAGAAGGTAGGATGTTCATTTTCGGCATTCGAGAACCACATGAAAAGGTGATGTATATTTAGTTTGGAAACAAGCGGATTGCTGAAATCAATTTGTGGCACAAAAGGTTTGGGCATATCAACATTCCCAAGCTCAAGGACATGAGCAACCATGAAGTGGTAAGAGGTCTTCCAAGATTCAATGATGCTTGACTTCATGAGTTTTGTGAAGCATGCCGACTAGGAAAGCAAACCTGACAACCATTCAAGAAGAGCAACTATGTGGCAAGGAATGTTCACGACTTGATACACACTGATGTATGGGGACCATCACAACAACCATCTATTGTTGGTAACAGATATTTTTTCACTGTTATTGATGATCATTCAAGAAAAGTATGGATGTTTTCCATAAAACAAAAATAAGATGTGTTCTCTATGTTCAAGATATCTAAAGCACATGTAGAAAAGGAAACATGACATTACACAAAGACCTTGAGGTCTAATGAAGGAGAATATCTCTCCAAATAATTTTTAGTTTTCTTTATGAAAATGGCATCAAGTGACAATTTACATGTAGCTACACACCTTAGCAAAATGGAATTGCTGAAAGGAAAAATAGACATATCACATAAATTGCAAGATGCATGCTCAATGAGATGAAGGCTCCACTAAACTATTGGGCTGAAGCAGCGAGTATGACTATTTATTTGATGAAAAAGTGCACAATAGCTGGAGTGTATAATTTAACTCCTAAGGAGGTTTATTCCGGTAAGAAACTTGACCTTACACATCTCAAAATTTTTGGATGTATATGTTATGTTCACATTGCTCAAGAACTAAGGACAAAGATGGAGTCAAAGTAAAAAAAATGTATTTTCATTGGATATTCATCAGAGCAAAAAGGATATAGGTGCTACAATCCGGTGACAAAGGTGCTATGAGTCTCACAAGATGTGGTTTTTGATGAGCTAATACCATGGTTTGGAGACAAAGGGAAAGAGAGAAGATTCTTGAAGAAGATTATGAAGATGATGGAGGTGCTGTCCAAGAACAATTTCAGCAAACAAGCACTCAAATATTAGGTCGAGAAGCTTCTACATCACATAGAGAAAGCTCAACATGGAAGGGGAGACTAAGGAGTCATTCCTCATCACCAACATCAGGTTATGAGAGATTTGAAGATGAAAGTGCTGTTTAAGATAGTGGTTCAAATGCAAGTGAAGAAGAGTATGAAGAGGTGATTACACCAAAGGTAAAGTTGAACCGGTTGAAGAAGAAATCTTCAAAAGGAAATGAAAGGAGATCTTCAAGAGCAAGGTATCTAGTTCAAAGGTTGAGCTATGATAGTTTTAGTGCAAAGCATTTTGCATATATGACACATGTGGTCAAAGACAAAGAACTGGATGCATATGAAGAAGCATGTACACAAAAAAAATAGCAGTAAGCTATGCAAGAAGAGATAAAAGCTCTCAAGGACATTCACACATGGGAGCTAGTTCAAAAGCCTAAAGGTATGAAGATTGTTACAAATAAATGGGTGTTTAAAATAAACAAAAATGTTGACGGTTCTCTAGCTAGGCATAAAGTTAGACTACTAGCAAAAGGGTTCAAGCAGACTCACGACATCCACTATGAAGAGACTTTCCACCTGGTTGCAAAGATGGGAACAATTAGAACCTTGATTGTAGTGAGTGCAACATGGACATGGCCATTGTACCAACTTGAGATAAAAAATTCTTTTCTCAATGCCAAAATTCAAGAAGAGATATACGTGAGTCAATCGATTGGATTTGAAGATAAAAAGCATCTAGATTTTGTTTGTAGATTGAAGAAAGCTTTGTATTGGTTGAAGCAAGCACCACATGCTTGGAACCAAAGATTGGTTGAGTACCTCACAAGGTGTGGGTATAGACCAAGTAGTGTAGATCCTTTTCTCTACATGAAGAAAGAAGAAGGCAAACATGTATACATCTGCATATGTGTTGATGATCTCATCATAACAGGAAGTAATGTTGCATGAATACAAGACATAAAAAGAAAATTTGGTAAGGAGTTTAAAATTTTAGATCTTGGTGAGATGAAATATTTTTTAGGCATTGAGGTAGTCTACGATAAAGATGGCATCTAGTTTATGCAAAGAAAGTACATGTTGGATGTTCTTTTCAGATTTGGAATGAGTGAATGCAAACCACTATATCAACGTATGGATGTAACTACATACATGGGTATTATAGGTTCATTGATCTATGCTATGATCACAAGACCAGATTTGTGTTATTTTGTTGGAGTTCTTTCTCAATCTATGCAAACTCCAACAAGTGAACGTTTAAATTCAACCAAACAAGTGCTAAGATATGTGAAGCACACAGTCAATCATGCCTTGTTTTATAGATATGATGAAGAATTGCAGGTGAAGGGCTTTAGTGATGCTGATTGGGCTAGTTCAAAGGAAGACAGAAGATCCACTTCAGGTTATGTATTCATGATAGGTAGCAAACTTATCAGATGGAGCTCAAAGAAGCAACTTACTGTTGCACTATCATCTACAGAAGCTAAATATAGAGGATTATAATTTGTGAAGCTATGTGGATTACAAAGCTCTTGGCTAATCTTGATGTGCATGTAGAAACCATTCCAATTTATGGTGAAAACATATCAAGCATTCACTTGACAAATAATCCAATGTTTCATGCACGAAGTACGCACATAGAAGTGCATTATCATTATGTTCTTGAAAAATTTTTATGCAAGGATGTGGAGATAAAGTTCATTAGAACTAATGACTAGGTTGCACATATGTTTACAAAGTCCTTAGGTGCTTCTAGGCTAAAGAGGTTCAAGGATGAAATCAATTTGTAGGATATGGCTAAAGGTGCAAGCTCACATGTGAGCTTAAGGGGGAGTGTTAAAAATAAAGAAGCAAGATTCTATATATTTCACAAAAAGTATTTTCTTCAAATAGAAGGAAAATACAAAAATGAAAATGGAAGCATTCACTTTAGCAAATTGTGGAGGTCAAAAGAGAATCAACCAAAAGAGAATCAATCGAAAAACTCAACTGAATGTGAAGAGTGGCTGCTTAAAGTTATGAAGGAGTTACGGAGAAGAGCTCATTAAGTCATCATGATAGATCTTGGTCACTTTGCTACAAAAGAGGCAAGGGAGGAAACTCAAGGACATAGGAAGAAGGCACTGAAGTCCCCTTGTAGGTAGTTCATTTGGTTTCATTCATTTTATTTTCTATAGTCTCATAGACTATGTTCAACCACTCATCATTTTTAGGTAGCCTAATTGTGAGATTCATATCTCTCAATGTATGTATCCATTTTTATAGTTTAAATATTTTTTGGAAAGCTTATTTTGTGTCTAAAGCAATTTTTTTGAAATTCATAATGCTCTATGAGTTATTAAGTTTCTAGTGAAGACCAGTTTTTAGCTTAACTAAGTGGACAAGTGGATTGTTTTGAGGCAAAGAGTTGCCAAACCAAAAATACTCAAAATTGCATGTTTGATAGCTCATTTGAAAGCTATTAGTGTCTAGTTTCAGTGGTCAAAGCCGCAAGTTCATTGGGTTCTTTAATTGATACTAATTTTCATTCTAAGGTTCAGTTGTAGGTAATTTTCTTCATCCTGAGAAGGTCTTCTATACTTTCCACTACGCATAGGAGAGGAATTCTCCAACACATAAAACATAGCATGAGAATCTTGAAGTGCACATGTTGAATCATTCACATATTTTGAATAATCTATTACCTTCTGTAGCCCATGACATAAAATGCCAGGAGTAATAATGACATCGCCATGTGGTAGATCATGAACTGTACATCTGTCATAAACAAATTTCACAACCAAGATGATCTTTCCGCTAATGTTGAAACTGATAACATATTTTTCTTGATTCCTGGCACAAATAATGCATTAGACAATGTAGAGGAACTACCATTAGTAGTTGTCAAAATGATCTTACCAACTTCCATGATAGGATAAGTGGAGTTTTTGGTGCATGTGATAGTATTCCCTATAGAGGTAGGCTCAAGTGAAGTGAAGAAACTTCCTTGTGAGGTAATATGTTTGGTTGCCCCACTATCAAAGTACCAAACATGTGAGTCTACCATAGACGTACACTGTTCATGAGAAGATGGGCCATAACAACAAATATTAGTAAATGCCCATTCTTCGTTCTCCACAAGATTAGCAGGCTCTATTTTGGGTGTAGAGGCATCTGCATTAACCATTCTAGCCTCTTTCTTCTTTGCCTCATTTGCAACCAGTTTTGGATGACTTTTATGACATGATCATTTCCTTTACACCACTTGCAAAACCATTTCTGCTTTTTTGTTTTTTTCTTATCTATGTCATCCTTCTTTGATTTTGCAAAATTAGAAGATTTCTAGTAACTAGCAGATGAGCTCCATTTACCTTTGCCCTTCTGACTACCCAAGAAAGCTTGATCTTCAATATGCATAATGGACTTCTACCTAGGCTGAACTTCTTGTAATAGAATAGAGACTAACTCCTCAAATATTAAGGCATTTGGATTGCCTTTCATCATCAATCGAAGAGTAGAAAAAAAACTTTCTGGAAGAATGTTCAGAATCGTCTACATAAATGAACTATCTGGAAAGACTTCATGACCAGAAATCAATTGCTCATTCAAATCTTTGATCTTTGTAAAACAAATTGTCCATGGGAATCTCCTTCATTCATGTGCTCACTCTCCAATTGTTTTCAAAGGTAAGCAACACAAGCCTCATTCCTTTCTTAGTATAAATTGGAAAGTGTATCCCAGGCATCTTTTGCTACTTTGTAGGAGAAAAAGTGAGGAATAATGGCATGTTTGACTGACAAGGTTATCAATGCATGTGCCTGAGAATCTCTACCACCATCCTAATGAATTTTCTCTATAGTAGATGTAGAAAGAACCACAACACAAATAGGAACCTAAAGATCATAATTTGTTTCTTTGAACACCAACTTACAAGCTTATCACCAATGTACATCATGTAACCATGAGTTGATCTTTTGTCATCTTGATTACCTGCCTAGTCTGAGTCACTATAGGCTCTCAACTTCAAATCTAAAGTAAAAGGATAATATAATCCTTCCTTTATAGTTCCTTTGATATATCAGAGAACTCTTTAACCTGCAATCGAATGTGGGTCCTTTGGACAATGCATGAATTGTGACAAAACTCCGACTGCATAACTAAGATCAGGTCTTGTTAGTGTAGCATAAATCAAACTACCCACAAGAGATTGATACTTCCTCATATCTTTGTATTCTGCACCATCATATTTACTGAGCTTGTGATTAACTTCAAGTGGAGTTGAAGCTTCTCTGCAATTTTCCATATCATACTTCTTCAATAGATTCAGAAGATACCTTTCTTGTGATACATATATGCCATGATTTGTATAAGTGACTTCCATTCGAAGAAAGTATGATAACTTTCCTAGATCACTGATCTTGAATTCTTTTTCAAGTAATCTCTTTACCTCCTTGATTCCTTCATCTGAAGTACCTATGATTATAATGTCATCTACATAAATGCAAATGTAGATTGTACCTTCCTTTGCTCTTCTGATGAGTAGACTTGGATCTGCTTTTGAACTTTGATATCCAAGTTTATTCCGATACTTCACCAGTCTATAGTTCCATGCTCTTGGAGCTTGCTTCAATCCATACAATGCTCTTCTCAACCTGCAAACAAAATTTGGATACCTGGAATCTATAAACCCTTGAGGTTGTTCCATGTATACCTCATCTGATATGTATCCATTCAAGAATGCATTCTTTATATCCAATTGACTTAGGTTCCATCCTTTTGAAGCTGCGATAGCAATGATTGTCCTTATAGTTGACATCTTAGCTACAGGCCTGAATGTCTCATCATAATCTATGCCATAGGTTTGGGCATAGCCTTTCACCACCAGTCTAGCTTTGTATCTGGCTATACTTCCATCTGCAAGATTCTTCACTTTATAAACCCATTTATTTCCGATTACTTTCTTACCATTTGGTTTAGGAACAAGTTCCCATGTCTTGTTCTCCTCTAGTGCATTGAATTCTTCCTTCATTGCTTCTTCCCATTGCTTCTTACCTTTTGCTTCATCATAGTTCTGAGGTCTTCATCATCTTTGACCATATATGCGTAGTTCTTCTGAGTTATGTAAGAAGTATTATAAGAATACCTTTCTGGTTGCCTTCTAGTCCTGCTTGAACTTCTTGGTTCACCTCTTCAGCAAATATAGGAGCTTCTTCACTTCTTCTTGTTAATCCACTTCTAGATGTACTCGCTTGCATATAGTCTTCATCTCTATTTACCTGCACAATTGATTTTCCTTTCTCACATCTTCTTACCTCTTCTTCAAATTCTTCAGATGTATGACTTTGATCTGCATACCAACTTTTCTGTTCATCAAATGTAACATCTCTAGAAACAAGAAATTGTTTGCCTAAAGGATTCCACAACCTGTAACCCATCTGCTTTTCATCATAACCAATGAACACATATTTTTCTGCCTTTGGTTCAAGTTTATGTCTAAGTTGTGATGGCACATAAGCATATGCAATTGATCCAAACACTCTACAATGATCTAGTGTTGGTTTCTTATCCCACCAAGATTCATATGGAGTCATTCCATTTAGAGCTGCACATGGTAATCTATTCACAAGATATGTAGCTGTATTTACAGCCTTAGCCCAAAGATAATTTGGACAATTCTTCTCCTTCAACATAGCTCTAGCAAACTCAACCAAAGTCCTGTTCCTTCTTTCTACTACACCATTTTGTTGTGGTGTATACCTGCAAGTTATTTCTCTCTTAATATATGCATTCCAAAGATAATCATTGAACTCTTGGGAGAAGTATTCTCCCCCTCTATCAGACCTCAGTCTCTTAAGCTTTTGACCTGTGACTCTCTCTGCATATGAATGAAAATGCTTGAAAGCTCCAAACACTTTTGATCTCTCCTTCAAAACATATAATGTTATCCATCTTGTAGCATCATCAATGAAAAGAACATAATATCTTGAGCCACTAATAGATCCTTCTTTTGTTGGTCCCCATACATCTGTATGAATGAGCTCAAGTACTCCATCATGTTTGAATCCTTTCTTCTGAAATGGTAACCTATGTGCTTTACCCATTTGACATGCTTCACATTTATAAACCATATGTTGACTCTGCACATTTGGTATTCCTAGTACAGACTGATTTGCAACCATAGCTTTAATTCCTCTTTCATTGAAGTGACCTTATCTCTTATGCCAGAGATCAAGTTCTGTAATCACTCCTTCACCATGTGTGAGCAAAGCTTTACCAATGTTCCCTTGTACTCTTAAAGTAAAGAGTCTACCTTCTTTCTTATGAGACAATCTGATTATATCCATTCTCTGGATCTTCAACAAATACTCCTTCATTTGTAAACCTGACTTGAAAACCTTTTTCAACTATCTCTCCCACATTAATCAAGTTTTTAGGTATTGTGGGAACATACAAAACATTGGTTAGCAAATCTGCTCCACTCTTGCATTTCACTTTTCCAATTGAATGTGCACTATGTCTTGTATTATCACCTGTTTGAACTGTATGACTAGAAATGCCTATTTCCAATTCTGACATCAATTCTATGTTTCCTGACAAATGATTAGAACATCTAGAGTCAATGTAAAATACCTTTAGATCTTCTTATATGATGTGCTGATTGAGTTCATCATCAATGATGTATGACCTTCATTCTGTGCGTCATTTGCATAATTGTAGTAAGTGGTGTTGTAGGATTGATTCTGTCCCCAACTTCTTCATGCACCTCTTCCATAGCCTCCTCTTTGATTTTGCCTACCTCTTTGAAAATTACTTTGATATCTTCCACCTCGGCCTCTGCTATTGTTGTTTTGATTCTGGTTTGATCCTTGTTGATTGTGCCAACAGTCATGAGCCAAATGATTACTCAATCCACAGATCCAACAAGCCTTCTTGTTGTTATTTTGATTACCTCTTCCTCTTCCAAAACATCTTGCTCTTCCTTTGCCTGTGCCTTTACCTCTTGCATAATAAACTTGAGAACTTGACTCTTCTTCATCCTTTGCTTTACCTTTATCTCCCTTCTTGTTATTCATGTACATTGCAAAACTTTGTCCTTTATCTCCATCTCCCTTCAAGTGTTGCTCAAATGTGAGCATCAAACCAAGCATCTGGTTCAAATCTGGAACATAATGATTTAATGAAAGTTTTGTTGATAAGACAAAAGGTTTCCACCTTTCATCACCTCTAAAACCTGTAAGTAATTGAGCAATCAACCTGTGATCCTCAATATCTTCATCTATGGATCCAAGACTATCTGCAAGATCCTTCATCTTAGTGACATAATCACTAATACTTTGACTTGGCTTCTTCTTGAATGTTGTAAACTCTGACCATATAGACTTGCTTTCCGTGCTTTAGTAATGCTTTGGAAATGATACTCCAATGCATTCCATATATCTTCAGATGATTCCAATCCTCCTCTGATGTGTGGTAGCAAATGATCAGAGATTGTATTGTAAATGTAGGCTTTTTCGACTTTGAGCTTTTTTAGCCAACTTTTCAGTGCCAGAATTACCCCCTTGAACACAGACATGAACAAGACCACTTTTATACTAGAAGTCGATGCTAAGCATCGACTTTATGCTGAAACTCGATGCCAGGCATCGACTTGCTGCACAAACCTCATGTTTTCAAGAAGATTCAACCACAGGTAACACTTAGAGAATGAAAACAATGACTTATCAGCACAAACTTGCTGCAAGACATCGAGTTGCTTGGAAAACTTGAACTTTTGAATTCATCACACAGTAGGCAAGCATGGAGATGATGGAGAGAGTCTCATACACAGAACATTAACTATTTCTTCTCATAGCTATGGAAAACTCAGAAGTTTTATAGGTGCTTTCTCACGTAGAGAAGCCTGACTATTCTTAGTCATACAAAATGAGTACTAACTCACTTTTTCATTGTCATCCTATTTCGCGTCAGTTGATACAAACTAACTTATATAGTTTTTCTCAATCTCGTGACTTTTAAAAAACTTCTAGAACTAAAGTGAACTAACTTTACAAATATAATACACTTGTGAATTTGTCCCTTCACATAGGCATGTGGTTTTCTTCCTAAGATTTGACCTTCGAATATATGTCCAATTAGTGATTGGTTCTTCAACAATAACCTCTTAGTTTTTAGCCTAGCCTTGATACTACACCTAGAATACAAATAGTATTGATGTTAAAGTGTCAATTTAATAATCCAAAAAGGAGATAATAGCATGTTTTCATGTGTGAAATGAATGAAAAAGAAAAAAGTTTGGAAACCCAAAATTGTCTCAAAATCATGACTAATTTCCGTTTTTCTTGAATAGACCTTATATACAAGCTAGGGGAAAAATCCTCCTAAAGAGGGAAAAAAGTGCCCTGATGGTCCTATGTTCACACACATCACTACCTAAATATATCATCAAATCCCATCTGGGAGTGACGCGCTGAACAAGGAGCTGGCACTCATATATAAGGAAGTTCCAAACTATGTGGAATAAATCCACAAAAGGAAGTAAGCCCAAAGCTTTGCAGAAAGCCTCAAACTTCTCCCTAGGTAGAGCCTTTGTGAAAAGGTCAACAATGTCCTCCTATGTGGGCACATATGCCAAACTAATCTCTCCAATAGAGAACCTCTCCGTGTAATAATGATAGTGCACCTCAATGTGATTAGTGCGATCATGGAACACACTCAGTCTCACAACTAGAATTGGCCACAGTAGGCTACTTCTTGCTCAACCAAAATATGCATTAGATACCAAGCATGAAGCAAAAACCATTGGTGAACACACGAGTGTCATAACAACTAGCCTAGTCAGAGTCAGAAAAAGCATGTAAATGTGGCGCTAGTGATCCCCACTTGGGATAAAAAAAATTCAAGTAGCTGCATACCACTCAAGTAGTGAAAGATGCGCTTAACTGCTTGCCAATGCTTGACATCTGGGCAATGCATACACCTGATCATCTATGAGACAACAAAATGAATATCTGGTTGAGTAATGGATAAGTAAATCAAGCATCAAACAAGTTGTTGATAGACAACATCATCAAATGCATCTTGAGCATAATGAAGTCTCAATCATAAACCTATCTCTATAGGAGTGGCAATAGATTTGCAGTCTTCAAGCCTAAAATGCTACAATAATGTGTCAATATATTTTTCTTGACACAAAGCTATTCTGCCATCAACTTGCATAAAATGAATGCCCCCCAAATCTAACATCTCAAATGAGGCATGCATATCAGCCTTAAAATCAGCAATATGCTTCTCATGTGGAGCAGTGAGCAGCATGTCATCAACATACACAACAATGATCAGAAGCACATCATTTGCATCCATAACATATAAGGTGGTCTCAATTGGAATGTTCTCAAAACCATGTGCAATCAGGTAGGCATGTATCTTTTCATACCAAACATGTGCCGCTTGCTTCAAACCATCATTAATGCCTTTTTCAACCTGCACACTTGGTTTTCATGCCCTTTTTGCACAAAGCCACGGGGCTAAAAAACATACACTTCTTCATGCAAGCCACCATTCAAAAATGAAGTTTTAATGTCCAACAAATGGTGATAGATGCTATGAACACTAGTCATTCAACATGTAGGAGCAAAGGTCTCATCAAAATCAATGCGTCTTTCTTGAGCATAAGCCTTTGCAACAAGCCTAGCCTTATACCTCTCAACTGTTCCATCATGCTTACACCTCAACTTGTATACCCACTTAGTGCCAATTGCCTTCTTGCCAGGAGGCAAGTCACATAAAGACCAGGTACCATTTTTCATAATAGCATCATATTTTGATTGCATAGAAGCCATCCATTTTTCAGAATTTTTATGCTTCATCAAAACAAAACAGGCTCATTCTCATCATAGAGACAAGAGGTAGCCATAGCATAGAAATATGATGCAAAAGAAGCACTATGAGAGCCTGGATGAGTACAATATGATAGGGCTACATCTAATTTTCTATCTCGCAAAGTTTGCACTAGCCATTTAGGCATAGTTTTTGCCTCCTTTATATCTATTCTCTCATCAACAAGTGCATCATGCAAATCTACATCAGAAATGGAATGATTTTCATCATCACATGAAACCCGTAAAGGTTGAGAAGTTGCCTCATTTGGACCAGCACTAGATTGTCCAGTTGTAAAAAGAGACAACAAGGTGTCATACATGTCTTTGGAGCTAACTAATGTCTCCTTAGTACATGAAAGTAATGGCTGAATAGCATCTTCCATAAAAACAACATCACGACTAACCAAAATGTGTTTAGTCTGTGGATGATATAGACGATAGCCTTTGCTTTCAGAACTATACCCAAGAAAAATACATTTCATTTATCATCCAATTTACTACATTGTTGTTCACGAACTAATGCATATGCCAAACAACCAAAAACATGTAGGTGAGCAATAGATGGATTGCAACCATGCCAAGCCTCATATGGAGTGATAGACTCGAATGCTTTAGTGGGAGACCTGTTAAGTACATACATTGCACACATAATAGCCTCAAGCTAGAAACTATATGGTAAAGCTTGACTCTTGACCATACACCTTGCCATCTCCATAAGTGACGTGTTCTTTCATTAAGCAACTCCATTCTATTGAGGTATATATGGCACTATACATTGATGTTTTATCCAACATTCAATAAGAAAAGCATTAAAATTAGAAGACATATATTCCCCCCCTCGATTAGAATGGAGGGTGCCCATTTTACATGCTCACTTATTTTTAGCTAAGACAGAAAACTGTTTGAAGCACATAAACCCTTTAGACTTTGCTTTCAATGGATATGCCCATGCATGCTTGGAAAAGTAATCAATGAAAGTTAGGAAATAAAGATAATTCCCAAAGGAAGGTGTCTGCATAGGATGATAGACATCATTGTGTACGAGCTATGATTTCTGAGTAGCTCGAATTGAATCATCTATTGGGAAGGAGGAATGCTATATTTTGCCCAAGATACAACTTTCATAGACACCTCAAGCTTGGGCAAAGAGGACACCATTTCAAATTTTTGGAGGTGTAGAAAACTAGCAAAATTCAGATGACCAAAGCGTGCATGTCAAAGCTTTGCATCTGACATAGCGTGAGAATCATGTATTGCACATGCTGAATCATTCACAGATTTTTCATAGTCTATGAGCTTATACAACCCATGAAATAAAATGCCAAAAGCAATAATGACATCACCATTTGACAGATCATGAACTATAAATCTATCATCAATAAATTTCACAACCAAGCTGATCTTGGCTAATAGCATCTGACAATGTAAAAGAACTATCATCATCAGTAGTCAGAATGATCTTATCAACTCTCATTAGAGGATAAGAGGAGTTTTTGGTGCACGTGACAATATTACTTGTAGGGGCATGCTCAAGTGAAGTGAAGAAACTACGATGCAACGTAATATGTTTAGTTGCCCCACTATCAAAGTACCAAACATCTGAGTCTACCGCAAACATACACTGTTCATGACAAGATGGGTCATAAGTGAAAATTCTACTAAATGCCCATTCTTAATTCTGCACAAGATTAGTAGATTCCATTTTGGGTGTAGAGGCCTCTACACCAACCATTCCAACCTCTTTTTCCTTTGCCTCTTTTGCAGCTAGTTTTGGACAACTCTTTATGACATGATAATTTCCTTTACAATATTTGCAAAAGAGTTTTTGCTTTTTTGTTTTCTTCTCATCTCTGTCATCCTTCTTTGATTGTGTAGAATTAGCACATTTTTGCTTACTAGTAGATGAGCTCCATTTACCTTTGCCCTTCTAACTAGCCAGGAATCCTTGATCTGCAACACACATAATGGACCTATTCTACCTAGATTGATCTTCCTGCAATAGAACAGAGACTAACTCCTCAAATTTTAAGACATTTGGATTTCCTTTCATCATCAATCAAAGAGTGGAAGCAAAACTCTGATATGAATGTAGAAGTCCATCAGAATTATCTGCACAAGTGAACTCTCAGGCAAGACTTCATCAATAGAAATCAGCTGCTACTTCAAATCTTTGATCTTTGTTAGAAAGATATCCATGGAATGTCCTTCATTTATGTGCTCACTCTCCATTCTTTTTTGGAGGTAAGAAACACAAGCCTCATTCCTTGTATGGTATAAAGTGGTAAGTGTATCCCAATCATCCTTTGCTGTTCTTCAAGAGCGAATGTGAGGCATAATGGCACATTTGACAGACAAGGCTATCAATGCATGTGCATGAGCATCTCTACCATCCCAATGAAGTTGCTCATAGTAGCTGGACCAAGAACTCTAGCACAAATAGGAACCTAAAGAATATCACCATCTTCAACTTCATTTAGATCACCCTCAACAATTCTGTTTGCAAGTGTAATAGGACATTTTTCAATGCCCTACACAATATTCCACAGTCCTTTTGCAACCAATACATGATGCATTCCATAAGCCCATAATGGGTAATTGGTACCATCCAACCTATCCTCAATAGCCAACATATGAAATACATCACTGTTTTCAGCCATGGCTACTGACTAAAATACCTTGACTTAGAAAAAATGATTGTATCTCAAAAAGTTGAATAGAACTACCCTGTCGAGTTCTGCTAAACTTGTAGTCAACTTTGAGATGCTTATACTAGTGAGCCAAAACTTATATATACTTTTGACACAAAAAGATGAAACTGCCTGCGTAAGCACTCTAATAGTGCATTTGGAGGCCGAAACCAACTGAGATCACGATTTTGACACCATAGAGAGAAGTAGTTTTGAACTCTTTATCACCCTGAGTATGCTCACCAATTTCTGTGTGATTCTAAGACTGTGACCAGAGAGTTGTTGAGGACACCCTAGATGAAGTGGTGACCTACTTAGATACCAATTGTTGGAGTTTGATTTCTATGCAAGCACATGAACAACACAAGGAAGAACAAGAAGCTTGAGGCATGGCACACAATACTAAATGTATTACCATTAGAATGTACAAAGATAAGTGACCCGTTAGGGTTATATGCATATATACAAGCTAGGGAAAAAAACTTCTAAAGAGGGAAAAAAGTGCCATGGTGGTTCTAGTGTGTTCACACACATCACTACCTAAGTATATCAACACTAAGAATCTTCTCACTTCATTGACATTGTGATAAACCTCTGAATTCTACTAATTGCATTAACTTTTTGTGGATATGGCCTAGGACCATAATGTTCACACAAATGTCCAATGATCAAAACTTCATTGACACCAAAAATGGATTTCTCTAGAGAGAAAGTCTGTTCAACCTCTTCAAACCTTTTAAAGATTCATTCAGAATAAAAAATATGGTCAAAGACAAACTTCCTACAACCAAATGAATGATTACCCGTAACTTTCTCCTTCTCCAGACAACCTTTTATCTGAATATCATCAATAAAAGGCAAAGACACTTTTGGAATAAAGTCATCTAAGGCTAGATTCACATCATTCATTGTATGAGCCATGAAATTCATCACTCCCTATGGAAAAGTACACATATGTACAAGACCCAAAGGAGTTTCCATTGTGGTAATATCTTTGCTCTTGATAGCTAATTGAAACTGGTCATATCTTGGATACAAATCACCCCATTGAATAGATAGAGTGCCCGAAAAAATCCTCCATAAACTCATCTACAATTGGTCTTGTTCCTACATTTGTGATAGTGATCTTATTGATAGGTTACAGATCATGTATGAATCATAGTTTCCCATTCTTTTTGCGTACCATGAACCATCGATTTGAATATGCTGTAGATGATGGTTCAAGAATCCTCATAGCAATATTCTCCTTTAACAATCTTATTAGCTCAAGTAATTGAGCCTTTGGGACTAGTATTGGCCAAAGATTCAATGGAATATGTGGTATAGTGAATATGATCATAGGGGCAGCTAGCTTTTGGATCACTGCATCCTATCTCAGGTGGAAATAGGGAAAAAGCTTTTTCATGTCGAATAATCATCTCTCTAAATCACTCTTTTTCAATTTCAAAAAGAAATTCTTCTCCAAAATTTATATGTTTCATAGATTCTTCAGTAAATCTATGCCCTATCTTAAATCGATCTCTAGGAATAGAATCCTCAGAAACTCTTTTAATCATACCATAACTTTCTTTAGGTAGCAGCCGAGCTATGGGTTTTACTTTCTTTTCAAATGTTTTGCATTTCATATCAATGTTGACTTCGTGTTCTATTAAGAAATTTGCAATCAGTTGATATTCCTTAATAGAGTCAAGAATGATAATCTTTGATTTAATTTTTACTTGGAGAGTATTCTCAAGATCTTCCATCAAAGTCAAACCTTTTGTAAGTTCAATCATACGTTCAATGTTTTCCTTAGATGAAATCAATCCTAGGTCTTTGTAATGTTTTTCATTCATTTTTCTAAATTTGTTCGGAAGTTTTTCTTCTTTAATAAAGCATAAACTAGATACAAGGGTATATATTTAAAAAATCTCAAAATTATGTACATCTTCATGCGAGATGCCAAACCATGATCCACTATTATGTCGCTCAATAGTGGAATCTAATAGAAATTTTGATCATAATATGTCTTGAATTCCCTTACTGGTGGACAGAATCACACACATGATCGTAAGAGGTGATGGGATTTCTTCATAAATTTCTCCTATTTCTTGGATGATTTGGTCAGATAGTCATCACTTGTAGGGAATCCAATCTAGTAGCATTTGCTTAACCATATTCATGGCCGTCGTCTCCAACTGCATTTTTGCTATAAAAGGCTACCCTAGAATCATCTCATATGAGCACTTATCTTGCACAAAGAAATGGAGTTCCTCAGAGACTCCTCCTATCGTAATAGGCACATGGACCTAGCAAGATCCTAGACCCATTGTCCACCTTTCTCATTCTCTATCCATGTTCCTTGTCAATGGGCCATCTAAATTTATCAAATTTTTATAGATATCATGTTTATATCTGATCCTGAAGCAATCAAGGCTAGGGCTAGACATGATTTTTTCTCATCTCCAATCCAGATTTTGATTTTTGGGGTTCCTCGTGCCCAAAAATTCTTATCAAATTTGCTGTCTCCATTGTTCACCTCATCATCGAGAAGAATCGGACCAAGAAAATTTCTATTCTCTTTTTCCATCATAATCTCCTCCTCTTCATCACTATCACTATATAATGAATCACTTAATGTGACTGCATCAACGATTCATTGCAAGATTTTTATTAGTTACATCCTGCATATCCTCACTAACCTAATAAAACTTTCCTCAAACTCAAGTTTTTCTATGGAAAACACATATTCAAGGGACATTGTTACTTGGCATTTTAATGGTATATCATTCAGAATTTCCTTAATGTCATATTTATTTTTGAGCTCAAAATATCATAATCGCTCTTCGAGTCCTGAATTTCTTTTTTGTCTTCTCCTCTTCTTGTTTCTTTTCATTACCACAGACTTTATCAATACTTGATTCTTTTTTTTAATCATTTTGTTTTTTGTTTGTTTGATTATCTTAAGATTTATTATTCTCATTAAGTGGGTTTTTTCCTTCTTTAATCTCTTTTCTCCTTTCCTCCTCAGTCAAGGTTGTAGTATCCTCAAACTACACCTTCCTTTCATCATTTATTTTTTTCTTTTCTTCTTCTCTAGACTATCTTCTAGTCACTCTTGGATCACACTCGTCAACTTCATCATGCATATCATCATGTCTTGTTTTTTCCTTCAACATTAGCTATTTGAGAATATATGGAAAATTGATGAATAGGTGATTTCCATGCAAATTTTTGCATAATCCCATCTCTAGCTTTTACCAATTTTTCAATAGAATAGGTGGCCTTACTCTCAATTGAATGAAATTTTTGTTCTTCTAATGGCTTTAATTTAGCTGCTAGAGTGCTACAGATGCCTTTGTGATAGTTAGATTTTAATATAGCTTTTTCATACCTCCTTTGCCCCAATTGACAACCAAAGGAAGTCATGTATGAAAATTGCATAATTTCCTATCTATTTCTATCACAAGTTGGTTTTCTTTTGCTTGTGTTAATTCATCACACATATAGGTAGCATGATCTTGTCCATCGCACCAAACAAGTCTTTTATTGTTGGTTCCTTGTTTTTCATTAGCTTTAGTTTTTCTCTAAAATACTGGTTGAGTGGGTGGAGGAGAGAATTGTTGCATCATAGGATGAATTGACAAAGCCATAGTAGTATGTCCAAATCAACTACTACTTGCTCCAAGACCGTGCAAGCCCATAGAGAAAACCTTATTATTTAAGTTAACAACCTGCTTGAAAAGAGATGCTTGCATAACTCATTACATTTTCCATCTACTTGCATAGAATTTCAAGCTGAAACTCCATAGGAGTTTTAGGAGCACCTACGACATTGGTTGTGGCCGCACTTGCAGTTGCAAGCATATTTGAATGCCCTGTAGTAGGTATCTCCCTAGACTGGTTAGAAACAGGCATTTCATATAGTATAGACTGATGTTGCATCATCTCAACAACAACCTCCACTTCTCTTTTTACTATTTGCGAGTTGTTTGTCAAACCATATCATTTGCCAGGCTCTTCAATCCTTTGTTCTACATTAGTCCTATTTTCTAGGCTTAATATTTTTAAGAAATGAATGACAAGGTCGAGATTCACTGCATTTCTGTCAGCTTCAGGCAATGGAGCAAATCGTCTCATAAATTCTCCATGTAGATGAGTTAGAGACACAATGGACTTTGGGGAGTTTACCCATCTTAAAAATCCTTCTCTACTATGCTTATTGAAGTCTTTGAGAAGAACATTTTATGGAGTTCTTTTCAAAACTCATCCCATTTTTTAGTTGAATGAACATAGATGAGATCTAGAATTGACCCATAGATTACCCTTTTGAAGTACTAAACTAGTACATCTTTGGGTAACCCTTGGATCTATGCTTGTTCTTTGAATGCATCCAATTACTTAGTTATAGTCATTCCAATGAGCTTCCCTTTCTCTCACAAAGTTGCTTGCATTGTACGTGTTCCCTGTTTTTCTATATTCATGTCCCTAAAAACCTCCATTCTTCTTTGTTGATGGCTTCTAGAATGAAGTACTAAATCTAATATGATCAGTTCTAGAAGTCCCTTAGAGTGCCTAAAAATCTGGCTATATTGTTTAGCAAGGAGAAAAATCACTTTTAGATTCTTTTCAAATAGATGCCTATATTTTCAAGGAATTTCTCTTCTTTTCTTACTCTTAGTAAAAGGAGTAGTGAAACTATGGACTAATGTGCTCACAATGGAAAATTTCCTAATGCAAGTGAGATGCTTTCACATGCAAACAACAAACAATCCTTTTTATTTGTGCATGCATGAATTGACATATCTTGAAATACTATTACATTGTCTTTTCTTATCTGATGGAGAGGTTGAAGAGTGCAATGTGAAAAAATATGTTTATATTTTTCAACAGACAAATCCTAGATACATGATGCTAGATGTGCTTTGTGCAAATGCAACTTTGACTTTTATTGGTGGGGAAAAAAAGTAGAGGCTCCTCCTAAAAGCTCGTTTTCCCTGGAGGCGCTCAGTTCTCGAGGCAACAACCCTCAACAATTAGGGAAATGAATCAGCTGCAACAATGTTTGGAACCTTTTCTTAGTGTCTGACCATACTTCTTTTCCTACATTCCTACACACAACAAAAGCAAAGATCAAAACTCAATAAAAGATAAACCAAGTCCAAAGCCCTAAGCAAACATATGCCACATTTCATGTCAGGTTCACCCACTATGGGGGCATAAAACAAGACCACTGGGTGGATTGGGTCTCGATTTTCTATGGGTATCTTTATGGCTACACGCAGGGTGTTTGGTGCATTGATTTAGGAAGTGGGATGTGAGTTCAAAGCTGATTGAGGTGATTGAGTATGAGAATGTGCTAATGTATGAATGATCTAAGACATGCAAGTGCAAAGAAATTAAGTAACTTAACTAAGTTTAGGAAGAGTTCATTTTTTTTTAAGTGGAAGAAGCCTAACTTTGTTCCATAGGAAGCAAATATATGGAAATAAGAAAATCGGTAGTTGCCCAGTCTACAAGAATATTACGAGATGGACACGTATTTTTTTCTATAGGAAGAAAATAAGTGGAAAGAAAAATGTAAATAATGTTATGGTCAAAAGATTATTTTGAGATTGATGCATTAGATCGAATGAAACTTCTATAGAAGATGAATTCACTAGAGTGGAAAAATCTACATCCATTAATGAAGGATCACTCAAATGAATCTAAAAGAGTACTAGTGGTGCTAAAAGTAAATTGCTCTACGAAATATGGTAAAAAAAGATAAGGCTCTACCTCAATGAACTAAATTAATCCAAATAGGAAAGGTGGATGAATAAGGACTCCAACATCTATAGCCTTGAGCATCAACAAACACTTGATCTTTTTTTTTAAAAATGGAGGTTCCGCTGTCGGAAAGATTTCAACCTTTCCGTTGATGACCAGAGAAAATAAAAAAAAGATTATTGGTTAATTCTAATTTCTCATTATTACAATGTTTTTTCTTGGAACTAAACTCTTGTTAAGTATTTGCAGGATCAAGTGGATGAAGAAAACAAAAGTTCAAACTACGGTTTACCCTAAACTGCTTAAATAATGTGTGTTTAGGCCATAGAAGTATTGAATTATGGGTTTAAGACCCTAGGTTTATATTTAATCTTGTGCATTTAAGTTAAGAGCCTTAATTCCTGGTTAATGTCAGGGTTTAACTAGGTATTCAATTGATTTTCAAAGGGTTCTAATGGGTTTCAAATAGGTTTTCTAGGGTTTTACTATATTTAAAGGGTTAAAATCAATGTTATTTAAAAACATTAATATATAAAAATTACATATTTATTATTTAAAAATTAATCTATGCTATTATTAATGATTGTAAGCATATAAGTGCATTTAAATATTAAGGTTCTAATTAATTAAACCCTTACACTAAGCTTAAATTAAATGATTTATTTAAATAAGAAATATAGGCTAATTAAATTAAAATGGTAAATTAATTGGATAAATAACTAGTGGTCTATATGAGTACTAGGAAAAAGAATGGTTTATAGAAGATGTGTAACTAAAGTGATTGAAAGAGTGGTTGGAATAAATGATGCAATTAAAGGAAGTTAAAGAGAAACTTTAAATGAATGGTGGATATGAAAATGGTTAAAAGAATGGAGTAAGTGAGTTGTGTAAATAAAGTCAATTTAAAGTGTGGTGAAAGTAAGGAGATTAAAGTGTGGTTGTAGATTAAAAGTTAAAACCAAAAGAGTGGATTAGGAAGGACTTGTGTATGTATTTAAATGTGTGTTGAGCTCAAGTTTTTCCTAATGATTTCTTGCAGGTAATTTTCTTCATGCTCCCTTTATCTTATTTTTCTTTCACTCTAGTTAGTGAGATTGAAATTGTTCTTTTGATATTGCATCCTTCTCCTCTCTTGGTGACTTCTGACGTTGTGTATAGAGATAGCGTAGAGAGAGAGAGAGAGAAAGGTAGAGAGATAGAGTCTTGGATTGCTGGCAGATATTGTAGAGAGAGTAAGATCTCGATTATTCCTGGCAATATACGGGTGGTGCTCTCCAGTACAGAAAAGGGGAGGAAGCAGCTCATAGCGAGTTCTACCGCTGCTTCCATACTCAGAATCAGTACTCATGTAATCTACGGTGCTTCGCCTTGATCTTGCTTTTAGTCCGCTACAGCTCCGCACATTAACTCTTCGTGTCTTACGAGTGCCCATCGTTCGCTTGTCGAGCTGTGGGTCTGTACATTTTCTTTGCTCCTGCTGCATGAACTGAGGATTCCGGGAATTCCGAGAATCCATGCTTCGCGAAGTCTGTCACATCCGTTCTCGTCCATTTCTGTCGCCCAATTTCATCTTTGTTGCATCTCTGAAATGACTGCACACTCGACATCAAATTCCCATACAGTTTCTAACATGAACCTGATGATATCCCACATATCAACATCAATGATGTTCTGCTATGCTTCATAATTATAATCCATGGATTCTCTATTTTAATCAATAACTGTTGCTACATCTGACAATAGATGTGCCATCAATGATGTCTAAAGAATGATAGTTCTCATCGCTCCAAGAAGCGCAGAAGCATTCCTCACACCTCCATGAGATCCTCTAATCTGTTTGAGACAAGGAGGGGAGAGAATCTTGATCAGGATCATGCATCATGCGTAGCTTTGTTTGGAATCTTCCACTTGTCGGGTGTTATAGATCATGGCAAGACGGAAGATACTTTGACGCAAAGCTCCTAGTGTTCCTCTTTCTCTGATGACCTTTCACCTTTTGAATAGCAAACAACTCATAGCATGATTGGGATAATGGAGCTTTATCTTTTGACCCAAAAATCGTCTTCCTAAACGATGCAGCCTTCACACAAAAGGAACGTGGAGACCATTCCATTCATCGAATTCTCTGCAGAAGATGGAAGCTGGTTCTTAAGCGATTTTGATGATCAAGGACATGCCATCTTGAATGACATCTTGGACTAGAAGTGGATGGCTGTTTTTGCGGCTAATCTTGATGAATAGAATTGTCATGCAGTTGCTTGAAATTGAAGGATTGTACCTTGATGTTGTAGGAGTATTCCAGAGAACAAGTGTTTGCTGAAGAGGAAGTTTAATACATGATTATATGTGTGTATGTATGGTTATGTGAGCTAGTGTTTACATGTATGCATATATGCTTTAGGAAAACGTATTTATGCAATGCATAAAATGTTTGATGAATATACAAATGAGTATATCAATATATATGTTAGTATGTGTTCATATATATGATAGTTAATGCTATGATTAATATGCATGGGTATAAACACAAGTATAGGTGATAAACATAAGTATATGATTAAATGAATAAAGATAGGTGTATAAACATAAGTATGTATATTTTCATAAGTGATATCATATGTGTAGTTTATATCAATATATAAGTATGCCTAAGTGTAAGTGTTAGTATGTATTAGCATGAATATGCATTAGTGTGTGCGTGGTTAGTATGTATGGGTGTATATGTATATAAGTGAATGCATGAGCATGTGTATGTTTTAATGTATGTGAAGAATGTCTTTTATGTTTCTTCTTGATTTCTTGTTAGATTACTAATATGTCTAATGATTTCTTGCAGAAACATTGAAGATTAAAAAGCAATTGAAGTGCAGTGAAGTGAAGCAAAGTGAAGATTTCATCAATTCAATTATCCGACAATCTGAATTAAATCCATAGAAATTATCCTTGATTAAGCTTTGTATAGGATTCACTAGTTGTTAGCAATCTTATAGAGAAATTATATCATTGTTTTATAGCATTGTAATGATCCATTATTGTCATTAGCATTAATTCAATTCTAATTTGCATTATCATTCTTGTCAATGTTATCTGAAATCGTTAATTTCAAAAACAAATAACTGAAGAAAGTCTGATATTACCTATACCTCAAGAAGCTATTGATAGATTTAGAGCAGCCAAGCCTTACGGTTCTTAGACGTTTAAAGTGTCACAATTATCTACTCCATATTTCCTAGATTTAAGAGTAATTTAGAATTTCTGATACCTTAGACGAAAGAAAAATATACCTAAAACACCTACGATTGTCTCATACACCCTGCGTGTGCCGAGGGATTTAGTGGCTGACTGATCCACCAGCCTTATGTCCGCAACTTCCCGACACCGCTGAGGCCTACTCCCCCGAACTTTAACTTTGAAATTGCTACTGTACAAGGAAGGGCATAGTACCCATGGGATGATCACAACTACCACGGGGATGGTCAAATAGTGGCCAACAGCCACATACAACAGTTTTTGGGATTCATATGTCCCTACATGTTGCTCCCAGGGGTTGAACCCTCACCCCCACCTCAAAAGGCGAGAGGCCCAACCACCAGGCCAGTGAACACTTGATCTTGCTCCACCAACTTGTTAGCTTTGTAATTGATTCATAATTTTGGTAAAACCTCTTGATAATTCATAAGATCTCATAAATGCTCGTACAAGCTTGTAAATGCTCGTAATTTTTTGTAGAAAATCATTAGAAGAAAGATATAAGTACATTTATAAATAATAAAAAACACATTTATATACTACTTCTTTCCTATCTTTCTCTGTCTCTCTGTATCTCTCTCTCTCTCTCTCTCTTTCTTTCTCCTTGATCCCTCTCTGCTCTGCATCTATGCTTCATGATCTATTTCTTCCCCCCCCCCCCTCTCTCTCTCTCTCTCTCTCTCTCTCTCTCTCTTTCTTGACAAGCCTCTACATCTCGATTTGGTAGAGGGTGTCTATCTATCTCTCTCTCTCTCTGTCTCTCTCCCTCTCTATCTCTCTCTCTCTCTCTCGCCCTCCTTACGTATGCTCACACCATAACAACAATCGATAAGGGGAGCAGAGAATATATATATATATATATATATATATATATATATATATATATATATATATATATATATTTGTCTAAGCCTTTTTATCTTGATCTCCTACATGCCATCTATGCATCTCTCTCTCTCTCTCTCTCTCTCTCTCTCCCCCCTCTCTCTCTGGTCTTATTCAATCTTCATCTCCCTCTCTCTCTTTCTCTCGTCTATGTTGCATTATAACATCCCTACACCGATCTCTATAACAACACCTCCTTCTCTCATGTGCGTGAATGTGCTTGCACCATAGTAGCAGTCACGAGGGTGGGAGTAGAGAATCTCTCTCTCTCTCTATCTTTGTCTCTCTCTCTCATATGTACCTACATAAAATCATTAGGAATTAAAACACACAATTGCACATATATATACATACAGACATGCACACATGCAACACATCACTCACTTAACACTCACACCAATACATGCACACACCACACACAACTCACCCTTTCTCATGCACAGTAACACACAAACATCACTTCACTCATTTGCGTTTTTATTTATTTGGTTTCTCTTTTTATATTTATTATTTCATTGTTTCATTTTTTTTCTTTCTTTTGAATTAAGATTTCACACTACAAGGTTTATGTTATCAGGATCTTGCTCACACACACATAGAGGTTGCGAACGTAGAAAACACACAGAAAAATAGAGACACCAAGAGACGAGAGCGAACATAGTATTGGGTGCAATCTCCCCCCATGCATTCTGTTTCGACAGTTCACAGAGTGCATGTATTTATAGGAATTTTTGATTATCTCGAAAAGAATGGTTACATGAGAGCAGCTTCGAAAAGCATGCGTGAAACTTAAAGTTGGTGACCTTCGTAGAAAGCCTTTTTTTTAATATAAAAAATTGCGGTCTACAATGACCCTTATTCTAACCACTATTTTTCTAACTATTTCTAACGATAGAACCTTCTACATAGATTTATTTACAAACTAAATTCTAAATTGGATTTATTGATGTATGCCCTAAAGTTGGATTATTGATGTCCGCCCTTTCACGCTTTCACGCCCTCACGAGCCTTCAGATGCTATATCAAAAACACCAAAAACACATTAGTACATTAATAAATTAACACTCCAACAATGCATTGTTCAACATATTCCATAAGTTATAACATGTCCCTCAGTTGAAAAAGTAACTGAACTCAATTGAAAAAGTAAAATAAAAATGGATGGCCAGTCACATGTTCCATCACTGAATGAAAATAAGCATGTTCCATGTAAAAAAAAAACATGCATGGAAATTTTCATGGAGGAATTACATTAATGTGTTTGTGTATGATATGTAGTGGTCATAATGAGGTGTTAATTTTGTTTTATGTATCCATTGACATTCTTCAATAGAGTGATTTTTGTACTTAACCAAATATTGATGGTAATGAGTACCTGTGCATGTAGTAGTGACATCATGATCAATTATTTTCTCAGAAATCAAGATTTCAAATTTTTCTTCAATCAAAGGAGGGTCATCAAGAAGTGGGGTGAGTGGTAAAGCTCCTTTAAATGTTTTAAGTAAACTAAATTGAAAAGACTTATGTATATTCCAATGAGATGGTATATCTAATCTAAATGATTTTTTTTCTATAATGCGAAACGGTCCATAATAGCGTGGTTCAAGTTTAATGAATTATCATTAATTTTTTCTATAATGCGAAATGGTCCATAATCACGTGGTGCAAGTTTAATTTTAGGATGCCGCAAAATATTTTTGGGACATCTTTTAATGATACACAACCACACAAGATCATTTTCCTTGAATTCTTTAGCTAATCGTTTTGTATTGATATTATGAGTGTAGTGCTTTTGGATTTTTCTAATGTGCTCGTGAACATTGTGAAGTATAGAAATGTGATCTTGAGCAATAGAATCAGCCATCGGAATGTCGGTTTGGGTGAGTGACATGGGAGTGGGAAGCTTTTTACCATAAACAATTTCAAAAGGTGGACAACTAGTAGTGGTGTGTGTGGTGTTATTGTAAGGAAATTGAAGCAATGGAAACTTTTCATCCCAGTTAGTGGGACTATCTAATGAATAACAATTCAATAAATCAAGAATAGTACTATTTGTAGCTTCACTTTGTCCATTGCTTTCGAGATGAAATGCAGAGCTAAAATCTATTTTAGAACCAAAATGTTGAAATAAGGAAACCCAAAAATGATTACAAAATCTAACATCACAATCAGATAACATTACTTTAGGAAATCTATGATGTGGGAAAATGCATTTAATGAATAATTTTGCAGTCTGAGGTGCAGACAAAGTTTTTCTACATGGAATGAAATATGCATATTTACTAAACCTATCAACTATTGTCCAAATCATATCAGTATGTGATGAAGTGATGGGAAGACCTGTGATAAAATCCATAGAAATCTATTCCCATCGTTCATTCGGAATGGGAAGTGGCATTAATAATCCAAATGGTTTACCATGATGATGTTTTACATGCTGACATACAATGCATTGAGAAACATAATGTGCAATATCGTTTTCCATGTGTGGCCAAAAGAAGAAATCTTTGCAAGTAGAAATGGTGCTTTGTGTGCCTCTATGTCCCATGTAAGATGGTTCATGAATTTCTTTGATGACAAAATCTTTAAAAGCTTGAGTTATGCATAATCTATGTTGAAAATAAAGAAAATCATTATGAAATGTATAATGTTCATCAGATAAAGATGCACCATTGTTGAACTCATGCCATGCACGTGAAAAATACAAATCAGATGCATAAGTGGAAACCATTTCGTGAAAAGAATGTATTTGGATGGCAGAAATATTATGCAAAACAACAAAATGTGAAGGAAATCGGTTAAGAGCATCAACTACAACATTAGCTTTACCAAGGTGATATTGGATCATGGGTTGGAAATTTTGAATGAATGATGGCCATTTAAGATGGCGATCAAAGATTAAAGGCTGATTTGATAAATGCTTAATAGCCTGTTGATTAGTTTTGATTAAGACCTCAAAGCCCATAAGATAGTGTTTCCAAATTCGCAAAGCATGCACAACTGCTAACAATTCTTTATCATATGTACTATAATTCTTTTCTGAGGGCTTAAACTTCCTACTCTCAAATGCAATGGGATGATCATTTTGCATTAAAACTACACCTATCCCTGAACCACTAGCATCAATAACAACATGAAAGGGTTGTGAAAAATCAGGTAATTGTAAAATAGGTGCATGTGAAAGTGCATGTTTGAGTTTTTCAAAGGATTGTTGTTGGGTAAGTCCCCATGCAAATTCTATTTTCTTTTTCAATAACAGATAAGGGGCAGTGCTAATTAAGAAAAATTTTGAACAAACTTCTTATAGAAACTAGCCAACCCAAGAAAAGAACAAACATCATTGACTGATTGTGGTGTAGGCCATTCTACTATAACTTTAATCTTTTTTGGATCCACATGCACACCGCCACTTGAAATAATATGTCGACCTAGATATTCTAGCTTACGTTGAAAGAAGTGAATCTTTTCAGGATTAGCATAGAGTGTGTTCTCTCATAGTAAATGAAAAACTATTTTAAGATGCTTCTTATGCTCACTATCATTCTTACTGTAAACAAGTATATCATCAAAAAATACAAGAACAAAAGCTTGGAAATCAAGAAAAATGTTATTCATCATTCGTACAAATGTAGCAGGGGCATTAGTAAGTCCAAAGGGCATTACCATAAAATCATAATGGCCTGTTTGAGTTCTAAATGCAGTCTTAAAAATATCACTTTGCATCATACAAATCTGATGGTATCCTGATTTTAGATCAATTTTACTAAAGACACGAGCTCCTTGTAATTTATCTAAAAGATCATTTATTCGAGGAATGGGGTATCTATTTTGTGTTGTGATCTTGTTAAGGGATCTATAATCAATGCACATTCGATAAGTTTTATTCTTCTTCTCTACTAAGGGAACTGTTGCTCCAAATGGGGAAGAACTAGGCCTTATAAGTCCTTTCTGTAGTAGGTCTTTTACTTGGTTTTCTATTTTCTTTTGGGTGTAGTGGGCCATGTCTATAAGGTGCTTTATGAGGAGGAGAACTACCAGGGACTAAGTCTAAGCTATGGTCAAAGGATCCTCAAGATGGTGGTAGTTCAGATGGATACTCAGACATAAAACAATCCTTATAAGTAGTCATGAAAGGTTTATGTGCATCAGGAAGTGTATGAGTATAATCATTGATGACATTGACAAAGACAATGCATGAATTGAATCCTTTCCTAAATGCATGTTTTACTTGAGTATGACTAATCAATGGAAATGGTTGGAAATCATACTGTGCACACAAAGTAATAATTTGACCTTTAAATTCAAAGTTAGAGGTATGTATATGGTAGTCAATGTGTGGGTTATCATGATGACAAAAAGGCATACCTAGTATAACAGTGTAAGATTGCAAAGGTGCAATTAAAAATGTTCGTGAATCAACATATGGGCCTATGCTAATCGTAACATCTTGCACTTCTTGTGTTACATTATAACGATTACCTTGAAATGTAGCTTTTACTTTATACAAAGAAGAAAACGTTTTTAATGTAAGTTCTTGTACTAATAAATATGAAATGAAGTCATGTGAACTACCATCATCATGTAAAATTTTAACGAGTTTGTTGTTTATAGTACCCTGCATGCAAAGTAGAGAATGAAGAGAAATATTGTTACCCAAGGTACTTAAGTCCTTCTCCAATGATTCCTTTGTCCAAAGAGGAGGAGTTTCTTCATTATGGGCCTCCATGTTGTGTAATTGAGTGGCAGTGGGTTTCATGTTAAGAGGTCGCAATCGGCACTTTGTTTTTTTATGTCCAGGTTAACCACAATTCCAGCAGGTGATTCATGGTCCCTTGTGTTGGGTATCCATCACTGAAGTTTGTAGGGTAGGTGGTTTGGTAGGTTGGAGAGATGAAGCAACAGGTGCAGTTGAGTAATTGGATTGTAGTGGAGGAGGAAAACTAGGGTAAGATGGGGCATTAAAATTACATTTCATGGGAAGATTTGGTTTAACAAAAAGTGGTCGTTGACGTGGTTGTTCTAGATGGAGTGGCTTGGTTATGGATTGGAATTCTTTCTCTGCATCATAGGCAAAAGATATAGCCTCATTGAGGGTTGTAGGTCATAAGGTGTGAATCTTAGCTTGGATTCCCACCTGCAAACCATCTTCTATTTTTGCCATAAGCTATCCTCCGATACATCTTAAAGTATTCGAACCAATAGTAAATTTTTCCAGAACCGCTTCGTTTAGGTAGTAACCGTATCTCCGTCCTTCCATGTAAGGGTCGTCCATGCATGTCAAACATGTAAATGGTATTGAGGAGGAAGAAAAGAATCCTTCACTTTATCTTGGAAAGCCTTCCATGTTGTTGGACACTCTCTATTGTGCCGCAAGACATTCCACCAAAGATGAGCTTTTCCTACTAAATAGTTAGTGGAAAATTTGACTTTTTCACTTTTATCATTTGTTTCATTAGTATAAAAATCATCAAATTGTGAAAGCCATGAAAGGATTAAAGGGCCATCCTTCCGGCCATCAAATCGTAAAAACTGGTAATTCTTAACAGCAATCTTGGAATGCGTGCCATCCGACTGGGCAGAGACAATAGCTTTGACCACCCTTGTAAGGTTGTGTTAATCAATTTTCATCTTTTCGAGTATTTTGTCACGGTGTAGGATCTCGTTCTGAGTGCCTCGTAATTCATGCCACAAGAGCTCTAGTTGTTGCTTGAGTGTTACCTCGGGTAGAGGTGATTTGTCAAAATCCTCCATGTTGTTCATAGGGTCCATGAGGATGTAGACAAAACCCTCTCGGTAGATATGTAAAAACAATTTTTGAGTTTGTTTGAGTTAAAATGTGAAAGGAATGGTTGTTCTTGGGAATTGAAAAAGTAAGAAAGAGATGAAAGTTGTGGTTAAATATAAGAAAAGAGAAGTAGAGTGACAACACAAAGAGATAGTGTAGTGGTAAAACACTTCCCTTGTGTGGGTGAGGTTGTGGGTTCAAATCCTCCCACCTTGGTGAATATAAAACTCCTTATTGCCACTCATAAATTAAAATTGGTTCGCGCATAGCCAATGGTCGCCAAGGGAGCCTTGGGTGCCAAAGATGCCAAAGTAATGCCTAAGTTCTATAACTTAGCCGACGCCTTGGAGTAAGCCGAAGGAGTAAACATAAGTGTAAATGTAGGTGTAAACGTTCTGGAACTAGAGCAGAAACCGAAACTGGAACTGAAACTGAAATCGTAAATTGGAAACGGAAACCGGAGATGGAGCCAGAATCCGAATCGGAATCCGATCACAAACAGAGAACAACGAAACAGAGATTAATTCGCCAAAACAAACAGAAACAGATGCTTCTATAGTGACGTGTGCAAGGCTCTGATACCAATATTATTAGGATCTTGCTCACATGCACAAAGAGGTTGCAAACGCAAAAAACACACAGAAAAATAGAGACGCCAAGAGACGAGACCGAACGCAGTATTGGGTGCAATCTCCCCCCATGCACTCTGTTTCGACAGTCCACAAAGAGCATGTATTTATAGGAAATTTTTGATTACGACAAAAAGAGTGGTTATATGAGAGTGACTTCAAAAAGCATGCGTGAAACTAAAAGTTGGTGACTTTCGTAGAAAGCCTTTTCTTTTAATATCAGAAACTGCGGTATACAACGACCCTTATTCTAACCACTATTTTTCTAACTATTTCTAACAATAAAACCTTCTACTCGGATTTATTTACAAACTAAATTATAAATTGGATTTATTGATATCTGCCCAAAAGTTGGATTATTGATGTCCACCCTTTCATGCTTTCATGACCTCACCAACCTTCGACTGCTATAACAAAAACACCAATAACACATTAATACATTAATAAATTAACAGACCAACAATGCATTATTCAACATATTCCATAAGTTATAATAGTTTAGAGTCACATGGACAAATTCATATGTTCATATCATTCAAGCACATTTAAACACAATCATATCCACACATACTCGCATACTTAAACCATTCACACATGGACACATATCCCCTTACATACTCACATATAACACACACTTAGATGTTTAGCTACATTCATACATGGATAGTTCCCACCTACATAAATCTCACACAAAAAAAAAACTTATTCATTAGCACATAAATATTTGGAACTCACAACACATATAAATTGCCTCAACATACACATAAATACTTAAAGTTTGATCCAGAGGGATGTACACACATACATAGGTTTTTCAAAGTTGCAATCATAGACACATCGACATAGAGTAAATAGACATTCATTAGGTTTCACAAACACTTAAGGTTTTCACACATTCACTTGGCTCCAAAATATATTAGGGTAAAACACACACAAATTCATAGGGTAGTCCTCACAAACACATAGGGTATTCTATTCATAAACACATAGTGTATTATATTCACAAAACACATTGAGTAATATACTCACAAAACACATAGACTAATACTCACAAACACATAGAGTAGTTATATCCACATATATGTGTCACATATACTCATCATCCTATTTTTCTTTGCCTACACGTAGTAAAGAAAGAGATCATTCAAATCAAAAAGTCACATTTTGAGAGGTTTAGAGATCACCAATCTTTAAGAAGATTTTAAGTTTTTTTAATCAAAGTTGAAGTGGAGAAATCCATCCGGTGCACGAGATGTCCCATCTCGACTTGTGTCTGTCGATGAGTTAGGTCTTTGACTTGTTGTTGGAGACTATGAAGTGATGCCACTATTTTTCATAAGCATTCTCCATGATGCCTGGTCTTGGATAGAAGCTAGTCTTGCTAAAATGTCAAGGGAGCACTAGATTGTGTCCTTTGACTTGAGTAGACAAGATTTTTGAATTACACTTTCGATTGCAATTTCACCCATATAGGGGAATAATATAAGAATATATAGCTAATACAAGAAGTCCCAGAACCTGGGATCGATAACTCAACTAGAGATGACATAGAAGATCCCACAACCCAAGACCATATGTATGAAGCAATATATCTGGATTATTAGAACTCCCTTCAAGGAGATGAACTAGATACAAGGAATAACTCGAAAGGATCTTGTACTATGAGATTAAAACATGAGAAGAGAGGATGTCCAAGATACAAGACTAGACAAGCCAAGAGAAAGAGGCAAGACTAGGACTCGAATTGGAACTTGAAAATACTTACTTGGTGATCATGACTCCTTGAGCTCGCAAGATTGGCATCGCAAGACTGAGTATGTATGTGGCCGACCCCTCCTTATATAGGTTTTCAAGGGTAGTTCATCGAAGGCAGTTACGAATTGATGATGTCATCAATTTGAAACATGAACTCTCGATATCAGAATCAAGAAAGAAGATAGTGGATCTTAGGGTTTTAGCATGTTTCTCCAAATTCTGAACCAATAACGAGATATAGAAGTCACATGGAATTTGAGGTTCAAGATGGTTTCCTTTTCCATGACACCAAGTAGTTGCACGTGAAGAGCCTAATTGGTTTGAGGATGCAATCAAGCATGAATAATGGAACCAAGGCAATCAAGAAGAAGTGAAACCGCTAAAGGAGAACCAAACTTGTTCATTTTTGCCTAAGGCCAAGGACACACAGGTGATATGCAACAAACGTGTATACAAGGTAAAGAGGAATTTAGATGGCAACATATATAGGAACAAATCTAGGCTGGTGGCCAAGGTTTTTGCACAAACCTATGCCATTGAGTTTAAGGATGCTTTTAGCCCTATATCAGGGATGACTATAGTTAGAACTCTAATTGCAATTGCATTGTGAAAAAGTCGGAAGATCCACTAACTAGATTCCAAGACTGCTTTGTTGAATGGTGACATAAAAGAGGTTGTTTTCATGGAGCAACCTTAAAGATTTGAAACAACAAGTATCCTCATCATCTATGCAGCTTAAGGAAGGATCTTTATGGTATCAAGTAAGCCCAAAGATCTTGGAATCAAAGCCTAGGGGAATACTTAACAAAACGTATCTACAAACAAAGTGATGTAGAATCGTCATTCTACATGAAGTAGGAAGGTGATCATGTTGTCTAGATTTGCATTTATGTAGATGATCATATTCTTAGAGGGAATGATGAAACAATCATTATAGAGATTAAGAAGAAGCTTGGAGAAGAGTTTAAGATATCTCATCTTGGATAATTAAAGTACTTCTTAGGCATAGAAGTAATCGACAAGGAGGAAGGCATATACCTTATGTAAAGGTAGTACATTCTTGATGTACTAGCAAAGTATGGCATGTGTAATTGGAAAAAAAAATGCAATCCATTGAAGGAACAACATGAATAATGTACACTTAGACTCCAATCTAGAGCTCCATGCTAGGTCCAAGAACATTGAAGTACAATACTGTTGGATCCAAAGGGAATTGAATTCATGACCTATCGGCTATGGATATGATGGGCTAACTACTTGCCGCAAAAGCCATGTTTGAGGATTACTTCCAATCCTCCCTCTTAGGGTGTGGCTTGACCATGTCTTCCTTATCACTTCTTGATTCTAGCACTCTCTTCATCTTCTAGAGATCATTCTCCTCAATGATCATCCCCTAACATCCCCTTGAATTGATGTTCTCACCCTTGCACACTCTCATGAACTTTCTTGTTCTCAACCTTGGTTTGTTGAACCCTTGCTCTCAACCTTGATGTCTTGAACCTTCTTGTTTGGAATGTTAGTGTATTGAGCCCTTGTTCTCAACCTCAATATCTTGAACTTGGTTCTCATCCATGCTAGATATCTTGCACTCTGAATATAGCATTTTTAATGGAAAGCTCATTCTAGGAGCTTTTTGATGGTACCTTACATGTCTAAATATAGCCTACGGATCCAGATATACATTAATATTTATTGCACTAACTTTTGAAAGCGATGAGCTACTTTTCTATATTATTTTAGATACAAAACACTGAAGCACTTTTTCTAGAGAAGGCCTATTAAAAAAAATTTGGGAATTATTCAAGTCCCATTTATATTACTTATTATGTTAACTTCTTAATTTTGATCCCAACCTTGATACAACACTTATAATATAATTATGCTTAATATTAAAGTTTTAGTTTAATATACTCCAATCAAGAGATAGAAACATGTTGTAATTTGTGAATGAGTCAAAAATTAAATCATTTGAACACAAAGAAATGCTTCAAAATCTTGACTAATTCCCATTTTTCATGAATAGAACTTAAAGTCCATTGTGTGTCCATGAGCCTTGTGGAATCTACCCACCTTGCCCAAGCCTACTCCCTAGGCTCTAATACCAATTGTTGTAGTTAAAGGGAATTGAACTCATGGACTGTAAACTATGAATATGATGGGCTAACCACTTTCCCAAAAATCCATGGTTGAGGATTACTCCTGAATCCTTCCTCTTAGGGTGTGGTTTAATCACCTTGTGCCTATTGTTTCTTGGGTCTAGAACCTACCACTTCATTAGAGAGAAGGTGATTGCAAAGGAGGTCAAGACATAGAATGTCAATAACAAGAATCAATTTCATACACATTTAGAAAAAGTTTGGAAGGAACAAAGCTATTGAAATTCAAGAGAAGTATTGGTATGATAGATGTTAGTTCAAGGCTTGAGGGGGGTATTACAAAATCAAGCCTTAAAACTTAGCTCAAAGCTCAAGATCATGGATGAAATATGGACCTATAATTTTGAAGCTTCATAAAACAAATTTTGGCTACCAAGAATTTTCAACACTTTCCTATGTCATAACTTACCAAAAAGTTATGTGGGTGATTGGAAGATTCTTGTAAAGTTGTAAGAGCACTTTTTGACAACATATATTTGTATGAATCCAAGTTATGAGTGTATATAAACTACCTCTAATCTCTTCATAAATTATTTTGAAGTATTATGAAGCTACTACACATAGCTCCACTTCTAAGTTATCATTTTTATTAGATTATACTTCTTTCTAGTTAGCAATTTCTCACTCCCTCTATATCTAGTGACCTAGTTTAAAACATAGTTTTGTTTTAGTTGTACGTCCTTTGTCCATTATCAAATTGATTTTATTCTAATTATGTTTGATGTTTTATCAGCCTACTAAAGGTGATGTAAATTTTGTGATTGTTCTTTGGGTGAAAATAGTGAAGGTATGTTTTTGCACATAGGCAAAGAGCTACAAGGAAGATAGTCTATGTTGTAGAGGTTGGTTCTATCTATAGGATTATCCAAATTATGTTGGTTTTAAAAGCTTTGTAGATATAGCATGCCTTACAGCATTCTTGAAAAATTCATAGCCATTTCCCATTTGCACTCTAAGTAGGAGCCGAAATAGTGGCTCTGGGTCACTATGGAAAACAACCAATGAGGGCCTACAACCTTCAAAGGTTGCATAGGGATGTTGATTCATCCCCCACTAATATAATTATAAGATACATGAATGAATCAAGGTTTAAGTGTTTAAAGTTGTTTCATAAGGTACTAAGTGAATTAAAGAAAGACAAGAGTTATATACACATGTTAGGATAGATTTAAATAGAAGTTATTGCTTAAAGGTTTTAAAGATTTTTTACAAGAAGGTAGTATACATGTCTCAAAGATTGTGTAGAAACCTAGGTATAATGGAAAGATGATAAGTATACATGATTGAATCCTGAATAAGGAAGGATAATTTCCTTCAACAAGGTTTCATAAGACTATATATGATACTATGGGATGTCATACGGATCGAAAAATATTAGCCTACAATATCATTTGGATAAAATAGTGAAGAATAGATTGCTTAAATATTAAGGAAACCAATTAGAAAGGATCCCTAAGACATGTTTCATGAGGAAGCATCAATGAGTTCTAATTATCTAATGTTATAAAACGTAACTGTTAAGCTTATGTGTTCCTCGAGTAGCTTTGATGTGAACCTTTTGCCTATACATGGGCTTTTTTTACTCTAGTGTTGTCTAGAGGTTTTTTTCCCATGTTACCACATACAAATTCACTCAGATGTTGTGGTACTTTGTACTTAGGGATATTATTCAACTCTTACTTTAGTTCAATACATCATCAATAGAGAGAGCTATTCAAGCCATCCATATTCTCCATGTGTCTTGGTGTGTTTGTGCTCCTTGTGTGTGTTTCTTGTGTGTTTCTCAAACCTCTACACACACACACAGACACACACACACACACACACACACACACACACCCAATAATGGTATCAGAGCAGGTTCAACGCCTTCTCAAGTTTTGGTTTTTCACGTCAGAGTGTGCACACACTTTTAACATTCCAAATCAGCTTTGAAGCATAGAACATTGAATTTCAGTAGCCATGAAACATTTCCACCAGTTGCATTTTTATCCCCATTTCAAAGACATTCATGCAATCAGAATATCCATCAGAGTGATGATTTGTGATATGAAATTTGAGCATTCATTTCAGCTTTCATCAAAGTAAAGATTTTGTCATATTATTGTTCTTTAATGAAATGGTAGGCAACAATGACTTGTTTGGTATGCTTCAAGCTCAAGATAAGTTCTATGGGACCAACTATCCAATGTGGTCTTACATGATGAAGCATGCTCTTGTTGCAAAACAACTTTGGAACATAGTGGCAGATGTAGATCAAAGACCCACAGGTTCTTCTGCTTCATAGTCTACTATCAGAAATGGAGCTTCTTCTTCAAAAGCAGTGGGTACTCCTTCTCCACTACATAGAAGCAACTTAGATGGGATGGAAAAGATGCTCAAGCTCATGCATTGATTGCACTTTTTGTGAAGCATCATATAGTTCTACACATTCGGTCACGTTCTACATCAAGATAGGCATGGAACACTCTTGCTTGTTAATGAAGCATATGTTGCATGTTTGAGGAAGCAACTTGAGGATTTATGTATGGCAGAAAATGACTCTATGGATGTGTATGTGACACTCATCAAGGACTTGAAAGAGCAATTGGCAAACATAGATGAGATTATTCTAGATACATCACTCATTTATACATTGTTGAAAGGATTACCAGAATCTTTTCAAAGCTTTTCTACTACACTCCGTTTGGTTGCAAAAGGGAATCCCAATATGTATGCATTTGATGAGGTTCTCTCTCTTCTTTTGCAAGAAAAGCAATCTAGAGTGAATAGGAGTGGTTTGATTGAGGGAACACAAGCACTTGCTATCTCACAAAAAGGGAAAAGCAAGTATGACTTAGCTTTGGATTCATCAAAACCAAAGCCTCAAGCTTCCTCTTCCACTCATTCCTCTAATGATGCTGATTCACAAAAGAAAAAAGATGCAAATATTGCCAAAAGCATGGTCATACTATTGATTGAGTGTAGAAAGCTTGCTAAGCGCAATGAAAAGAAGAAGGAATCTGGCATGTCGATTACTAAAAATTCAGCAAATGCAAAGAATGATGAAGCTAACATGGCTCAAGATTTTTGGGCATTTGTTGTTACATGTCATTATGATGAATCTTTGCATTCTAAATGTATGGTTGTGAGTGAGACTGATTCTTATTGGTTCTTTGATAGTGGTGCTTCAAAGCACATAACTTCATGCAAAAGTTTTTTGCATCTTCGAAAGATGCACCCAAGGGAGGATATGTGGTGTCTGCAAACAATGCCTCTTATTCTATTTGGAGTAGGAGAAATTGAGTTTACGGTTGCAAATGGAGGTGTGATTCTCTTGAAAAAAGCATTGTATGTGCCCGCTATCAAGAAGAACTTAATTTCAGTTCCACTGATTGCCAAAGATAGACTTCATGTACACTTTAATGATGATAAGTATATGGTTCATGATTTCAGCAATGGTGATATTATTGTGATATCCGGTACATTATGTAATGGTTTGTATTGCATGTATACATAGAACAGGGCTTCCTTGAATGCCTTGCTTTTTCATACTTCTTCCATGGTTGAAATGGACCTTTGGCATGCTCGTTTTGGTCACTTGAACTTCAATAGTTTAATTTACTTGCAAAAGAAGGACATGGTTATTAGTTTACCAATACTTGAGTCCATTGAAAAGCATGCATGTGAAGGTTGCATTATTGAAAAAATGCATCATGCTTCTTTTCCAAAAGATAGTCATACACACACTACAAGGAAATTGCAATTTGTTCATAGCGATGTATGTGGTCCCGTCAAGACTCCATATTTTGGGAAGCATGTATATTTTGTTACCTTCATTGATGATGCTACTCACCATACATGGATGTATCCTATGAAAGAGAAGAATGAGGTATTTGCTTGCTTCAAATCATTTTTAGCTATGGCTGAAAATTTATCTTCATAAAAGCTTTTGACTCTATGCATGTATCGTGGTGGTGAATGCATGTCAGATGAGTTTAATGCTTTTCTTCATGAAAGAGGTATTTCACACCAATGTAGGGTGTCATATACACCTCAACAAAATGGTTTTACCGAGTAGAAAAATAGAACACTTCTTGAAATTGCACGATGTATGGTTAAAGGAAAGCACCTTCCTAATAAGTTTTGGATGGAAGCAATCATGTGTGCAAACTATGTATTGAATCACTACCCTACAAAAGCATTGAGAGTCATTATTCCTTATGAGGCTTGGAATGGACTTAAGCCTATGGTTAGTCATATGTGTGTGTTTGGTTGTTTGGCATATGCTCTTGTGCCATCACAACAACATCACAAACTTGATGATAAGGCAAAGAACACATGTTTATCAAGAGTGCATAATCTATGCCAAAGTGGCTAAAACAAACTCTGCGGGACAAGAAATTGAGTGCACCTTTACTTGGTAGAGTAAGATCAAGCTCTCATCATGCATCAAGTAATTTTGTGGCTTATTGCACCATGTAATGAAGAGCCACTTACTTTTGAAGATGCATGTGACAATCCACAATGGATGAGTGCTATGCAATCAGAAATGGATTCCATACATAGGAATGGTACTTGGGAGTTATGTGAATTGCCGGGAAAAAAATTCCATTGGGACAAAGTGGGTTTACAAGATTAAGAGAAAGTCTGATGGTCGCATTGATCGCTACAAAGCTAGATTGGTTGCCAAAGGATATACGAAACAATATGGCATTAACTATGAGGAAACTTTTGCACCTTGTTGAGCCCATCAAAGTCATATTAGCCAAAGTCAATCTAGTCAAAGTAGAAATGGTCAAAGTCAAGGTTGTCAAAGTCAAAGTGGTCAAAGTGAAGTTGGTCAAGGTGCACAGGTAGTGCACAATCAATTGTTCTCAATGGTTATGTGTTGTAGAAAGTGGATGCAAGTTGCAGATTGTCTTTGTGTAGGTTTCAAGGGTTTTAAAGGTGTTTGGAAGGTTCATGTGAACCCTCCCTTATGTACAAATATTGAAGAAATGAAGGCAAAAGTGAAGGTATGTGAAGTGGAAGCGGTACATAAAAGTGAAAGTATGGCCCCTCATTTAAAATTTTGGTTTAGTCCTAAAGTCACTACACGACAAAACATAGAGTCGTTGGCTATACACCTTTTGAGACATTATTGGGACATCAAATAAAGGAATGCATTTTTCTTGGTTAGACTAAGTGTGTGTGAGCATAGTCTACACTAAGGGAGAAGAACAAGAGACACTCAGTGTGCGATGCAGTGAAGCAAGTGTGAGACAAAGTGTGCAAGAAGTGTGACTTAGTATATGTGCAAAGGAGTTCTAAGCAAGGAAATCAAGGTGGCACAAGTTCCCATTGAAGTAGTGTGTGTGTTGACAGAAGGTGTCCATCCCTCCTACCCTATGGGAAGCTTGAGGCAAGGTGTTCACAAGTGCAAGCTCTTGGACAAGGTGGAGGTATAGTGCAGAGAAGGTTGACTGCATAAAGAACTTTGGGTATCTTGTAACCTTGTGTGTTTGTGTACTCTTTGGGATTACACATTTTGCATAGAGAGCATTTGGTTTTGTGCGATACATCATCATTTTATTTTTCTCTTATAATCTATATACACAAGGTTCTGGTGTCTGTATTTCACTTCCTCTCCTTCTTTCTTCTCCTACAAACACTCAAGTCCCTTTCTACAATGAAAAATCCTCATCCTCATGTGCAAAATCCTCGAATGTATCAAAACATGTATCCTCAAGCTTCTCAAACAGCTTTTCAAAATCCTCAAAATCAAAATTCTCTAAATGATCAAATATATACTATGGCTCTTGCACCTCAAGTACCACATGATGCTCACCAAGCTCCTCAAATACATCAATTACCTTATCAAAATGCTAATTATCATGTTCAAGCAATTCCTTATCAACAAAATGCTCAATTTCAAAATTTCCCACCACAAGTTAATCAAAATGGTTTTGTGCGTGGTCCTCGTATGTGTCCTTGGTGTGATTCCTTAGAGCACTTTTGAGAGATTGTGAATTATTGAAGGCTGCTAAGGAGCAATGAATAGTAATAGCCATAGACAAGAAAATCTGTGACTAAGATCTAGGCTACCTTTGCAAGGAAATTATGGTAAGGGAGGAATGAAAAAGCACTATGAAAATATAACCATAACGGATGCAGGAACTAGAGGGGTGAAACTAGAAGCACTTGATGAACAAGGAGTAGAATCAAGTAAACCCACTAAGGAAGTTGACTTTTCCATAGAGGCTTTAGTAAGATCACGAGATGATATTAGGAGAATAACAACTTGGGAGTCACCGATAGAAGATCAATCTCTTATTTCTCACATATCCAATGTAGAAGAAAAACAAAAAAGAGATGAAACTGAGCCTAGTGAAAGAAGAGTGACTCGAAAACAAACCTCAGAGGGAATAGAAACCATCATAGAGCAAGGGGAAACATCACAACCCAAAGATAAAAAACAGGAACCACAACCTAATGAACAAAAACAAGAGGAGAAACAAAAATGGAAGAAGACAAGCAAAGAAAAACAGAACCAACGCCTTTAGATAAACAAGAACAATCAAAACAAACTAAAGACCAAACATAAGAACATGAACAAAAACAAGATCTTGAGCAAAAACAAAAGAAACAAAATAGAAAACCTAAAGCCACCTTGATTTCATAAATTGAGAGAAAAATAGATCCTATGGAGATTTTAAATGACATTTTTCTTAAGAGTCAAGTGACTGTCTTTAGAACAAGTTTTCTCTATTGCAAAGCATGTTTTTAAAGATACATTTATCGGCCCAATTAAAAGGAAGAGGTTCGCGCTTATTGTAGATAGTGAGATGCAAGATTATCTAGATCAAGATCAAGCTATGAATGAAGCCTTAGACTTTGATGAATTTGATGAAGAGGACCTTGAGGATGATGAAGTAAATGTTAATAAAAATTTCCTAGGACCTATTCAACCTGACCATGAAAGTCATGAAAACAATCTTGAAAGTCACTTTAAAAGAAAATTTTGTTCTAGAGGTACATCAGAGATGCATTTTAAAATAGAAAATGATAAGAATGCTCTCACTCTAAATGCATTAGTAGATTTGGGCTCTAATATCAATGTGATTTCAAGAGAAGTCTATGATAATTTCGATGTCCCATAGATAAAGATTGTGGATGGTGTATGAGAACGGCAGATAATGGTGTAGGTACCCTGCATGGAGCTTTTGCTAATGTGCCCATATCCATAGGAGGAATCACATAAGAATCTCACTTTTTTATTCAAGTTAACTGCTCCTATGAAGTTCTCTTAGGTCAGCCCTTTATTTATGAGAGTCGTATGGAAACTAAAGCCATGGATGATGGGTCTACCTATGCTAGAATTAAGTCTAAGGATGGAATGCAATCACTTCAAGTCATGATGGTAGGAGTGAATCATCCTAGGAATCAATTGTCAATTAGAAAGAAACCTATTGTTACTCAGGGTCATGAGCATGCTTGTAGTGATTGTGCACCTCGCAACCAACCAACTTGTACAATAGTTTTTCACTTTGTTTTCCACATTGTAGATTAGATTTTCTTCATAAGAGTCAATTGTCCAAGTCTTTTATAAAAAAAACCCAAAAAAATGATAAAACCAACAAAATAATGGAACATGATGAGTAGATTGAGCATGTAATTGAGATATCTCATTGTTTCTCTACTCTTGAGGAGTTAGAGTTATGTCTTCAACAAAATTCTAATTCCCAGATTATTCTTCTTTCTTCCCTTGATGAGTATGCTATAATCCAAGAGTATGCTCTCAATGTTGACAAGTGCTCAAAATTTAAGCAAATACATGATGCCTTAGTTAAAACAAAGTACAAAATTGTAGAAAAAAAATCAAACCCATAGCTCAACCATTACCCCAAGGAAGTAATGAAAAACTTATTGGTGTGAAAAATGATCCAATTCTTCAAGATAAGAAAAACATAGGACATGTATTCACAGATGAGACAATCAAACAGGTGAGAATTGGTAGAAATGATGACTTTCTTTTGCCAGCAGAGAGAGATAAATTTGAGAGAGTCATACGTAGCCATGGAAAAGCCTTTACTATGTATCCTCATTGGTTGTGTAGATCCTAAGCTAGTTGCACCCATGATAATCTCTACTATTCCACATATTCCATGGAATCTTCACCCTATACTAGTTCCAAAGGCTCACTTACCTGAGCTAATGAAACTACTTAAAAAGAAGATAACCATGAGAATTTTAGAGCCATCTTTTGCACCTTACTCAAACAGATGGTTCACTGTGCCTAAAAGTAATGGGAAACTACGTTTTATTCAAGATCTCCAACCTATCAATAAATTCACCATAAGGAATGTAGGAACAGGACCCGTTATAGATGAGTTTGCTGAATCATTTTCAGGACATTCTATCTATTCAATGGGTGATTTATATTTGGGATATGACCAATTCCAGTTAGCAATTGATAGTCATGACATAACCACAATGAAAACTCCTTTAGGCATAGTGCCAATGTGTACTTTACCTCAAGGAGAGACTAATTTTGTGGCTCATATGATGAGTGTTATGAATATGGTCTTACATGATTTTATCCCTCATATAACCATGCCATTGATTGATAATATTCCAATTAAAGGGAGTGAGGAACATGTAAAGGAAATTACTTTAGATTCATCTGGATGTCGTAAATTTGTTCTTGGTCATATCTCTGATTCTGAACAGATATTTCAACGATGTGAAGAGGTAGGTCTCACATTTTCCATAGAAAAATCTATTTTTGGTGTCAACGAGGTTCTTATTATTGTACATTTATGTGGTCATTATGGTCGAAAGCCTTACCCACAAGAAGTTGATGCCATTAGCAAGATTTTTGAAACATGTAACAATGTGAGTGAGGTACGCAGATTTCTTAGTGCTTGCATCTTTTATGTTATTTGGGTCCCACACTTTGCTCATGTTGCTTATTGTCTCTATAACTTGTTGAGGAAGAAATGAAAACTTATTTGGATTGATAAACACACACAAGCTATGCGTAAATTGAAGAAATTTTTGCTTGAGGTTCCCATCCTTAAGTGTGTAGACTATTCTGTTAACAAATCTATTATATTGACTATTGATACTAGTCCTATTGGTATAGGTTGGATCATAAGTCAAGATGATAGTGAAGGAAATAGATATGCAATCATGTTTGGGGCTAAAATTTTACATGAAACACAATGAAAGTATCCACATATCAAACGAGAACTATGGGGTGTGGTAACAGCTTTGAAAACAAACAAAGAATATTTCATAGGTGTAAATGTTAAAGTTGAGACTGATTTTTTACCTCTCATTGGAATGATAGCCAATTGTTCATCTCCTGATATAGCCATGCTTAGATGGATCTCATATATTAAGTTCATAAATCCTGAGTTAGTTCATATTTCAGGTAAGTCAAATTCAATTGCTGATATGTTATCGAGAGCTAGATTTGATGATGATCTTGAAAGTGATCTAATAAAGAATGTGAACTTAATTGACTATGTTCCACATATATACGAGTATGAGCGATTTCATGAGTCTGAGTATGAAGATGAATGGAGAGACATAGGAAAGTATGTGAGTACACTACAACCATTACCTAGTTGGACTATGAATAGATTCCGTAACATTAGGAAATGAGCTTATAATTTTTTCATACGTAACGGTTATCTTTGGAGACATACTAAGGGTAAGGTTAAGAATCCACAACGAGTCCTAGGAAAGCAAGGTCTTCAGTTGAAAGTAATGAAGGAAATGCATGAGACATTATGGGTGGGTTATAAAGGATTTTTTAGAGCATATGAAAAACTTAGAAGTACCTATTATTGGCAGCTTCATTTGTCAGTCAAACATAGAGATCCATTGCATCCTACTTATCCACCCTATATTCACTACAAGTGGGTAGTAGATCTTGTAGCTATGCCTAAAGGCATTGACAAACATGTGTTACATTGTACTTGCAAGAGAAGACTTAACTAATCATGTAGAGGGACGTGCACTATGATCTAAGACCAATTACAATGCTTGCAAATTCTTGCTTGAAGATGTCATAAGTTGCTTTGGGTACATAGAGAAAGTAGTTGCCGATCGTGGAGAGTTAAATGTGAGAGAAGCTAAAGATTTCTTTGAACATCACAATATTCGTTTGCCTCTTACTACTGCATATAATCCAAAGGCCAATGGTCAAATAGAGAGAGGCATCCACCTATTGTGAAAGCCATATCTAAAGCATGTAACGGTGACATCAAACAATGGCCTAAATTGTTACCTTTTGCACTTTGGGCAGATAGAATGGCGTGCACACGTACTACTAGGTATATGCCTGCTAAACTCATGTACTATAAAAAAGCATTGTTTCCAATTCAATCTCATATTTATGCATGGTCAAATTTTCCTTGGTCTGAAAACATGTCTACTCATGATTTTTTGAGTTTGCACATTTAACAATTAGAACAAGGCAAATTAAGACTTGATGATGCTGTTGCAAAATTCAGAGAATCTAGAATGATGAACCAACATTAATTTAATAAAAGTCATCGATTGCATCCTAAGCGATTGAAGTAGGAGATTGGGTGCTCATTTATGATAGTACATTTGACTCTCAATATGATCCATGCAAAAAGCTCACTCAATGGTGGTTTGGACCATACATTGTGCAAGAGAACAAGGATTACGATCACCACGTGCTAGAGAGATGAATCTCCTCCCAACCAAATGACTCTATATATAGATCTCCCCAGGGGACTCCCTTCTTGGGTAGTTGGATACTAACCAACCATGTGTCAGCCATGTAATTGCATGTGCGCCAAGTGTCCCAATTAACTCGAGTTAACTCAAGTGGATGCTTCTAGAAGGCTCTAGATCTCGTTGGGCAAAATACCCTCCCCATGTCCCCCATGGGGATTGAACCCAAGACCTCCTCCTTCACATCCTTGAGACTTGACCACTAAGCTAAGTGGATCACTTGTTCACAAGAGTACAAGACCTCCTAGTAAGTCTAAACTCAAGATCTTTGGTCATACACACGGATGACCAAACGGTGTCCGATTTCAGATCCGTCTGAACCGGCCTGATCCCTAGATCATAAAATTACTTTATTACACATTGTATCAAAAGTCAACAACAATGGTATGTATGCTCTTTGTCAATTAAATGGTATTGCACTAAAAACTTTGATTGCAAGAAAAAGGATAAAGCTATTCAAGAAATGTGATAATGACGAGTACATTTTGGATGAGGAATTGAAGAAGATGACAATAATGAGGCTGATTCATAAACAAGAGAATCCATGATTAAAAAAAAAAAGAAAAAGAAAAAAATTAAATTATATATATATATATATATATATATATATATATATATATATATATATATATATATATATATATATATATATATATATATATATATATATATATATATATATATATATATATCATTACTTTTTCAAGTTCATGTTGCTTTGTTTTTTTTCAAGTTGATTCCACTTTTTTTTTTCCATTCTTGCTTGTTTGCAATTTCACTTCATGCATGTTTCTTTTCAGTCTTTGCATTGCATTACATATGCGCATCACTTGAGTCAAAAGGGCAAATCCACTTCTACTTCATATTGATGCTTGTTTGTTTTCTTTCTTGTTGTCAATGTTGCTTGTTCATTTGCATATATGTTGCCTATTTATTCATGCATATTCATGTTGCCTATTTATTCATGCATATTCATGTTGCCTGTTTCAATTTTTTCTTTCATGAAAATTTTTCTTCATGTCATAATGCCTACTCATTTATGCATATGATGAATTTTTTCTTCCATATGTTGCCTATAAAAGAATTTGATGCCTAGAACTTTTTGTTTTTTAGAGATACTAGAATGGCGCTTTCGGAGGAATCACACATTTAGAAGGGGCGAATGTCGTCTAGATTTTCTCTCCTCTCTCACTCATGAAGACCTACAACAAAAACATTTGGTGAATGTAGCCAAAATTCCATGAGAAGTCCAAGATGCATCAAAGATGTCAAAGCTAGTTCACATGCAAACTTTGTAGGAATTAGGCAAATCCAGGGTAGTCAAAGCTGGTCAAATTTTGGAAATTAGGGAAAAATTTCAATGGCTCCAAATCACATGAAACTTCATATACTTGTAAAGCCTATCAAAGGTAGTCTATAGCCTCAATTTCATATGTAAATAGATTTTCTAGCACATTGATATGCCATGTGTATTTTATAAAAAAAGTAATTTTTCCACTTAGAACCTAAAAAATCTTGTATAGGAATTTTTGTTAGCCATATGGTTTGGCATGTATAAAGATCATATGTGGCTACATATTTCTACAAATTTTCAAGGCTATGAGAGCTTCCTAGATACCTTAATGCCACCTTACAAGCTTCCAAATTTACTCAAGCTTGTATAAAGGAGATTTAGATGGGAGTTTTTTCTGTAGATTCCTAAAGGACACCTTTCAAAACATAGCCCTAAAAATTTTCATCTTCATCAAAGTATATTTGAAAGGGTCAAAGAGCACAAAATCTAGTTTTCAAGGTCATCGTAGTTTCCTAGAATAAGAAAATTGAAGGCTTGAAGGACTACCACATGGCAAACAATGATTGAACCATGTTGTATGATCAAGATGAGCTCACATGCAAGGGTGGAGATGCACTAAAACATAAAGCAAGGAGGATCCATGAGTTTTTTCATCGGATAAGCCTTTTTTGATGATTAAAAATCAATAACGTAGAGTTTGTCCAAAAATAGTAGCTTATCTTATCCAAATTGATGTCAACACTGATCCAACTATCTAGATCAGCGCCAGATCCAATGGTAGAGAATGAAGGTGCCTATTTCCCCTCCTTTGCCCTAGATATCATATAAAGAACCAATACTAGCCATCCATTTGATAAATCCAATGGTTGTAATGAAAAGCAGTTGATCCTAGGATTGAGAGTTGATTTCTCTAGATCCAAAGGCCCAAATTGATTCAAAAAACTATATAACCCCCCCTCCAAACTCCTAGAACATCATTGTTAGGCATCCATAGGGCCCTTGCTAGCACATGGTTTCCTTAAGACGATCACCCTCAGTTGAGCGGGTGGGGATCCAAGGTGGGCTAGTAAGAGCATAGTTCCTAGAATCAATTTTTAGACTTCCTCTCTAGGATAGACTCATAAACCCAATTTCTCTTTCTTTGCTCACTTATTGGAGTGTGTGAGTGAGTTAGAGTTGGCTTTATGAGTCGTATACTTCTTTAGAAACACATTAGGATCCTAGAAAGACATAGGGTCAATGAAGTGGAACCTATCTTCCTATGTGTGACATTCGGTTGAACTGTCATGGTGAGAGGGTCGTGCGGACCACCTTTGACCAGTAGAATGCTTAGCTTGACGTTTTAGAACATTCATGTATATGTATGTCATAAGACTAGCTTCTAATTCATGTGTCTTGTCTCTTGTCTCTTGTCTCTTAGTCATGGTTTTACAAGTCTTCTATCCCTTTCTAGGTGTGAGAAGGCTCCACAGTCATGCATTGAACCAGTGAGGATGATCCATTGAGATTGGGAGAAAGATTTTCTATTCATTTATATATCATGACCCATATGCATTCATACCACCCACAAAAACCCATGCATATGATTCGGTTTTGAAAGTGTATAAGAAGCTCCATTGTTGGACCATGCTTCCTTTCAAAAACTGATTCATGTGTATGGTTTTCTTTTCTTTTTTTCACCATGCATACATCCACAAGAGCCCATGCTTACAAATTGATTTTCAAAAGTGTATAAGAAGCTCCATTGTTGGAGCATTCTTCCTTTCAAAAATTGATTCATGTGTGTGGTTTTCTTTTTGTTCTCATCATGCATACATCCATATGTTTTCCCTTCTCATAATCAAATCATCACATCTCTCCTCTCCATACCCAACTTCATCTTCACCTTCACATTTTTATCACAAAGACCTTCCAACACTCACTAGCTTCATAGAAACATGTGCCGTGATCCGACCCGATCCACCTAGATTGCAATCACCTCCACAACGTTCCTAGTGACCAAATTTGGTTCAAAAATTTGTGTTATGTACATCAACATCCTTGAATCGTATTTGATGACATCCGGTTTTTAATTCTATTTTTCTAAATACAGTAGCACCACCTAATGCATCTAAGATATCTTCAATGTGAGGCATTTTGGAATATCTATGTTTTATGTAACTTTATTAAGTACTCTAATCAACACACATCCTGAAGGACCCACTTTTCGTAAACCAAAAGCATTGGGTTTGCAAAGGGTGATTAATCAAGCATTTATGTAGGTATTTTTCAATGGTGCAACATACTTGTATTTACTTTTATAGAATCGTGAAGTATGGGTGTCTGGTTAGTGGATAACCTCCTATGATGAGCTCAATGTTTTGCTCCATAGTTTTGTCAAATGGAAGACATGCTGGTAATTCTAAAAGAAAAAAGATGTTTAAATTCAAATTTCATCACAAAAGAAAAATGAGCTTCCAAACTAAATTGAATCTACAAAGTTAAAAGTTGCTTACACTAAAAAGAAGACGGTAGAGATACTTGTACTCTTCTTTTACCATGGTAGATGTAGAACTTCCCTTGGAGCTTTCTACATATAGTTCACCTCAAATGATAATCCACTCACCTTTATCAATATTGATACATTTAGGTAGTGATGTGTGCGAACACATATAGGACTGCGAGGGCATGTTTTTCCCCCTTGGCTTGTATATATGCTTATAAAGCTAACATATCACTTATGGTTTGTACATTTACTTGTTAATACATGCAATATTTTGTCGTTGTCCATGCTTCTTTTTCTTTTGTATGTTATTTGTGTGCATTTGAAGACCTTGATTTCCAACAATTGGTATCCAAGGAGGTTGCTGCTTCATATAAGGCATTCTTGAGACCCTTTTGGTTATAGTCTCATAATCATACAAAATTGGTGAGCATACTTGGGGTGATTAGGAGTTCAAAATTGCTTTGCTTTGTGGCATCAAACTTATGATTTGAGTTTGTTTTGTTCTCTAAACGTGGTATCGTCAAACAATTTCATCCATTTGTGTTGTATATATATATATATATATATATATATATATATATATATATATATATATATATATATATATATATATATATATATATATATATATATATATATATGGTTTTTGATTTCATAATGCAAGGACCTCAAAGTCTGCTATAAGTCTGATAGAACTTGACAAGGTATTTCTATCCAAATTTTTGAGATACAATAATTTTTTTGCATCAAGGTATTTCGTCACTAGCTATGGGTGAAAGCAATGATGTATTCTGTATGTTGGCTATTGAGGTTAAGTTAGATGTTACTTATTACCCATTGTACGTATACATGATGCATCATGTATTGGTAGAAATAGGGCTATAGAACACTCTGTAGGATGTTGAAAAATGTCATACTATGCCTACAAGTATAATGATTAAGGGTGAGGTGGATGGTGTTGAAGATGATGCTCTTCAATTTCATGGTCCTGCTACGGTTCTTATTTCACCTAGTATAGAGCAACTTCCATGGAATGGTAGAGATGTATAGGCACATGCATTGATAGCTTTACTTTTTTGATGTGCCATTATCCCTCATATTTGCTCTTGAAAGACAACAACATATGCTTGGGATAGTCTTACAACATTAAGCCAGGAAAGAATTAAGGCTCATATTGCTTACCTCCAAAAATACCTGGAGGGTGAACATATGAATGAATGAGATTCAATGGATAGTTTTTTTAACAAAGATCAAAGATTTGAAGAATAAATATATTTATATTGATTAAATCTTGCTAGATAGTTCACTTGTGCATATTGTTCTTAATGATGTTTAATATTCATATCAGAGTTTTGCTTCTACTCTTCAGTTGATGATACAAGAAAATTGAAATGCTTTAACATTTGAGGAGTTAGTCTTGGAAGATCAATCCAAGTAGAAAATTTTTATAATGTGTATTATAGATCAAGATTTCTTAGTTAGTAAGGGCAAAGTTAAATGGAGCTCATCTACTAGTAAGCAAAAATTTGATCGTATTGCATAGTAAAAAACGAAAGAAAAAGATGAAAAGAAAGAGAACTTTTGCAAATACTATAAGGAAAATGATAATTTCATTAGAATTTCTCTTGAACTGGCTACAAAAGAGGCAAAGAAGAAAGAGGCTAGAATGCTTGTTGGAGAGGCATCTACATCCAAAATAGAGTCTGCTAATCTTATTCAGAATGAAGAATGGCATTTACTATTTCTTTTAGTTATGACCCATCTTCTCATGAGCACTATATGTCTATTGTAGACTCAGATGTATGATACTTTGATAGTGGTGAAACCAAACATATTAGCTTGTAGCACAATGTTTTCACTTCACTTGAGATTGTCCTTATAGAGAATACTATCACATGTGCTAATAAAATATACTTCTATCCCTTAATGGGATTTAAAAAGATCATTTTGATTACTCCGCATTGCAGTTCTTTCACATTGTTAGATGCCTTTTATGTGCGAAGGATTAGGAAAAATATGTTATTAATTTTAGCATTAGCCAAGATTGGTTTGGTTGTCAAATTTATTGATGATAGATGTAAAATTCATGATATCTCGAATTGTGATGTTTTAATTGCTTATGGAATTTTATGCCCTGGGTTATATAAGCTCATAGATTTTGCAAAATCTATGAATGATTCAGCACGTGTAGTTCGTGATTCTTAGGATACATTACATGCAAAGCTTTGGCATGCACATTTTGATAATCTAAATGTTGATGAAAACAAAGTGTGGAAGTTGAAAAGGGCAATATATGGGCAACCACCACATGCTTGATATGAGAAGATACATGCCAACTTGCTAGCACAGAGGTTTGAGAACACTCCAACTAAGAGCATCTTATATCTTAAGAGTGTAGATGATGTACTTCTGATCATTGTTGTATATGTTGATGATATGTTTCTCATTTGTCCTAATGAAAATCATATTTTTGGTTTTGAGGCTGATTTGCATGCGTATTTGGAGTTGCTATATCTAGAGCATTTGTATCATTACTTGGGCATTCAATTTATGCAAGTTGATGAGGGAATAGCTTTGTATCAAACAAAAAATATTGACATGTTATTACAATGTTTTGGCCTTGAGGACTGAAAACCTATTGCCAATCCCATGTTAGAGTTTTGTGGTTGAGTCTTCAAGATGTTGGAGATGCATTTGATGTCGTTCTCTATCAATAAGTTGTTGGATGCTTGATTTATTTATGCATAACGACCCTTGATAATTAAGTTGTTGTTTCTCATATGAGCATGCATTACCCTAGGTGCAAAGCATTGGCAGGCTATTAAGCACATCTTTGGCTACTTGAGTGATACCCGACTACTTGGATTGTTTTGTCCCAAGAATGGATCATTACCACTAGATTTACATGCTCTTTTTTTACTCAGAATGGGTTGGTTGCTATGACACTCGTGTATCCACCAATGGTTTTTGCTTCATGCTTGGTAGCTCATCAAGTATATCTTGATTGAGAACAAGGCAGCCTTTTATCACCACTTCTAGTTATGAGGCTGAGTATAGGGCAGCTTTTAGAGCAACTATTGAGTGTTTGAGGCTCAGATGCCTTTTGGCTAATTTGGGTGTTGTTTAGTGTTCTACCACCACCATGCACATTGGTAGGTGTGAGGAGCCTTGTGTTCCATGTTTGCACAAAGCACATTGAGGTGCACTATCATTATGTCAAGCAAAAAATCTCTTTCGGAGAGATTAGTTTGGCTTATGTGACCACACAACAAACCATTGTAGAACTTTTCAAAAAGGCGCTTCCTAGGGAGAACTTTGAAGCTTTCAAAAAGCTTTGGACTTATTTCATTTTCTGGACTTCTTCCTTTCCACATAGATTTGAACTTACTTACACATGAGTTCCAATTCTTTGTTCACTACATCACTCCATGGGTGGGATTCATTGATATATTTATGTAGTGATGTGTGTGATCACACTTCGGACTGTTGGGGAACTTCTTTTCCCCTTTAAGAACCCCCCCCCCCCCACCCTTCCCCTTTTTATATATGCCTAGAACCCTAACATGTCACTTATACTTTGTACAGTCACTTGGTAATACATTCAATATTGTGTTCGTTCTCCAAGATTGTTCTTCTGCCCTGTGTTGTTCATGTGCTTTCACAGACCTTGATATCCAACAATCATTGAACTGATAGACATGGGCTCCAATATCACTAATAAATTTCTTATTGGCATGCCACTATTTTCTAAGGACAAGAGCAAAGCTAGCAAACTTGGAAATCTCAAAGTCTACCTTATCTATGTGAGCTTGAATATAGATTGGCAATCTCACCACTCATCAATCCCAACTCTCAGATCCCTCTCTATGTATTGATTCAACTCTATATGCATACTGAGATGGACTTGTATTCAATTTTAACTTCTTTACCAACAAAGATTTAACTACATTATGAGTAGATCCTATATTGAACAATATTCTAATAGGATGTTATTGCAATTCCCCTTCCATGATTACCAATGTGATGTCTAGAAATTGATAACCTTTTTGACAAACTAGAGATAAAATCACATCTAGAACTATGGCTACCTTCTTGGTAACCATCATATTCAAGATATGATGATTACCTTTGTACTATGGTTGCATATCAGCATCTATTTTGGACATATCAAAGTTGGATTTTGATGGAAAAGATAATGGTTGCTGCTCCATCACTAATGCTACAAAAATCTTCTCTTTTTATGGACAAAGTTGATATGAATTATCATCTAGGCCTCGATAGCAAAAACCTCTCATTGAGCCTTTTCATTTTGTTTAGGTGTTAAGGTAGAGCTTTGGAATTCTCTCTATATCATAGAAAAAACCTTTCACTACCCATGAAAAGAAGCCTATGTGATGTTAACTTGCGTATTAGGAATCATAACTACAATGGAATGATTTTTGAATCTCTTTCATATTATATATGTTCCCATTGGGATGAGTTCATGATCCTTGTCCATCTTTTAGAACTAAATCTAACTCAACGGCTTCATTAAGAGTGTGACAGTGCTCCTTGCACACTAAAAGATGTACATCTCATGCGATCCCAACATGAATTCATTGAACTTGTAACAAATCTGGAACTTGTTTTGGAACCTTTAACAATATCTATCTATATTTTTTAGCATATGGGCCTACACAGTCACCTCTCATCATCTAAGGAAAAATCAAGCATCAAGTGCTCGAGCATGCTCAGCTTTATGAATGAAATTATAAAAAAAATCTTTTAACTTTACCCATGTGGCTAGTTCTATCTTTTCTTGCTCTATATCATATGCCATTAATGTGCTCTATCCATTAAGTTTTAAGTGGCATGTTGTATTTTGCACTTCTCATCCATCATATTACATAAAGAGAAGCATTGCTTCAATTTACTAATCCACTGCTCTAGTGCATATGCAATCTTAGCAGTCGCTTGGTCATGGTACTTGGGCAAATGTGAATCTTTTACTTGCCACTTACTATCTAGCTAGAAGGAGATTCAAGGCCTACAATTGGTGACTGAATAGTCCATGGATTAGTGCAAGGAAGTTCCACATGCATTGAAGCACCAAGCAAAGGTACTTGTGGTTTGTGAATGACATCAAGGATCATCTTTAAGGTGTCTTCCATGCAAAAACCTTCACATTTAGGGTTGAAATGTCCTTTTTATAAGGCCACTCAAGCTCAGCCTCCATGATTTGAGATCAAGGATCCTCCATATTTCTAGACCAAAGTACTCTATTAAAGAAGAGAAAATAGATAAGTTTCTAGGAACTAGTGTAGATCATCTACCTAGATAGTCAAAGACTAACAAAAAAATTTAAAACTACTCTAGAACACTAATAAAAGTAAAAAATAAAATTTATGAACCTTTCTTCAATCCAAGTTGAAAATCCTCTCTCAAACCCGATCCTATACATAAGTTATGATTTTGTTATGCAAGTTATGTGCAACTCTAAATTTACATAGGGTGATAAGTGCCATAAAGATAACTCTACCAAACATAATACAATCATGGAAGCACATCCAATATGATTAAATAATCAATTTAGGTTACTCTAAACCATTATAAAAGAGTCCAAAATATTGTTTTCAACAGCAAGAAATAGACTCTAGCATGCATTTGCATCATCTTGTTTGAAACTTGCATAAAGAATAGAGAAATTAAATTCCTTCCAATGATCTAAATACAATGATTTTTTGTGAAAAGCTAGTATATTAGGATATTTAATTAATATATTTTGAGTCAAATAATTTGGATTTTAGCTCTGCAATTTATAACAAAAACAAGGACAATGTGTACCTATGTGCAAGCAAGCATGGAAGTATTACAAGGCTACATAGAGAAAATTAGTAGACTAGGAGAATGAAGTCCGAATTCCATAATTGATTTACTCTTAAAAAGATAAACTAAATTAGTTATTGCGTACTAAATTTCAATGCATGCACGTGTTTTATGTGAGACCAATCTCAATTCTACTCTCTATTATACATATACACTTGAGTTTGTAAATAAATGAATAAAGAGAATTAATCTCCTTATCAAACCTACGAAATGAGTTGTTTTTAGCATAAAGTATTGTATACTCATCATACTCTAAGTCTACTTTCATGGAAAAAATGAATCATTGTAAGTTGATAGTTCATTAAAGAGAATTGGGTTGATTGCCATGGCTTTGCACATTTCTCTGTGTGTGTGAGGGAGTGAGGAAGCACAAATAGAAACACACAAAACTAAAGAAGGAGATGGATGCAACAAGAAAGGTGATGGCTGGATACTCTCTCTATAGATAGATGATCATTATTATTAGAATGAGTGAAGTGAGAGCTATAAGTGAATCCCTAAGTACAATGTACAACCACATATGTGTATATTGTGTATATGTGTTTACATGGGAAAAAAACTCTAGCCAACACTAGAGTAAAAAGTGCCTATGTAAGGGGAAAAAGTTCACATCAAAGCTACTTGAGGGACACATAAGTGTAGCAATCCCCCCTCGAGTGAATGATGTGAATGCATAGGATAATATGAGTTTTTAGCAAATGCCACATCTTGAATTAAAATGATTGATCTATCAATGGATGGTATAATCGGTAATCTAATATATATACATTTATTTACCTTGTAATCAAGTTTGTGACATTGTTGTGATGGAACAAGAGGTTATGCCAAATAATCAAACATGCACATATGACTAACCACTCACTTTTGTCCATTAAAAGCCTCATAAAGTCTAATGAATCTCAATGCTTTTATAGGAAAACAATTCAATACATAGTTTGCACACATATTGGACTTTGTCCAAACTTACATGGAAGATGTTTTCCTTTAACAATAAATCATGCCATTTCAAGAAGATTTCTATTCTTGCACTCCATAATACAATTTTGTTGAGGTGTATATGGCATTGTTCATTAATGTGCAATAACTTGTTCACAAAGAAAAGCATTAAATTTATGTACATGTATTCAACACCATGATGTGTGCAAAGATTCAAAAGCTTATTACCACAAAAATGTTTAGCCATAGCTAAAAATATCCTAAATTAAGAGAATAACTCACTATTTTCTTTAATAGGATACATCCAAGTCTGTTGTTTTGCATCATCAATGAAGGTAGTAGAATATACATGCTTCTCAAAAGATGGAGTCTTGAACGTACCACATATGTGACTATGATCAAGTTTCAATTTTCATTAGCATGTGTAGCATCATCTTTAAGAAAGAAGCATGATCCCTGTTTCCAATTATACAACCTTAACATGCATGCTTTGCAATGGAATCAAGTGGCAACAAACCAGTAACCATAGCCTTATTTTGAAAGTAAAGCAAACTATTGAAGCTCAAATGACCAAAATGAGCATGACATGACTCGAATAATTGAGACATAGAAGAAGTATGTATAAGAAAGGCATTTGAGCCAACTTTATTCTATGCATCCCAGAGATAAAAGCCATTGCATAATGTCCAAGACATCACAATAACATCACCATGGCTGAAATCATGAACCATACATTGGTTATCAACAAAGTGTACATGAAGTCTAGAAATAGCAATAATATGAACCGAAATCAAGTTCTTCTTGATACTAGGTACATATCATGCATTCTTGAGAGTAACAATACCTCAATTTGTATTTTTAAGCTAAATTTATCCAGCTCCATTAAGTTTGCATATACAACATGCTTTCCCGTGGGTGAGTCTTTCAAAGATGCAAAATATCTTTTGCATAAAATTGAGGCTTTGATTTTAATGAACCCAAAGTTGACCCATACTTTCTTTTTACCTTGTGTGTAATAGCAAGTGCTTACATTCCCTCCTATAAACCACTTCTATTCACTCTTGATTTTTCTTCTTTCAAAAGAAGAAACATAACCTCATTAAAAGTATACATATTTGGATTTCCTTTTGCAGCCAATTGAAGTCTAGTAGAAAAGCTTTGAAAAGATTCCCACAAATCTTAGAGTAGTGTCAACAGGCATGATGCATACAAAATGATCTCATCAATGTTTTTCAATTTCTCTTTAAACTCCTTGATGCGTGTAACATGTACATCCATAGACTTGTTTTCATCCAAATATACATCTTCAAGTGGCTTTCTCAAGGATGCAACATGTGCTCCATTACACATGACATACAAAGAAGCAAGTGTATCCCAAGCTTGTATTAAAGTAGTGCATGACCCAATGTGTGGAGAATATGTCACTTCACAAAAGAGCAATCAATGCATGATCTTGAGCATTCTTTCCATCCCATCTAATTTTCTCTTGCATAGGTAGAGAAGGAATAGTCATTATAATTGAAGAAGATTCTAAATCTATGATAGCAAGCTACATAGTAGAAGAACAATTGGGTCACTTGTCAACATCTACCACTATGTTCCATAATTGCTAACAAGAACATGCTTCATCATGCAAGAACACATTGGATAGCTTGTCCCATCAAGCTTATCTTCAAATAGAAGCATGCTAAACATGTCATTGTTGCTTGCCATTACACCAAGAACTCAAAAATAGCAAGATATTAACTTCAACAAAGTTGAAATGCAGCTCATAATTTGTAACCTAGATTGCAAATCTGACTACACGTTAAAAAAGGGATCAAATCCCAACATGCCAACATGCCCAGTGGAAATGATCTTAGAGTGCTGAACTTTGTACTTATATGCTTTATAACCAGTTTGCACTATTAAAAGTGTGCATGGTGATGGATGTGAAGAACAATAGGTTGAGAAGGAGATGAACTTGCTCTAATACCATCGTTGGTTGTGTGAGAGACAAAGGAAGCACAAATAGAAATGTACACAAGACCAAAGAAGGAGAGAGACACACCAAGAAAGATGATGGCTATAAGATCTGTCTATAGATAAATGATGAGTAATATGAGAATGAGTGAACTGAGAGCTATAAGTGAATCCCTGAGTACAATGTACCACCACATATGAGTATATCATGTATATTTGGTTACATGGGAAAAAACCTCTAGCTAGCACTAGAGTAAAAAGTGTCCATGTATAGAGAAATCTTAATATCAAAGATACAAAATGGGCACATTAGTGTAACACATTCAAGCCATAAGTTGTCACCCAAATGTAATGAAAATTGAATATGTGAGCTAAACCTATTGTATCTAACACATATTAAAATTTCATATAATCTGAAGATGTGAATCAAAATCAATGAAAAATTATTTTTCCAAATATGGAACTTAGATAGAGAGTTAGTTATCTACAAATAGGAGAAAGTAAAATTAGAATTTCTCAGAGAAGACGAATCCATTTCCCATGAACTTTAGCCTTAAAATCATGAAAATTAAATGTAACTATGGGGAAAAAAGTAATCACCTAGACGTATCATTAAGAGATATGGACATGTCAAATAGCCATTAGAGTATTTCTAGAACCTAAGATTCAAATCCAAGGTTTCTCTTTTGGTATCCATTTCACTTATCTAGGAATCTCCTAAATTCATAAACCTTCGTTTAGAAAAGGAGATGTTTTGAATCTAAATTATCTACGAAAGCAAGCAAAACTACATTTTACATAATGAAAAATGGTAATGTCAATGTTAAAATATTCATTGTTTTATGCACCATTTTGTTCACAATGCATTCTAAACATTTCTATAAATCAATTGTTATGCATTTTGCTCTAATTTCTTGATGCAATAACATATTTATATGTACGAAGATATGAACCTTGTATTTTTCATTTACCCTATCCGAAATTTATGTTGAAAAGAAAGATCAAAGTGCACTCTAATGCACTCATATAAGGCATTTACTTCATCAAAACATGAGTAAATTCAAGAAAACGTGACCATCTCTTCTTGTATATATGCTCTTCACATTCCACATATGTCTATTCATTCAAATAGTGACATGGATATGCAACCGCATATGTATGCAAATAATATATGCATATATCTTTTGATGTATAAATGCATAGATACAAATGTGTTCATGTAACAATCAACACATGTAACTGTGTGCATATTCATGAATAGAAACGCATGAAAATAAATATGAGTATGTTTACATTCACCTATATAAGTATGAGCCTTCATGTGGATACACATGCATGGGTCTATGTATGTTTGATCATTCATAAACATAACTTCATATACATAAAAACATGGAAATGAATATTTTCATCCTTCCTTATGCCTATATGTGTAAATGTATGCTTAAGAATATGGATTCATGCATAATGAAATAGATACGTTTAAAAGAAATATCGTTTTCTCTTTATATACACATACTCATGTCTTTGAAAGTTTTTGTATATGCATAAGGAAGAGTATAAATTTTATTTCCATGCATCTTTTCTATAAGCATATGAAAAAATATAAAGGATTCTAACTATGAACTCATACATGAAATGTATGTGTGTATGTGCTCTTGAATTGGCCAACGCTCCCTTTTTCTCTATGCATACCTACATGACCATTTAAGAGTGTAGACGAAATCAATCAATGCATCCTTTCTTTCTCTCTCACACGTTCTACCTGCATAGAGAAGAGGCATGTAGCTCTCATTCCACTTCTATAATATAAGCAAGGAACGTAGTAGGGCACTTGAGAAGAGAAAGAGTTAAATTCCCTTTGCAAGCACTCAAATCGAGATTTATCTCACAAAAAATGGATTCAAGATGCAAAGTTACTGCATAAGAAAGAGAAAAGATTCAAATTCTTGGTGGCACACATAGAGTAAGAATTAATCCCACATAGCAAGGTAGATGGATCTCATGAGCCTATATAAGGCATTCGATATTCTTAGTTCCATTGTTTTGAGGAGAGATAGAGAGAGATAAATAGATAGATAGAGAGAGAGAGAGAAAGAGAGTATTCTCTCCTCTCCATGGTCCAAGCACTATTGAGGAGTGGATATGGCTACTAAGAGGTGCTCTATCCCTATATGAACATAAAGATTGAGAAAAAGAACCAAAACTATCGTATCTAATACCCTTGCATGATCTACTAGTGGAATAAAACAACCATTTTTTCCTATAATGCACGAATTGTGAGACACCCATGCAAAGAAGATGATGCAAGCTTCAATTTTTTTTTTTGAATTTTCCCACACGACTACTTCTTTTAAGGAGAAAAACACTCAAGAAGATGACAAGCTTTTCAAAATAACAAGAATTTCCCATCAACAAGAAAACTTTCTCTCTGTCTCTCTCTCTCTCTCACACACACACACACACACACACACAAGGCTGTGATACAAAATCTGAGATCCCAATCAACTATCTTCCACTCTCCTCATAACCATATATAGCCATCGATCTCACACACATCTAGAATACTCTATAAGATCACGACACCCCTCATATGATCACTCTAAGAAGATGGAATAACCTTATCAAATTGAGGGCTTGTGTTAGAACTAGGATCCCGTGAGCTTTCGTCCTTTACCTTTCTAGGATCCTTGACCAATGCAAGTAGTCCAATGGTAGGCCATGTATGCATAAATAGAACTATAATAGTTGTTGATGATAAGTTGGATGGTTATGACCCCCCATTGTAAGTGCATATATGATGTGCCAAGTATTGGTTACAAAAGGCTTTTGGAATGTATATGATGTTGAAATATATCCTCTTACACCTATAAGCATTATGACAATAAGTGATATAAGTGGTGTCAAAGATTATGATCTTTAATTTCCTAGTCCTAATGTTGTTCCTATTGCACCTACTATAAATGAACTTCATTGAGATGACAAAGATGCACACACACATGCATTGATAGCTTTCTCTATCAAACATGCCATTATCCCTCACATTTGATCATGCAAAACAAGAAAAGATGCTTGGGATACTCTTATCACACTATACTAGGAAAGAATTGAGGCTTGTGTTTCTTACCTTTGAAAACCATTGGATAGTGACCATATGAATGAAGGACATTCAATGGGTTTTTGTTTTGAAAAAGATCAAGGATTTATAGATCACTTGATATCTATTGATGAAATCTTGCTGGATAGTTCACTTGTGCAAATAAATATTTAATGGTGTTCCACATTCTTATCAAAGTTTTTCTTCTACTCTTCATTTGATAATGAAAGGAAATCCAAATGCCTTAACCTTTATGGATTTAGCCTCTTTTTGTCAAAACACCTTTGCATTTTTCTTATGTTATTAAGTGCATGGTTAAGTCTGATTATTGTAAGAGATTAAACGATGTGTTAGTTTAGCAAAGTTTAAAGTTATTTGTTGGAAGTTATCTTGACATTTAGAATTGTTAGCATTGTTGATTTGTTATAATTTAATATGGTAGAGTGCGGTGAATTGTAATCGTTGAAAGTTAAGTAGTGATAAGACTTAAATGATAACCACTAAGGAATTAGTGAACGTATGAGAACACTGAGAAGGTTGCAGAAATTGATGTCTCTATGAGTGGTATAAGATTTTGGTGGAAGTTCTATGTGAAGACCGAAGTGGAAAAGTTAACTCTTTGCAAATTAAGTCAATGAACTACCACCCAAGAACCCCTAGTTTAGTCATTCTAGATAACAGAAGGCTAGCATTGGGGATCCTACTAGGGAGTGGTGATCAAAAAGTGTAGAAAAGTAAGGATAGTGTAGGCCAATCCTATGCTCTAGCATTGATACCCATGGTAGTGTCAAGATAAAGTACTTGTAAGAGTACCACCATCTGGAAGAAATTTTGGTGAAAGTTTTGAGAAGAAGAAGCGACCGGATAATGATAGAAAGAACCAAGCGATGTCTGAAAGTAAACCAAAATTGAAGGATGAAGTAATATTTGAAGGAGATAGCTGCCTAGGCTTAGGACACGCCTTCGATCTTAAGCAAAACCAAGATGGAAGAGCACATCCTAACGGAAACCGATACCGAAAGCCCATGCTTACGATGAATATATACAATAACAAAGGAATGGAGGACGAAGCGCAAAGAGGATATTACCCCATGGGAATTTCATACAACAAGTTTGGGTAATTCCTTGGAGATGACCCAGATGCACATATGCGAGCCTTTGAAGTGAATCTGGATGTAATTGAAAGCATGGATAACCTTCACGCAGATAGTAAAGATAGGGCTAGGATTTTCCAGAACACCTTGGTAAAATAAGCCACAAAATGGCTCGCAGAATATGACATAAAACATTTTACTACTTATGAAGCAATTACAAAAGCTTTCCTCTAAAGATTTCGGTTGAAGAAAAACCTTGCCTGAAATTTTGACTTTTTGCAAAATAATATACAAAAGCCCAATCAGATAATTCAGAATGCACTTGAGGCAACTGCAAGCTAAAAGTAAGCTACCTAAAGGCTCACACAATGGTTCATTAATAGTTTGAACCCATAGCTGAAACAAGTTATGATCATTCAAATTATGGGCGACTTATGCTTGAATACTGTCATTGATCAAGCACTACAGTTAGAAAAAAAATGTGGGAGGCTTCGTTGAAGACTTGGAATGGATTGCAATCACAAAGGATAAAGGTAACAATGCAACTAAGAAAATCTTTTGTGTAAAATGCAAAATCCCGTGCCACATTGCAACAAACTATGGTTTAAATCAACAACAATGTGCAATCTACAACACGGACATCCATGATACCGCATACTGTGTGTACAATGCAAAGGCCCAAAACTGGGTCATGATCAATGCTACTATCACTGAATCTGTATCACACAACACATATGTATTGTCACATCTGGAAAATACCAGATATCAAAGGTAGGAATCAAACCAAATCACAAGGGTTAATACCATAGCCACCTTAGGCACAACCAAGAATATCAAATGATGTACCAAGGGGATTGAAAAGGTGCTATTTTCTTGAAGAATTAGGACATATCCATTGAAATTTCAAAGAAGTGTAATAGTCTAATAAACTAAGGAAAGAGAGAGAAACACCTATGAACAAACTAGTCATTATTGCAGAGCTAGATACTCAAGCAGTGGTCGTGCAGACACATTTAGATCGATTGTTGCAGCCAATTGTTGCAGTGTATGAACGAGGGTTTAAAGACCAAGACAGGATGATGAATAAAGCTAAAAAATGGGCATCTAAAGATCCCACAGTATTTCATCCACTGGAACCAATCACTTAGGTCCAGCAACCCTCTACATTGTAGAGTAAAAAAACTTCTAAAGTACTAATGAAAGTTGTAGAGAGTGCCCAAATCCTCTCCTATCACATTGCAACTTGGGTAATTGTTGGCTTTGGTTCCAAAGGTTCATGAGCAATTCAAAAAGCATCTAGGTATGACATCTCAACAAAAAGACCCCTATGTGGCTACTATGCAGGTAGTTGCAGAGATGGTAGATGATGCTATTCTTCTTATAACAGTATGGTATAAGAACCATTGTATAGATCGAGTACTAATTGATGGAGGCTCTGGTGTGAATCTTGTCTGCTTGGAACTTTATAAGAAATTTAGATTTCTTAAATTTGAACCTTTGCAATTTTTTATTGGTATGTCATATCAATCATGTGTTCATCCCATGGGATTAGTGAGGGATATCCCTATTACGTTGTAGGGAGTAGACTTTTATATGAATTTTGTAGTCCTAGATATCCCGGATAATACATACAATTACAATCTCCTATTTCGAAGACCATGGCTTAAACAAAGCCAAGGTACTTTAGGACTAGTCCAAAAAGGAACTCATTATTAAATATAAACATCATGAGTATAGAGTACTTTAGACACCATGCAATCGGGTGAAGTACATGCACTTCCCCATATTGTAGAACTCGTACACATGATGGATGGACTGACTAATGACAAAGAGGGTGAATTCTTGACAGAGAACTCTGACCTATTATCTTTAGGAGTCATGGACTAACAACCACTATTAGATCAATGGTCACCTTTGGCATGCATGATGACTTGTGCAGTCCTTCGTATTGATTCACCTGAGCAGGAAATTGTTAGAAAAGATCCCCTTGATGAGATTCTCCCTGATTGGTTAGAATATGAAGATAAACAATCTCAACATTACATGACTGAAGGCCAATTGATAATTGTTAAGTTGGGTTCTGAACACAAATAGAAACCAATATAAATTAGCACCAAAATAATCGAAGAAGAGGGCAATAATCAACTGCATGCCACCTCTTGGCCCATCATCAAGTTGTACTTCAGGACTTGTATCACTTTAGAGACCATTCTTGCACGTCTCTATCTTTCTAATGAAGTCACTATGTTTCCAATCACTACCATAAATGCTCTCTTTCCCTAGAAATCCTTGAATGAGTATACCATTATGTTTTGACCACCTCCTGAGTGACATGCCTTATAGTTCCTCGTAGTAACCATTAATCTCGAGAAATGTGCATACAACATTTCTCGAATGATGTATTCTATAATTGATATGGCAGCTCGTGAAGTAGTTAATTGGGCTCTTTTTTATCATCAAAACATTCACAAAGAATGTCAAGTGGTGGTAAAATAGTTATCCAAAAAAGACTTCCCATAAATGAGATTGCCCCATGTCTTCTCCCTGATTCTTCCCGAATCCCTTTCTAATCTTCTGACCTCAATCACCCCCTCTCATTGCCGCTTTGGTAGCCTCTTCCCACATGGGTGATGATGAGGAAGAAGAAGAATCTGTATTGATGTGTTTTCCTTGGAAGCGTAATCTTATTACTGTCGCCACCACTTTGGCTTCGAGTTCTTCTTCGGCTCATATTGTTGCCAGAACCATCATCATGACTACTAAGGCTCGAACAATCATTGAAGTAGTAGAAGTAATCTCTCAATTTGATGCAGATGGTGGTGTAAGAATCACTAAAGTTGTTGAAAAAGTTCCCAGTTTTCCACAAAAGGCCAGTTCTGTTGGAATTAGACATCTGCGGAAGCACGCGAACAACACAAGGAAGAAGAAGAAGCTTGGAGCACAACACACAAGACGGAATGTATTACTAGAGAATGTACAAAGATAAGTAGCCCATTAGGGCAATAGGGGTATATACAAGGGGTGGGGGGGGGAGGGAACCTCCTAAAGAGGGAAAAAAGTGCCGTGACGGTCCTAGAGTGTTCACACACATCACTACCTAAATATATTAACAAATCCCCCCTCGAAGTGATACGGTGAACAAGGAGCTGGCACTCATGTATAAGGAAGTGCCAAGCTATGTGGAAATCACTCCACGAAAGGAAGTAAGCCCAAAGCTTTGCGGAAAGCTTCAAACTTCTCCCTAGGTAGAGCCTTCATGAAAAGGTCTGCAATGTTCTCCTGTGTGAGCACATATGCCAAGCTGAGCTCCCCAGCAGAGAACCTCTCCTTGACATAATGATAGTGCACCTCAATGTGCTTAGTGAGAGCATGGAACACAGGGTTCCTAGCAATTGCCAATGGGCTCTGACTGTCAGTGAAGATGCTGGTGGCAGAGGACTAACCAACACCCGAATCAGCCATAAGGCGTCTGAGCCACACACATTCAACAGTAGCTATGAAAGCTGCCCTATACTCAACCTCACAACTGGAAGTGGCCATAATAGGCTGCTTCTTGCTCAACCAAGATATACATGAGCTACCAAGCATGAAGCAAAAGCCACTAGTGGACACACGAGTGTCATAGCAACCAGCCCTGTCTGAGTCAGAAAAAGCTTGCAAATCTGGTGGTAGTGATCCCCCCTAGGGATAAAACAACCCAAGTAACCGAGTATCACTCAAGTAGCGAAAGATGTGCTTAACCGCCTGCCAATGCTTGACACCTCGACAATGCATAAACCTGCTCATCTGTGAGACAGCAAACAAAATATCTGGTCGAGTAATGCATAAGTAAATCAGGCATCCAACAGCCTGCTGATAGAGGACAACATCAAATGCATCTCCAACATCATGAAGACTCAATCGTAAACTTGTCTCCATAGGAGTGGCAATAGGCTTACAGTCTTCAAGGCCAAAACGCTGCACTAATGTGTCAATATATTTCCTTTGACACAAAGCCAATCCACCATCAACTTGCATAAACTGAATGCCCAAATAGTGATGCAAATGCCCCAAATCAGACATCTCAAATGAGGCATGCAAATCAGCCTTAAAATCAGCAATATGCTTCTCAATAGGACCAGTGAGCAGCATGTCATCAACATAGAAAACAATGATCAGAAGCACATCATTAGCACGCTCAACATATAAGGTGCTCTCAGTTGGACTATTCACAAAACCATGTGGGATCAGATAGGCATGTATCTTCTCATACCAAGCACGTGGTGCTTGCTTTAAACCATATAATGCCATCTTTAACCTGCACACCTGGTTTTCATGCCCTTTCTGCACAAAACCACGAGGCTGAAAAACATACACTTCTTCATGCAAGTCACCATTCAGAAATGCAGTTTTAATGTCCAAATATTGTACATTCCAACCATGATGGGCTGCAAGTGCACAGATGCTCTGAACAGTAGTCATACGACATGTGGGTGCAAAGGTCTCATCAAAATCAATGCCTCTTTCGTGTGCATAACCCTTTGCAACAAGCCTAGCCTTATACCTATCAACTGTACCATCAGGTTTACGCTTCAGCTTGTATACCCACTTAGTACCAATGGCAAATCACATAAAGACCAAGTACCATTCTTCATTATAGCATCATATTCAGATTGCATAGCAGTCATCCAATTTTCTGAATTTTGTGCTTCATGAAAAGAAATAGGCTCATTCTCATCAGAGAGACTAGATGCAGCCATAGCATAGCAATCTGATGCAAAGGAGGTACTATGAGAGCCTGAACGAGTACAATATGACAAAGGTGCATCTAATTTGCTGTCACGCAAAGCCTGCACCAGCCATTTTGGCATAGTTTTTGCCTCCTCAATATCAGCTCTCTCATCAACAAGTGCATCATGTAAATCTGCATCAGAAATGGGATGATCTGCATCATTACATGAAACCTGCAAAGGCTGAGAAGTTGCCTCATTAAGACCAGCAGTAGACTGTCCACCTGTAAAAAGAGGCATCAAAGTATCATACATGTCTTTGGAGCTAACAGATGTCTCCTTCGTACATGAAAGCAATGGATGAATAGCATCTTCCACAAAAACAACATCATGACTAACCAGGATGCGTTTAGTCTGTGAATGATACAGAGGATAGCCTTTACTTTCAGAACTGTACCCAACAAAAATACATTTTATTGCCTTATCATCCAATTTTCTGTGATGTTGTTCAGGCACTAGTGCATATGCCAAACAACCAAAAACCTGTAGATGAGCAAGAGATGGCTTGCGATCATGCCAAGCCTCATATGGAGTGATAGACTGTAGTGCTTTAGTGGGACACCTGTTAAGTACATATGTTGCACACATGACAACCTCAAGCTAGAAACTATGTGGTAAAGCCTGACTCTTGACCATACACCTCGCCAACTCCATGAGTGACCTATTCTTCCGTTCAGCAACTCCATTCTGTAGAGGTGTATACGGCACTGTACACTGGTGTTTTATCCCACGTTCAGCCAGAAATGCATTGAAATCAGAAGACATATATTCCCCCCCTCGATTAGAACGGAGGGTGCCCATTTTACATCCTGATAGATTTTTAGCCAAAACCAAAAAATGTTTAAAGCACAAAAGCAATTCGGTCTTTGCCTTCAATGGATATACCCATGCATGCCTAGAAAGATCATCAATGAAAGTCACGAAGTAAAGATAGTTTCCAAAAGAAGGTGTCTGCTTGGACCACAGACATCACTATGTACAAGCTGCAATTTCTGCGTAGCCCGAACTGAACCATCTTTTGGAAAAGAGGAACGCTGCATTTTGCCCAAAATACAGCCTTCACATACATGTTTTCTAGGTGCCTCAAGCTTGGGCAAAGAAGACACCATATCAGATTTCTACAGGCGTAGCAAACTAGCAAAATTCAGATGACCAAAGCATGCATGCCAAAGCTTTGCATCTGACATAGCCTGAGAATCATGAACTGCACATGCCGAATCATTCACAGATCTTTCATAGTCTATGAGCTTATACAGCCCACGACATAAAATGCCAGAAGCAATAATAACATCGCCATTTGACAGATCATGAACTATACATTTGTCATCAACAAATTTCACAACCAAGCCAATCTTGGCTAATGTAGAAACTAATAACAGATTCTTCTTGATCCCTGGCACAAATAAAGCATCTGACAAGTTGAAAGAACTACCATCAGTAGTAGTCAGAATGATCTTACGAACTCCCATAACAAGATAAGAGGAGTTGTTGGTGCATGTGACAGTATTCCCTGTAGGGGCAGACTCGAGTGAAGAGAAGAAACTGCGCTACGAGGTAATATGTTTGGTCGGCCCACTATCAAAGTACCAAACATTTGAGTCCACTACAGACATGCATTGCTCATGAGAAGATGGGTCAAAACTGCAAACAGTTGTAAATGCCCATTCTTCTTCCTGCACAAGATTAGAAGACTCTATTTTTGGTGTAGAGGTTTCTGCAACAACCATTCCAGCCTCCTTTTTCCTTGCCTCTTTTGCAACCAGTTTTGGATAGTTCTTTATGATATGATCATTCCCTTTACAGTACTTGCAAAACAATTTCTGCTTTTCTGATTTCTTCTCATCTTTATCCTGGTTCTTCGAATGTGCAGCATTTGCAGATTTCTGCTTACTAGTAGAAGAGCTCCATTTTCCTTTGCCCTTCTGACTAGCCAAGAAAGCTTGATCTGCAACACGCATAATGGACCTATTCTGCCTGGACTGATCTTCCTGTAACAGAACAGAGACTAACTCCCCAAATGACAAGGCATTTGGATTGCCCTTCATCATCAATCGAAGAGTAGAAGCAAAACTCTGATATGAATCAGGAAGACCATTCAGAACGGTCTGCACAAGTGAGCTATCTATTATAACCTCATCAACAGAAATCAACTATTCCTTCAAGTCTTTGATCTTTGTTAGAAAACTGTCCATAGAATCACCTTCATTTATGTGCTCACTCTCCAACTGTTTTCGGAGGTAAGCAACACGAGCCTCATTCCTAGCCTGGTACAATGTGGTAAGTGTATCCCAAGCATCCTTTGCTGTTCTACAAGAGCGAATGTGAGGAATAAGAGCACGTTTGATAGACAAAGCTATCAATGCATATGCTTGAGAATCTCTGCCATCCCAACAAATTTGCTCTGCAGTTGGTGCAATAGAAACAGCAGCACGAACAGGAATCTGCAGAATATCATCTTCGACACCATCTCCATCAGTTTGAGCACCTGTATTTGCAGTACTTGTAGTCGTAGGTGTAACAGGACGTCTTTCAACACCCCGGACAATGTTCCATAGTCCGTTTGCAACCAATACATGTCGCATCATATAAGCCCATAATGGGTAGTTGGTACCATCCAACTTATCCTCAACAACCAACATACGGAATACATCACTGCTTTCAGCCATGGCGAGTGACTAAAATACCTTGATGCAGAAAATTGATTGTATCTCAAAAAGTTGAATGGAACTGCCCAGACGACTCTGCTAAACCTGTAGTAGACTTTGAGACGCTTATACTGGCGAATCGAAATAGGTATATACCTTTGGCACAAAAAGATGAAATAGCCTGCACAAGCATAGCGATAGTGTGTTCGGAGGCCGAAACGAGCTCAGATCGCAATTTTGGCACCGTAGAGCGAAGCAATTTTGATCTCTGAAACAGCTTGAGTATGCTCACCAAATTTCGTGCGAATCTGAGACTGCAACCGTTGATCGCCTCATAGAGAATCGAGTCTCGAAAAAGCATTAGAAGCTTCTATGATTGAAGTGAAGGAAATCCCATTAACTAGCGAGCCCTCATCCCACCTATAAACTATGATTCCAATGGTGCCTTCAGGCCCAATTATCTCACTAGAAGCTGAGCCTATTAATAACAAACCTAAGGAGATCATATAGCTAGACTCTCTCAATTATTCACCTCCACCCATAACCTTTGCCAAATCCATCGACCAAGGCTTAGCCCTTTATTCATCAATAACAACTTGTGTTCCTCCAAGTTCCTTCCTCAAATTGGGAATGAATCCCCACTTTTCATTAGCAGATCTTGCAAAAGTTGGTCAATATTTGATATAGGTGACATGAAAAATCCAAACCAGTTTGGAAGTGGAGAAGCAATATATGCACAAAGATTTTCAAGATAAATTAGAGATGGCTGAAGTAGATTTAGCTCCTCTCTAGGAGGAAGATATGAGATTTAGAGCACAAAGATTGCAGTTGTAGCACCAAGTGCGAGAAAAAGACAATGAGTTGGAAGCACTGAGTAGGGAGCTAGCTGAGAAGAATGAAGCCTTGACAAAAATCAGTTCGGTCTTAAAAGAACAAACTGAAAAGGCTAATGCATTGGAGAAAGGCTACATTGAGGTAACTGCCAAAGTTGTCCAATGGGAAGGTGAACTAGTAGGCACAAAGAAGGAACTATTTCAGAAGGCTCAAGAATTGACTGCAAAAATTGGAGTTACCATTTAGCTTAAAAGGGAATTGAATGCGACACAAAAAGAAGGCAAGATTACTTCAAAACTAATGAATTTCAAGTGCAACAATTTCACCGGATGGAAAATTTGCTCAATACTTAGAATGAGAAAGTGAAGAAGATTGAAGTGGATGCAAAAGAAAGCAAAGTCTAGTGTCGAGCAACACTCAAGAATGATGTTTATTTATAGGAATCCTTTTTGGTTGAATAGAGTAAACATATTATTGATCAGACAACTGTAGCTAGCTTATCCAACCCTCATGCATAGCTATTAGTGAAAAACATGTACAAAAGTTACTTAAGGCATTACAAAAGAAAATAAAGTGCAATTTTGAAGAAGCCCACACTATCTATATGCACATAATAGTTGGTGATGATTTTTTTGCTTAGGGTTTGACTCCATCATGTGTGCCTCTGTTAGGCCGACAATGTGATTATTTGTAAAATAAATATAATTTCAGTGAAGTGTTGTATTTGTCCAAACGTTCTAATCTTTTCCAAAGGATTAATACAATGAAATGTTACATATTCATGAGTTTGTATGGACCGGTTGACGCAGGAGGATCAAAGTGCTAATAGATTCCATCATACTATTCGGTATTTCCATGTTGCAATGCCTATTATTTGCATTGTTGTTATCATTTATCAAGTGCCCGATTAAGTTTGATTACTTGAAGAGATTAAGCATTGTGTTAATTTGGCAAAGTTTGAAGTTATCTGTTGGAAGTTATCTTGATGTTTAGAATTGTTAGCAATGTTGATCTATTATAATTTAATACACTAGTGTGGTGAATTATAATCATTGAAAGAGAAGCAGTGATCAGAGTTAAATGATAACCAATAACAAATTATTGGAAGTATCAAAATGGTGAGAAGGCTGCAGAAATTGATGTCTATATGAAAGATATAAGATTCTGGTGAAAGTTCTTTGGAATAAGTCTGTGTGAAGACCGATGTGGAAAAGTTCACTATTTGCAGATTAAGTATATGAACAACCACCCAAGAACACCTAGTTTAGTCATGCTCGATAAGAGAAGGCTAAGAAACATGTGTCTCATGGAAATGGCAAGGTGTATGGTCAAAAGTCAAGCTTTACCACATATCTTTTATCTTGAAGCTATTATGTGTGTAGCATATGTACTTAGCACGTGTCCCACCAAAGCATTGCAATCTATCACTCCGTATGAGGCTTCGCATGGTTTCAAGCCATCTATTGCTCATTTGTGTGTTGTTGGCTATCATATGTAAATTAGTAAAATATGATTAAAATTGTAATTACATGAATGAAATCGGGTGAATTCCATGATTACAAAGCGGTGTTTAGGAATATAATAAAGCTTTTTTGTATTCATAACCAAGTAGGCATTGTATTGTGGATATGTCGGATTGTATCTATGTAAGGATCTTGACCAAGATCTAGGTCAAGGTCTAGGTAGGGGAGCAAATGATGGTGATCATCTCTATAAGTTGATTATGTAATGAAAGACACTAGATTGTTGGATAAATTTATGTTGTCGTGATGATGTCAATGTGGTTGAGAGACTGTATGCAGAGTGGTGAGTGTTACCATGGTGTACTTCTTTGATTTCTATAACTCTCTAGATAACTTACAAGTAGTAGGAGCAAGAAAGTTTCTTCCATCTCTATGGTAGTGCTCTGTTCCTAAATCCCATTTGTTTCTTCTTTGATGTTGAAAAATGTGGTGACCATGATGTTCAGTGCACCTTCAGCACATTTTTGGTACCAAGTTGGGTGTTTTTGGTGGATACTAACTTCTATTTTTGGATGTTGGGACATGTTTGCTTGTATTTTTGGACTTTTAGTGATAGCAGTGCCTAATGATGACTATTGTTTTTTAGGGGAATGGAACCAATGCCTTGTACATGCTTTTGATAGAGAATACCCACCTATTGATAGTGATTTACATGAAAATTTTGTTTTGGGTAGCAAAAGCAATCCAATCACTGATGCTCATAAGAAGTTTGAATTGATTGAGAAGCTTAATTTTCTATCACAAAAACATTGCCCACTAAATAATTCTCAACCATTAAGGGAGTAGGCATTTGAAGCAAGAAATAAAAAATTATTGGGTACAAATTTAAGTTCTTGCTACAAAATCTTTAAATTCTCAATATGAAGCCTAATTTGATTAGCAAGCAAATGCAGTGGCTTACTGGCGAGTCACATAAGTGGTTGCCTAGTGCACCAATTTTACTAAGGAAATAATTAATCCATTGGCAAAGCTCCAATTTGTGAACATCCTTTTGTAGACACAACTACAATCTTAGGTGTCACCCAATGGCTATATCCCAATCTAATAGAAACCATAATTATACGAAGATAAGGTGGAAGAAATTGAATAAAGTGATAGGAAGGAGATGGTTGAACCACACCCTTGACAGATAAGAGATGGTTGAACTACACCCTAAGAGAGAGGATTAGGAAGTAATCCTCAACCATGGATTTTAGGGAAAGTGGTTAGCCCAACATATTCCTATCCAAAAGGTTGTGAGTTCAATTCCTTACATTGGTATCAGAGCCTAGGAAGTAGGCTTTGGAAAGGTGGATTGACCTAATGGTGTCTAAAAAAGGTGCTTGGGCATCCTCTATATGAAAGGGTACAAAGTTGCACATGTCGCTTTCACAAGTTAGCCTAACAAAGATTGAGGTGTATCTCTCAATCCGTAGGTCGGATTGAGGCATGTAAGATACGGTTGGAAAGATCTCAGAATGATATTTCCAAATATAATGAGATGCCTAGAAAATGTAAACTCCTTGGGAAACCATGCATGGAACTTGATTGAGGGTTCAAGTTACCAAACATGGGTGAGAACAAGGTTCAAGATTGAGCTTGACAACAAGGGCCCAAGACACCAAGGTTGCGAACAAGAAGGTTCAAGATGCCAAGGTTGAGAGCAAGGGTTCAAGAGACCAAGGTTGCAAACAAGGTTCAAGAAACCGTGTGAGGTTCAGGATAGCAATTCAAGGGTACCTAGGGAGCTCAAGGGGTTCATCATCAAGGCTAGAGGGATACAAGAGCAGATTATTGAGCACAATGATTGACCATGGGGGGAAGAATGGAATAAAGTGATAGGAAGGAGATGGTTGAACCACACCCTTGACAGATAAGAGATGGTTGAACTACATCCTAAGAGAGAGGATTAGGAAGTAATCTTCAACCATGGCTTTTAGGGCAAGTGGTTAGCCCATCACATTCCTATCCAAACGGTTGTGAGTTCAATTCCTTACAAGCCAACAATATATAAGAAAACATCGTGAGTTAAATAAAGAACTTACATGAAGAGTTCTGAGTGTGGAGACTCCATGAGTACTACAAAGGACAATGACATAAGTAGACTTTGATATCAATGTTTTGGCCATCTTGGATTTTCCATTCTCAAAGAGATGCAAAGAAAAGGGATGGGAGCACATTTGCCTACATTTTCACATTCGAAGGAACCATGTGAAGCTTGTATGATGGGCAAGCAGTAAAGGAAGGTATTTCCAAAAGAGAGTAGCAATCAAGCTTAGGCTCCTCTAGAGTTGGTACATGCTCATCCCTGTGGTAAAATATCTACTCTTGCTTTGGGAGGATCTATCTACTTTTTGATGATAGTTGATGCTTATAGTAGAAAGATGTGTGTGTACTTTATTTGGGAGAAGGTTGATGCATTCGAAAAATTTAAAATGTCGCACAAACTTGTTGGAAATGAAACACATAGAAAACTAAAGAAGCTTAATACCGATCGTGGAGATTTCTCATCACAAGAGTTCAACAACTACTTCAATGCTCATGGAATCAAGAGCCAGCTTACCACAATCCACATACCTCAACAAAATGGTGTTGTTGAGAGATGAAATAGGATAGTTTTTGAAATGGCGAGATGCATGCTGAAAGCTCAAGATATGCTTGATTCATTTTTGGCAAAAGCAAATATGAGTGTTTACATTTTGAATAGACACTACAAAAAGGCACTACATGACTTTACTGCTCAAGAAGCATGCTCTAGTAAAAAACCTTTAGTTATGCATTTTAGAATTTTTGGATAATTTTTATGCACATATACTTGAATCAACAAGAACTAATTTAGGATAAAAAAATAAAAAAACATATCTCTTCTTAGGATATAGTGAAGATTATAAAGCATATAGACTTTGGGTCCAAAGGCAAAGAAGATGATTATGAGCTGTGATGTGATATTTGATGAGCAACCACACCTAGTTGATAGCTGCAATAAAGTAAGTCTATGGTCTAAGGGTCCGACCAATTCTGACAGATCTGAGATCGGACACCGTTTGGCCATCCGTGGGTATGACCGAAGATCTCAAGTTTAGACTTACTAGGAGGTCTTGTGCTCTTGTGAACAAGTGATCCACTTAGCTTAGTGGTTAAGTCTCAAGGATGTGTAGGAGGGGGTCTTGGGTTCAATCCCCATGGGGGACATGGGGAGAGTGTTTTGCCCAAAGAGCTTTAGAACCTTCTAGAAGCATCCACTTGAATTAACTCTGGTTAACTGGGATACTTGGTGCACATGCAGTTACATGGCTGACACATGGATAGTTAGTATCCACCTGCCCAAGCCGGGAGTCTTGGAGAGAGCTATATATAGAGGCATTTGGTTGGGAGGAGAGTCATCTGTCTAGCATGTGGTGGTCATAATCCTTGCTCTCTTGCAATAGCAAAGGTAAACCCACTATCTGATCAATTGAAGAAATAAATCACCTTGTGCCTTCCCATAGACACATGAAGAGATCGAAGAGTAGACATCAGATAATGTCCTTCCTCCACTAAAAAGCCAACCGGTTGTTGCCATAGAGTGTAAGCCACTACCATAGTGGGCACAAGAGCTCTTTGATGATCATAACCCTGGTGTTCTAGAGTTAGATGGGTTGCATAGATCCAAGAGGATTGAGGAGCAACAAAGAGCCTCCCATCATATTGTCAATATGTCTCTTTTGGCTTATGGGATCAGTAAAGGAACCCACAACTATAGATGAGCAACTGAAAGGTGCCAAGTAGAGAGCAACAATGAAAGCTTGATTAGGATAGCATAATAGAGAATTACACTTGGGAATTGGTTGATATACCACCAAAGAAAAGGTAATGGGAAGTAAGTGAAGTTGGAAAGTGAAATACAAAGAATATGATGCTTTAGAGAAGTAAAAATCTTGGCTTGTTGCATAAGGTCTCTCACAAGTTTAAGGATTTGATGTCCAAGAGACATTCACATTAACAAATCGAATGACTACAATTCACACAATACTTGTAGTTGCTGCACATGAAAGTTGGTCTATATTCAAGATGGATATAAAATAAGGTTTTTTGAATGGATACCTCAAGGATGGGGTATATGTATCTTAATCACCAGGTTTTGAGGTGCCTCATTGAGAAGACAAGGTTTGTAGACTTAAGAAGGCAATTAATGGCCTTAAGCGAGCTCTAAGAGCTCGATACTAATAAATTGATAGTTGTTTCCAAAACCTAGAGTTTCAAAGAAGTACTTCTTATGTAAATTTGTATGTTATGAAAAAAAATAACCAATTAGTGATTGCCATCTTGTATGTAGATGATTTGATCACTATTGGAGATCATGCAGATTTAATCAAACAAACTCGTCATTGCTTGCGCAATGAGTTTGAGATGAAAGATCTTGGGCTATTTCATTATTGCCTTGGCATAGAAGTATGGTAAAAGGATGATGGGATTTTTGTGTCCCAACAAAAATATGCTTTAGAAATCCTTAAAGCTTTTGGAATGATTGAATACAAAGCCACTAGCATACCTATGTAGGTAGATCTTAAAATTTCAAGAGAAGATGATACACCAAAAGTAGATGCTAAGAAGTACAAAAAACTTGTTGAGAGTCTTATCTTTTTGTGTAACACTAGAACTGATAGCTACTATGCAGTTGCTGTATTGAGCATATTTTCTAACAAACCAAAAGAGATCCATTGGAATGGAGGCATGCGAATTCTAATGTAGACTATAGGAACCTTCGGTTTTGGTACTCTTTATACCACATGTGATAGACTTCAAGGGTATTGTGATTCAGATTTGGTTGGAGATTATGATTCTAGAAAATCATTTTCGATATGGTTTCTCACTTGGTTCAAGAATATTTTCTTGGGTACGTAGGAAACAACCAACTCTCACACTCTCCTCCATTGAATCAGAGTACAAAGAAGGTTTCTTTGCCTCTTATGAGGCAATATAGTTAAGGAGAATTCTTGCAGATCTTCTCTTTCCATCACAAATGGTGACTATACTTAAGTGTGATAATCAAAGTTGTATAGCTATTCCAAAGAACCCAATGTTTCATGCTCACACTAAGCATATAGAAGTACACTACCATTCCATTTGTGATCCAATTGAAGATGAAATTGTGGAGCTAGAATATTTCCCAACAAACACAAATTATGCTCGAATATTCACTAAAGTAGTTGGAAAAGAGCAACTCAACAGGGATCTTCAACAAATGGGCATAACACCTAGACCTACTTGATTTACCATTTTGCAAAAATTGAGGGGGGTGTTAGTATATGGCAAATGTCTACCCCTCATGATTTTATGCACTAATACACATTTTTTAAGGTGCCCATTATGCAAAGAAGCTAAGCATGCATTACTCTATTGTGGGAATCGCAAGTTACATGTTGGATGAAGGTCCAATTGGACCATCTAAAGTACTCTAAGGAAAGGGAGTTACTAGGGTCCCTAATTGTGCGGTTTGGGGCAATGGGGAGCACCCTCGACTAGGGGGTCCAAGGAGGTCAATGGGTCCCCTAACATGATGGTAAAGGGAATATTCGATGAGGATTACATGGGTCATGGCCACGCATGTTCTATCACCCATGTGTAGCCATCCACAAAAGGCCACATCTCTCCATTATCCTATATATAAATGATTTCTACACTACCCTAGACATCAAATTGAGCCAGTATACCTATTCCTTGGAAATGGGCACACTCTTGGGAATGGGATAGAGTGAGTAAGCATTAGAGGAGTGAATAGAGGCCCTCTGTATATGGCTTGATGGTTGAACTAGCTTAAGCTATGTATGGGGATTACATGGGTGGTGGTTGCCCATGTATAGCCTTCAGTGAAAGTCCATATATCTCCAATAGCCTATATATACATGACTTCTACACTACCCTAGATATCAAAATTTTCTAGTGTATCATTACCTTGTAGCTTTCTCTCTAGAGTTGTCAAGATCACCATTTAAGCTTTTCTATAAGAGTGCATGGGAGTATAATGCCATCATCTTTGTACTTGCTATTAGTAGTAACTATTGAAATTTTACCATATCTATTATCTTCTCTGCAATAGCTCCTATGTTCTTTTGTGTAACTACTTTTTTACAAAGCTCTATGAATATGGAGACTCCATGAGGAGATAGTGCGTACTCTTGGAAATAGGCTAGAGTGAATGAGCATTAGAGAAGTGAATAGACGCCCTCCTTATATGGAGTAGAGTGAAAATTTGGTTGCATGTGGGATATGTGTGCTAGTATGAGAAATATTGAGGCTTTGGAAAAAAGGGTGAAGCATGCAAATCTCAACAGCTTAGAACAATGGCTAAATCCAAACTTGGTTCTCCTTGGAATTAGCATTTGTATAGGGGAAACAAAAAAGCTACCATATGTTTTCTAGATCCTTTTGAATCCTCTACTGGCTTGGAACAAATAAGGGAGTAGATGATGGGGATCACCTCATAACTTGATTTTCTAATTAAAGATACTTGAGTGCTAGATAAAATTGTGTCAAACTGATGCTAGTGTGATTGAGAGAGAGTATGTCTAGAGTGAATTTTGAGTGTCCCCATGGTGTACAATTTATTTGCTTTCTATAAAATTTTAGACACTTGCAAAAAATAGGAAGAAGTAAGTCACTAACATATCTATGGTAATGCTCCATTCTCAAACCCCATCCTTGTTTTTTCTCTGATATTGAGAAAAAAAAATAGTTTGAACAACATAAGAAAATTTTATGATAAGGTAGTGAAATGTATCTTTTGGGTACAATTCTAAAAGAAAGGTTGTTGTCAATATCATCCATAGGATAAACATAAGAAACTAATGATAAGCCTATGAAATGTATTTTAATTGGGTACAATTTTGAAAGCAAAGGTTGTTGTCATGATGTTTTTAGAAGACGTGATTCAACCCTTACTTTCATGTACCAAGAAGACATCAATAAGCTCAAAGGATGCATATGAAACTCTTTTTTTATAGGTGGATAGTCAAATGCTACTCCTCACAATGTAATTTTTGAGGCTTTATAAGTTTCAAATTATGATGTGGATCATTCTATTTCTGATGTAGATTTACGTGATCACTTATTCATGAGAGAGATAACATTAGAGATCCAAAAAGTATGCTTAAATGGCTCGTGAAAAGTTTGAGAGATAGCTAGTTATATGCATCTTTGCCATATTGTACTCATTTAGGCTATTGTACTCATTTAGGCTCTTATAATGCTTCTTTTGCATTGAATTTTTATGCAATGGTCGCCTCTAGTCTTTATGATGCGAATGAGCATTTTTCTTTTTATAAAGCACATAGCTCAAAAATTTGGATGGCTACTGTGCAATAAAAAATATGATGTTATCATGAAGAATGGTAGATGGATTTATGTGATTTTCCTCCAACCATGCAAAAAGGCCATTGACACTAAGTCGGTGTACAAGTTGAAATGTAAGCCTCTGTGATACTTTATAGGTATAAGGTTAGGCTTGTTGCCAAATCATATGCTCAAGAAATAGGCACTCATTTTATGCGACCTTTATTCCCACATGCTAAATGACAGCGATTCATAGCACTTGTGCACTTTGACCCCATCATGGTTGGAATGTACATTAGTTGGACATAAAAAATATATTTTTGAATGGTGATTTACATGGAGGTGTATGTATTTCAACCCATGGTTTTGTGCAGAATGGAAATGAAAATAAGGTATACAGATTGAAAAGGGCATTGTATGGATTGAAGCAAGCACCACATGCTTGGTATGAAAAGATACATGCCTAATTCCTAGAACATGGATTTGAGAACAATCCAATCGAGAGCACCTTATATGTTAAGCATGCAGATGATATGCTTCTAGTCATTGTTCTATATGTTGATCATATGCTTGCAATAGTTCTAATGAGAAGAATATTTGAGGATGGTTTGCATGCCTCCTTTGAGATGTAAGATTTGGGGCATTTCAATCCTTATTTGGGCATTTACTTTGTGCAAGTTGATGGGGAATAACGTTTGCCTAAAAAATACATTGACACATTATTGATATCTGACTTGAAATTTCTAGACCTATTGCCATTCCTATGGAGAGTGGTTTATAGTTGAGTCTTCAAGATGATGGAGAAGCATTTGATGTTTTTCTCTATCATCAAGCTGTTGTATGCTTGATTGAATTATGCATAACACAAGCTAATAATCAATTTTCTTCCTCTTAGAAGACCACTTTTGTGCATAGACCATCTCTCAAGCATTGGTTGGTGGCTAAGGACATCTTTTTCTATTTGAGTGGTACTAAAAAATTTATATTGTTTTATGCCAAGGGGTGATTATAATGAGTAGATTTACATGATTTTTTGAACTTATATTAGGTTGATTGCAATGACATGTATGTACACAAGTGACTTTTTCTTCACGCATGGTAGCTCATGCATATCGTGGTTGAGCAAGAGGCAACCTACAATGGCTAATTCTAGTTGTGATGTTGAGTATAGGGTAGCTTTCACAGCTCTATTGAGAGTGTGGCTCATGCGATTTTTAGTTAATTTGGTTGTTAGTCATTCTTTTGTCACAAACATCTTTAGTAAGACTTAGAGTGCATTGGGAGTTGCACAAAACCATGAGCTCCATGCTTGCAAAAAACACATTGAGCTAGAATATCATTATTCAAGGCGATAATCTTTGTTGGAGAGGTCAATTTGTATTATATTCCCACATAGAATAATGTTGTAGACCTTTTCATAAGGATGTACCTAGGGAGAATTTTGAAGTTATTTGCACACATTTGCACTTACCTCCTTTTGTAAATTGATTTCACTCCATATAGCTTGGAACTTCCTTATACATGAGTGCCATCTCCTTTTCCATTGCATCATTCCCATGGGAAACTTGTAGATATATTTCGATAATGATAAGTATGAAAAGACTTAGGACTACTAGAACACTTTTTCCCTCTTTAGGAGTTTTTATTTATATGTCCATAACCTTAATATGGTACTTATCTTGTCTTCTACATTCACTAGTGATAGAGTAAGTTTGTTTTTCTCCAAGCTTCTTATTCTTACTCATGTTAGTTGTGTGCTTCCATAGTCCCCTCACTTGAAGACTCTCAAATCACAATCACAATGACTATGCAAAAAACTTTGTCTTTTTGTGCTAAGTTCTTTTTAGGTTTCTTTTTGCCAATACAAGTAGCCCAAATTCTGTTATAGTTCTAATAATTGAACTTAATAATTTCTAAGATTGAGGAGCTTGACATTTAAACATCACACACACTTCACAATGTCAAGACACTCTTTTCCATCTTTAGGAGCTTTTCCCTCTAACTTGTGTATATGATCATACCCAAAATGGGCTACTCATCTTTGTATATCTCCACACTTAGTAATGAATTATATGGTGTGGTTCCAAGATACTTCTCCTTAATTGTGTTATTTATGTGTTTTCTTTCTCCACAAACTCCAATAATTGGTATCACAGTAGGTCATTGCTTCTTAAGGTGCATCTTCAACACACCCTACTCATTTTCCCATATTTCATCAAAATTTTATGAGCATTACTAAGCTGAGAAATAATACAAGGTGAGCTCAGTAGGCAGGCGCAATAAAAAAGTTTCTTCAAGCTTCTTTTGTCTATCATATTAACTAGCATATCCATTGCATAAGAATCTTCATCCTTTGTGTTGATTTTTCTTAGTTTTTTGCATTCAAGTACAAGAACCTCAAAGTTTTCTATAGCTATTAAATAGGGCATTTATGTTCAATCTCTTTAATCAACATCCAATTTTCGTAGTCAAGGTATAATCACTAGCCATGGACAAGAGCAATGAAATATTTTGTATGTTGGCTCTTTAGGATAACATAGACGGTTTCAACTAGTAGTTGTGGCCATACATGATGCACCATACATTGGTTGGAAAATGACTGTGGGATATTGTGTAGGGTGTTGAAATATGTCATGTTGCAATTGCAAATACATCACACGTAGCTGATGCAAGTGATGCTAAGGGTGTTTCATGTTCTAAGTGTAGTGTGTTTCCTATTTTTAGCCATTTTGCAGGTTTTCTTTTTACCATGTTGAATGCACCATCAGAAGCCCCAACCATGATACAACTTTTATAGAAGATGATGATGAGGAAGATGCATGGGTGAAGCAACTTATGAGAGAGAAAGAAAAGTGACCCTCATATGAGATGATATGGGATAATCCACCCTTCCTATGCAACCTCTTGTATATTCTAGTCCTTGTAGATGAAGAACTCTCTCCACCAATCCTTTCACATCTACTTTTCCTACTAAAGTACTGGATATGGATGCAATGCCCTCTTTCCACACATCCATGTCTAAGGTTCTCATCTTAGAATAATGTAATATTTCCTTTCCTTCGTTCCATATTTTCATAAAAATAGGCTTGGAAGGCATATGAAAATGATTTTCTCATGGTTGATCCCACTAGCCCTTATGTACTTTGTGCATAATCATCTACATGTTTTTTTTCCCATATCCTTCCCTTTAAGAAGAGTTTTGGGAAGGAAAATCAAAATATGGGTTTCACGTCTAGCAACAAAGCATGTAGATGATTTCCAAGTCTTGAAAGCCTCTAGAATCCATTGACGAGAAGTGGAAATCACCTATAAATTTAGTTAGATATAGTTTACTTGCTTAAATTGTTCTAACTGTATGACTTATACACACATGTATTTTTTGTATAGGGATCACCCAAAGCCGAACCACGTTCATTGGTTTTATTTTAAAATGAGGGGCCAAGTAATGCCTACCTCAAACATTTCGTGTGCTATTAGATAAGGAGGTAAATAGTGTCCGCCTCCAACAATGTATTTGGGTGAGGGAACATGTGTTTTATACGGGACGAGCATGGGTGGGTGCACGTACATAACACTCACCATTATTTTCATTTTTCTTCACATAGATTCACAATTTCTGCATAGGGATACTCATATGTGAAAAGTATATTATGCATATCAAAAGGAGTAAGTCCACTCTTACTATAATAGTTGAGAAAAAAATAAAAGTAAAAGCTCTCATAAGGGTAAGCATGCTTTATGTTTGGATTCATTCCAAGATGGGTTCAATGCTAAACATAAATGTAAAACTTGGTAGTGATCGCAATCATCCAACCCTCCTAAAGGTTGTCATACTTTAAGAAAAAAACACCCTAATGTCTAATGGGACTAAAGAAGGAAAGATAATTCATTCTCTCATGTGTATAGAATTTTCCTATACCAAATCTTCATAAACAATTGATGAGCTAGAGCCTTGGAAATAATGTTATGAAGTTATGTGGCAATTGTTTGAAAGATATTTTAAGAGTTTGGAAAGAAAACTTTTAAGAGTTAAGGTGTCACTAATCACATAAAGTTAGGTATAAGAGCTGGAAGGTAAATACTAAGCAGTTGTAACCTAAAAATGCAACAAAAATCCATGGAATTGCAAGAAAAGAAGAAATTATGAAATAGCATGCACTAATGAAACCTTTATATGGTCCATGATATCATATTCCATCGAATTATATTTTAATTTACCCTTGTAGATAAGGATGAAAACACCTATCAGAATTGGCGTTGACGAATGAAAAGTCATTGGTCATCCATCGCATGAATTTTCAAAGAATTTCTCAAGGGGCACAAATTAGATGATGAAGATGACAATTCTATCATATAAATGATAACCATGCCTAGAAATGTTGAAAAGAAGTTGATCTTTAGAAAAAATCAAATCCATGGAAAGTATTAGGAAGATCACATTTGTAAGGGTTATACATAACAGGAATTCTGTTATCAAGATCTTGCTCACACACACGCAGAGGTTACGAATGCAAAAAAGAGACAGAAAAATAGAGACGCCAAGAGATGAGACCGAACGCAGTATTGGGTGCAATCGCCCCCCATGCACTCTGTTTCGATAGTCCACAGAGTTCATGTATTTATAGGAATGTTTGATTACGTCGAAAAGGGTGGTTACATGAGAGCGGCTTTGAAAAGCATGCATGCAAGTAAAAGTTGGTGACTTTTGTAGAAAGCCTTTGCTTTTAATATAAAAAATTACGGTCTACAATGACCCTTATTATAACCATTACTTTTCTAACTATTTCTAACAATAGAACCTTTCACGCGGGTTTATTTACAAACTAAATTATAAATCAAACTTATTGATGTCCGCCCTAAAGTCGGATTATTGATGTCCGCCCTTTCATACTTTCACGCCCTCACGAACCTTCAACTACTATATCAAAAACACCAAAACACATTAATACATTAATAGATTAACACTCCAACAATGCATTGTTCAACATATTCCATAACTTATAACATGCCCCTCAGTTGAAAAAGCAACTGACCTCAATTGACAAAAGAAAAATAAACATGGATGGCCAGTCACATGTTCCATCACTGAACAAAAAATACGCATGTTCCATGTAAAATAGATGCATGGAAATGTTCATGGAGGCATTAAATTATTAAAATTACTATGAGGTGCTGACATAGCCTTAAATAAGTCAATATTCTAATTCATTTTCAAAAGTATATCTAAAGTATGATCCTACATACTAAATTCTATGTGTAAATGCATTATGTATAATCAAAGAAAACTAGATTAGCGAAAAGACTATTGTCGTTGATGTGGCTGTTGCAAACTGATCCTCTTGATAATCGTTTGGTACTCATTCTCCACATCATGAGTAAAGGAAATAGCTTCATGAAGCGATGTAGGTCGGCATGAGCGAAGCTTTGCTTGAATTTCCTTCTACCAATACATTCACAACCTATACGGACCGGTTCTACCAATACTTAGTATCTCTTCGCTTGCTTGAAGATGTTTCAGATGATATTATGAAGAAAAAGTATAACAATGGTTTAGAGAAGGAAAATTCAAGCAAAGCTTCACTCATGCCGACCTACATCGCTTCATCAGTCTATTGCCTTTACTTATGATGCAGAGAAGATGAGTACCAAACGATTATCAACAGGATCAGTTTGCAATAGCCACATCAACAAGAATAGTCTTTTCGCTAGTCTATTTTTCTTTGATTATATGTAATGCATTAACACATAGAATTGAGAATGTAGGATCATACTTTAGATATAATTTTGAAAATGAATTAGAATATTGACTTATTTAAGGCTATATCACCACCTCATAGATAATTTTAATAATTTAACGCCTCCATGAGCATTTCCATGCATGTGTTTTACATGGAACATGCTTATTTTTTGTTCACTGATGGAACATGTGACTGGCCATCCATGTTTATTTTTCTTTTATCAACTGAGGTCAATTGCTTTTTCAATTGGAGGGCATGTTATAAATTATGGAATATGTTGAACAATGCATTTTTGGAGCGTTAATTTATTAATGTATTAATGTGTTTTGGTGTTTTTGATATAGCAGCTGAAGGTTTTTGATGGCATAAAAGCATGAAAGGGCGGACATCAATAATCCAACTTCAGCGTGGACATAAATAAATCCAATTTATAATTTAGTTTGTAAATAAATCAGCATAGAAGGTTCTATTGTTAGAGATAGTTAGAAAAGTAGTGGTTAGAATAAGGGTCATTGTAGACCGCAATTTTTGATATTAAAAGCAAAGGATTTCTACAAAAGTCACCAACTTTTACTTTCACACATGATTTTTGAAGCCGCTCTCATATAACCACTCTTTTTGACGTAATCAAAAATTCCTTTAAATACATGCACTCTATGGACTATCAAAACAGAGTGCATGGGGGGAGATCACACCCAATACTGCATTCGGTCTCCTCTCTTGGCGTCTCTATTTTTTTGTGTGTTTTCTACATTTGTAACCTCTGTGTGTGTGAGCAAGATCCTAATAATATTTTCCATGTTAAAAGAATAGACTATATTGGTTCCATTTGGTTAAAATACCCTTCTCACAAGACAAGTGGCTATGATTCATACCTTTCAAGAAGATAAGATCCCTATGGATAATATTTCTGATATATTTTTGTAGTAATGTTGCTAAACACTCCTAGGACCCTCGCTAGATTTGTTTCCCTCTTTAGGAGGTTTTTCCTCCTCACTTTTCATATATGCCTATAACCCTACGAGGTTTCTTATCTTTTGTACATTCACTTGATAATATACGTTATCTTTGTGTTGTTCTATAAGCTTCTTCCTCTTCCTTTTGCTATTTGTGCATTTTTGTAGTCCTTGAACTCCAACAATTGGTATCAAGGCAAGTCACCACTTTCTTTAGTGCATCATTGACACCCTTCTACTCATAGTCTTAGAATCGCACAAAAATTGGTAAGCATACTTGGGGTCATTAGGAGTTCAAGAGTGCTTCATGATATGGGATTTAAATTTTGATTTGATCTTTTCTCAACCTCTGGATGCACTATTGGAGTGATTATGTATACAATTTTGTCCTTTTGTGCAAAACATATATATAGTTTTTTGTAGATCAATAAAACTACCCTCAAAGTCTACTACAAGATTAGTGGAGCTCAATTGGGTATTTTTCTTCACCTTTTTTGATATAGAGTAATATTTTTTCATTAAGGTATACAATCACTAGCCATGGTTGAAAGAAATGATGTATTTTGTATGTTGGCTATTGAGGATAAGTTGGGTAGTTCTAATAACCCAACGTGGGCATACATGATGTGTCATGTATTGGTAGCATAAGTCTTATGGAATATTGTGAAAGGTGTTGAAATACATCCTCCTACACTTGCAAATACAATGAAAACAAGTGATGTAGGTGTTGTTGAAGAGGATGATCTTCAACTTCTTGGTCCTTTTGTGGCTCCTGTTACACCTACTATAGGGAAGTTTTGATGGGATTGTAGAGATGCAGAAGCACATGCATTGATAGCTTTCTCTATTTAAATGTGCCATCATCTCTAACAACTAGTCATGCAAAATAGCAAAATATGTTTGGCATACTAAAACACTATAACTGGCAAGAAGTTAGGCTCCTGTTGGTTACATCTAAAAGTACTTGGAGAGTGAGCATATGAATGAAGGAGATTCAATAGAAACTTTCTGACAAAGATCAAGGATTTGAAAGAGAAGTTGATTTCTTCTAATGAAATCTTGCCAGATACTAATTGCACAAAGTGTTCTTAATGGTCTTCCAGATTCTTATCAGACTTTTGCTTCTACTCTTTGATTGATGATGAAATCCAATAGGCTTAAGCTTTGATGATTTACTCTCTAGTTTGCTTTAGAAAGATTAATCTAGGCAAACAATCCAATAATGCATCTTGCATATCAAGCTCGTTTAGCTAGTCAGAAGGGAAAAGGTAAATGGAGCTCATATACCTGTAGGCAAAAATCTACTAATGTTTCACATTCGAAGAAGGAAGATAAAAATGACTAGAAAATAAGAAATAAAAAATAGTTTTGAAAGTATTATTGTGCAGGGTTTCAAGTTGTTCTATTTTTTGCATGTACCTACACTATGCAAAGGAATAATGAGAGGCATGAAACTTCATCATTTGTGACTTGCTCATCATAAATATGATAAGAAACAAGAGGTGACTTCTTGCTTTTGAGACTCTATAAGAGGTATTTGAGATGTTTGCTTTATCTCCTCTAGTTTTGCATTAATGAAAGCTGAAAAGAGGTTCTAAGAAATAGAACAAGCTAGATGAGTGCTTTAGGTCCTGCATCTAAGTTGAGGGTAGGTGTACAACATATAACACTATGAATGGTGACGAATGTGGGAAAACTATCCAAGACGAGTAATTATCTCCCAAACTCTTCTTAGGCCTAGGAATACTAATCATTTGGAAATGATAAAATTCACAAGGTTAATATTGACATTTGCAGTATAATATTGTACTTCATGAGTAATCCATACATCATGCATTTGTGTTTTTTATCTCTGCAATATAGTGGTACGTGTGGCAATCAATGCTCAAAGGAAAAATCTACTTTGGCATTGTCTGCCTTGTAGTCTGATAGAGAGAAAGCATCATATTACAAATCAATTATCAATCCACTATGCCTCTATTGCTCACTTAGTACAAAAATGATCTTTGTCATTCTCATGTACAATGGAAGCATGTGCACACCTCGGTTCCATTTCTTCCTACACATTGGAATATGCCTCCTCATTCTGTATCTAAGAGACAAAGATAAATATTTTGCCATTGTACCTGCTATCATTATCGTTACTACAATCCAACTCGTTATATAGGATAGCTATGGATAAAAAACTCAATTATCAATGAATTCTCATAAATTGCAGTTCCTTGCTTAGTGCGAAAGCAAGAAAAGCTCTTGTTGCTTAAGAAGTATGTACACAACCATCTATTAAAGACGAGGAGGTACAACCACCGAAAACTATAGTGCAAAGAAAAGAAGAGAATCAATTCTAGTCCATGTATGTGATACAAAGTCCATGTATGTTCGCGGATCCGCTCTGAGGGTTCGAGGGTGTTCTGCTCCGCGGCGCTCGCGGGTCGGCATTCTCTCCTCTCCTCCCCCTTCCGTGGGGGAGGAGCATCCTTTGCGTTCGCGTTTCCACCTTCTTGATACTGCATGGCCCCGTTTGAAGCCCTAAGAAATGGGTTATCGTTTCTGGGTGAAGGGCGAAATGTATGTTTGCTACAGTCCAATGCTCACTCTGTAAGCCCTAGGATTGTCAAGGTAGAAGGGAGCGCATCTGCTGAGTTCGTTCCTGGTTTGACCAATTTCCCTGTGTATACGAAGCAGAGCAGCGCAGAGAAGCACTCTCTGACGAAAACCTATGCTGATTTGGCTAGGGCAAGGGCCAAGCTCGATGAAGCCTTCGTCGACATTCAACACTTTACTGGTAATAACAATCCTGCTCCCTCTCCCAACAAGGGGAAAGGTAAGTTCTCTGACAGCCCTCATGAAATTTTTTTTGATAACTTGCCCACCGAAGAGGACGAGGTTGCTTTGGTCATTGAAAAGTCTTCACTGGACAACTGGCATGAGCACCTCACAGATAGAGTGGTCATAGGTTTGTGTCACGGTCCTAGGCCTGCCCAAGACTCTTTAAAAAACTGGATTAAACATCACTGGGAAGCAAGAGGCCTAATGGTTAAACACATCCGATACTGCCCGAATAACTACTTCCTCTTCTTTTTTGAAGATGCTAATAGTGCTCTTCAAGTCATTAGTGAAGGCCAGTGGTTAATCAGAAATGTCCCAGTGTCTTTCTTTAAATGGTATATTGGGTTTAACCCTAAGGCCCTAAGCCAACAAAAATCCTTGTGTGGGTAGAGTTCCCTGAACTTCCCATAGATTTCTATCCTTGGGTGGAGAGCTTAGGGAAGTTGGTTGGCAAAGTCCTCGGTCAAAAAAGTAGAAATAGTATTATCAATCCGAGATGGGACCCCCAAGTGTTAATAGAAGTGGACATCGCCTCTGAAATCAAGCCCTATATTGTTATCAAAGACTCAAATGGTAAAAAACTCCACACCCAAAAGGTGTTGTACAGAAATATCCCCAACGCTTGTTATAACTGTTACAAGCAAGGCCATATCATCAAAGATTGTCCTTTACTGCAGGTGCAGAAACAATCTGTGAGTGAAGACTCAAATAAGAATCTTGGCAACTATGTGACCAAGAGTAGTGCCCCTCCCGCTAAGAAAGCGCTAAATAAAGGAAAAAAAAAGTGACTAATAATGATAATATGTTTGGTGTCCTTTTAGAAGAAGTGCACAACCCCTTTGAGGATAGTAGCTCAAGCCCCAAAGAGAACATCAACCCTATCAAAAATGTTGAAGAATCAACCAAAGTAGCTGCTGGAGATTCCAAGGACAACCAGGGTAAGCTAGAAAACGGTTGGTCCCTGGTAGGAAAAAAAAACAAAGTTATCGATTTGTCTACCCAAAAAGATCTGAAAGGAAAGCTTTCGATTGACCCCATCCCTATGCTGGAAAATCTTGAGAATACTAATCTTTTTGTTAAGATTTTCAGGCAGGAACTTGATGCTATGGACCATGACAAACTGGAAACTATGGACAATGAAATGGTCAATGAGGAAGCTTTGCCTTTGATACATGACACAGACTTGCCAACTCAGCTGGCATCTTCAAGTAAACCAAGAAAGAAAGATTCTGTGAGATCTTCTATGGTAAAGTCTACTAAGAATAGTAGGAAATGAAATTTTTAGTTGGTTTGATGTATAATCTTTCCATTCTTTCCATAAATATGAAGGGGCTTACAGATCCTGTAAGACCTAAGATGATCAATAGATGGATTATGTCTCTGCATAGTCTTCCTGACGTTATTTGCCTGCAGGAGGTTAAAATTGGTGGTGACTCCTTGAAAGTTAAGCTCAATATTCTATCTAATAAATTCTTCTGGTTTTCCACTAATCATCAAGAAAATAAGGGTGGTGCAGTGATCGGTCTCAGCAAATCCCTATCCCCCTTCTTGGTTGATATGTCCTCTAGCTGCACCAATCAATGGTGTTGCTTCAGGCTGGGTAACCCCTATAACCTCTCTATCATTTCTGTTTATGTTGCTAATAAAAGTTTGATTAGAAAATCCTGTTGGGATAGGATCTATCAAATTCAAGGTCCCTCCATCATGATTGGAGATTTTAACATTGTCACTTGTATCAAAGACAGGTGGGAAGGTAAAGGTAATATCATTTTTGGTTCTGAAAAGAATGCTTGGAAAGAGTTATGTAACCTGCATGGCTTTGTGGATGCTTCTAAAAATTCTGGTTTTACCTGGTCCAACAATCATTCTGGTGCTTCTTACACGGCTGCTAGATTAGACAGATGCTATGTCAACAATAATATTTTGCAAAAAAGTTGGGAGGTTAGTGCTCATATTGATCATTCCCTCCTGATGTCTGACCATAAACCCCTTATTGTCACCATTAGAACGGGTAACCCCTCCTTTAAGTCTGGTTGGCCTCATCTTGATGTTAACCTTCTCAAGCTCCCCTGCATTAGAACTGAGACGAAAATGATTTTTCTCCACCATTTTAAAAGCACTAGATCTCCTGGTCTGGCCTGGGAAAAAGCGGTTAAAGATGTTCAGGTTTTATTTACCCACTTTAAGCAAAAAGCTAAAGAGTGTAGAGCTAAAAGATATAGAGCTATTGTTGATAAGCTTAAAGCTCTAGATGTTACTTCTCAAGAGTATCAAAGGTTACAATTGAGATTGTGCAAGGAAAGTTATCTTGAAGCTAGCTACTCTCTTGCCTCATCAAAAGAATTTTGGAGTGAGAAAATGGACAGGAACAACAAACATATGTTCTCTCTCTTGAAAAAAAACAAAGTCACGGACTTCATTCCCAATTTGAAAAAGAAAGAAGGTGGTCACACTTTAAATATTGAAGAGACTCTTCAGGAGGCTAAAAGCTTCTTTATGAATGTTTTCTCTGGTACTCCCAAGTGGGGGGGAGGACATCCAGAGGGCCAGGACTACTATTGCTCTAAAAAGGAAAAAAATGATTCCTGAAAGCCTGGTTCCCATCCTGGACCTGCCCCTCACTGCCGGTGAGATCAAAGAAACCATTTATAAATTGAAACCCTGTAAGTCTCCGGGATTTGATGGATTGCCAAATGAATTCTTCATATTGCTATGTGAATTTCTTACTCCTTATATTCTCTTGGTGGGAAGAGGCTTCTAGCAAAGGATTTCTCCCTTGTCACATTAACACTGGAGTTATAAGACTTATTCACAAAAGGGGAAGTAAAGATGACCTCAACAATTGGAGACCTATCACTTGTCTTAACACCATCTACAAGATTATAGCTTCTACCATAGCCAGAAGACTTAGTCCCATGATGAAACACTTTATCCTCCCTGAACAAAAAGGTTTCATCAAAGGTAGATACATCCTTGATGCTATTATTTCTCTTTGGGAAGGTATAGACAATGCTAAAGACTTGGGCCAAAGTTTTTATTTCTTTAAGATTGACTTTGATAAGGCTTATGATAGAATTGAATGGGATTTTATTCTCCAATCTCTTCAAGACCTGCGAGCTGGCAAAAGACTCATCAGAAATATTAGCACTCTCTTTGGCAATGCTTGTTCTAGGGTTGCCATCAATGGCCATATCTCTGATCCTTTTACTCTTAGTAGATCCATCAGACAAGGCTGCCCTCTTGCTCCCTTGCTCTTTGCAATTGCTAGTGATGCTTTAGGTTGGCTTGTTAAAGATGCTATGAACAATGGTACTATAAAAGGAATCAATGTGCTTAACTCCCCTTCCCCTCTTGGGCTCCAAATGTTTGCTGATGATACTAATGTTATTCTAAATGCTGATGATCTTTCTGTAAACAAATTTCTGAAATGTTTAGAGATTTTTTGTCTTGCTAGTGGTTCCAAAGTTAACCATTCCAAAACTGGATTTAAAGCTTCTAATGAAACTATTCCTGAATGTGTTTCTAGACTTGGATGCAACATTATCAAAGATGGAGAGATCTCTAGATTGTTGGGGATTCCCATGGGTTTCCAGATTTCTTTTGCTCAAAGGTGGGAATGGGTGGTGGAAAGGTTTAAAAAACACTTTCTGTACTGGTATGATACTAACAGTTCCCTCCCTCATAGAACTTTTGTTCTCAATCATTACATCCTTCCTAAATTGGTCTATTTTCTGGCTTGTTGGTCTCCTTCTAATAAGCAACTTGGACAGGTTATCTGTTTAGCCAGGAACTTCTTATGGGGAAGTAAGTCTGATAAAAAAAAGTCCCCAAGGTGGCTTGGAAAGTGTGCTGTCTCCCTAAACATCAAGGTGGATTGGGCATTATTAATCCTGTGAAAATGGCAGACAACTTGGCTTCTAAATGGATTTTGAGATGTATTGACTGTAATGATGTCTGGGCCTGTCTTCTGAAAAGAAATACTTCTAGATTTTGTCTTCCTGACTACAGGGCCTGGACGAATCTCAACCTTTGGGACATTATAACTTCCCCACATCCCATCACCCCCTTTGGTAGTCCCTTAGTGTGTTGAATGTGGCAGGCCTGGTTCAAAGCTAAGAACTCTTTTAAACTCCCTAACGAACTTGCCTGTTCTCTTCAATTTTATTTGCAAGAGTCTCCATGGTTGGGCTGGCTTGCTTACTGTGAAGAAAACAGGCTAACAATCAAGCAACACAAATGCCACAAAGCTGGAATCACTACTTGGAACAATTACATATGTGGAGTAAGGGTAAGGACTGCACAAGAAGTCTTTTCTAGCACTAATCTGTCTCTGTCTTGCTTTCAGGTAATTCAAAAACACAGAAACATGCTGCTGGAAAAGATGGACAGGTGGCATAGGAAAAAGGTTGACCTGGTGGATATTGCTAATGTCATTTTCAAACAGTTCAAACATGACAAAGGGTCTGCTGCTCAAATCCTGAAAAAGCTCAACTCTAGGTGGCAGGTGAATTGGTCTACACACCAGTGGACTTACAGATTTAAAGCTCTGTGGGCTCTTCCAGATTGCAGCAAGCATTCATTTCTCCAGTGGAGGATGCTGCACCATGGCCTTTGGACTGGTCATAAAGTCAGGAAAATTTTTAATAGTGGTGGGTCCTGTATATTTTGTGGCCTTGTGGAGGATGTTTCACACCTCTTCTTTGAATGCCATCATGCCAAAAAATTCTGGTCTGCTATGGAGAAGTATCTGCTAGTGAATGGTCTCCCCAAACTTAGTAAAATGGAGGTGATTCTTGGTTGCTGTAAACACTTGGATATTCTGCTGTGGAATATTTGGAGGGGCTATATTCTTTGGAACATATGGCTCAGTAGGAATGAGGCTACCCTTGGTAGCAGAAAAAGGAACTACCTCATCACTTTGCCTGTTATTCTGAAAAATGCTTCTCTATCTTGTATTAGGAGAATCAGAGATGCTTCTTGTAATAACTATGATGTCTACAAGATTTTGTCTGAAAATTCTCCCTCTAGATGGAAAAAACAGTTAGCTGAACAATACTCTTGTAAAAGGTTGGACATGTATTTCTCCTTGTAATTTGTCCTCTGGGTCAGGTGTCTCCTGCCCAAGGCACACTGTATACGGCCACCATTAATACAAATTTTCCTTGTTCTTTCAAAAAAAAAAAAAAAAGTTTGTTTTGTGGAAAGAAGAAGCTTCTTCAATGCTATAAGAAAAGAGAAAGAAGATTAATAGGAGAGAAACTCTGTTTGATAGTCGAGTGATAGAAATGAGCTTGGAAACCAAGATTGAACGGGAGATGCCTTTTGAAACTCAGATAAGAGCCTCTACAATCAGTAGTAGTATGGTCTTTGTTCTTCATTCATGATATAAGACAAAGACCTTATCGAAAAAAAAGCTTGATCTATTTCTTGCTACTGCATAAGGCATGATCCAAGTCAAAGAAAATGAATGAGGGCGGAAGGAGCTTGATGTGGCTTGAAAAAGACAAAGAAAGGATTGAGTTGTGATGGCAGGTTCCAATAGATGAGCTATACACAATACATTGGATCACCATCGTTTGATGCCATTCTCGTCGAGTGAGAGAAAGGAAGGGAGGGAGGGAGGGAAGGGGGAGGGGGGAGGGGGAGAGAGAGAGAGAGAGAGAGAGAGAGAGAGAGAGAGAGAGAGAGAGAGAGAGAGAGAGAGAGAGAGAGAGAGAGAGAGAGAGAGAGAGAGAGAGAGAGAGAGAGAGAGAGAGAGAGAGATACCCGGATCTTGCTCATGCGCACACTAAGGTTATGGATGCAAAAAACACACAGAAAAATAGACATGCCAGGAGACGAAATAAAACGCAGTATTGGGTGTGATCTCCCCCCGTGCACTCTGTTTCAATGGTCCACAGAGTGCACGTATTTATAGGATTTTTTGATTATGTCCAAAAGAGTGGTTACATGAGAGCGGCTTCGAAAAGCATGCGTAAAAGTAAAAGTGGTAACTTTTGTAGTAGGCATTTGCTTTTAATATCAAAAATTACGGTCTACAATGACCCTTATTCTGACCACTACTTTACTAGCTATTTGTAACAATAGAACCCTCTAGGCGGGTTTATTTACAAACTATATACATTATAAATTGGATTATTGATGTCCTCCCTTTCACGCCTTTCATGCTCCTCACGAACCTTCAGCTGCTATATCAAAAATACCAAAACACATTAATACATTAATAAATCAACATTCAACAATTCCTTCTTCAACATATTCCATAAGTCATAACATGCTTCTTAGTTGGAAAAGCAACTAGCCTTAGTTGATAAAATAAAAAATAAATATGGATGGCCAATTTCGTGTTCCATCACGGAACAAAAATAAGCATGTCCCATGTAAAAACACATTCATGGAAATGTTCATGGAGACATTAAATTATTAAGATTATCTATGAGGTGCTGACATACTCTCGAAATAATTCAATAAAAGAAAGAATATTACTAACTATTCAAAATGTTTTTTATTTCAATCATTCACAGTGTAGAATATGCTCAAAATATTCTAGTTTATTTTGGGAAGTGTGACTAAAGTATGCTCCTACATACTAAATTCTATATGTAAATACATCACATATAATAATAAAAAAACTAGTGAAAAGGTTGTTGTTACTGATGTGGCTGTTGCAAGTTGATCATTTTGATAATTGTTTGGTACTCTTTATCCACATCATGAGCAAAGGCAATAGCTTCATGAAGCATTGTAGGTTGGCATGAGTGAAGCTTTTCTTGAAGCTCCTTCTCTAAACCATCGTTGTACTTCTTCTTCATAGTATCACCAGAAACATCTTCAAAACAGTGGAAAAATACTACATATTAGTAGAACTGATGCATATAGGTTGTAAAAGTATCTCCTTCCATCCATGTAAATGTAGCCCATAATCATCAAACATATAGATTGATCTTTGGGGGTAGAAAAGACTCCTTCACTTTATCTTGGAAAGCCTTCCATGTGGTTGGATAATCTGCGCTATGACAAAGATCATTCCACCAAAACTAAGCTTTTCATACTAAATAGTTAGTGGCAAATTTGATTTTTTCACTTTCAACATATGTTTCATGATTATAAAAATCATCAAACTCTGATAACCATGAAAGGAATAAAGGGCCATCCTTATGGCCATCAGACCATAGAAACTGGTAATTTTTAACACTAATCTTGGAATGCCTGCCATCCGATTGGGCAGAGACAATAGCTTTGACCACCCTTGTAAGGTTATCTTCATGAGTTTGCATCTTCTCGAGTACTTTGTCGTGTTGTTGGATCTCATTCTAAGCACCTCGAAGTTCATGCCGCAAGAGCTCTAGTTGTTGTTGGAGTGTCGCCTCAGGTAGAGGTTAATTACCAAAATCCTCCATGGTGTTCGAAGGGCCCATGAGTATGAAGAGAAAAAAACCCTCTTGCTATGGACTTTCCTTGCTCTCAACCTTAGTTTCTTGAATCTAATTCTCATCCATGCAAGTAGATTGGATCCTAAATCTAGTGCTTCCCTCTCAAGATGTACCCTGGGAAAATGTACCCTAGCAGGATGTACCCTAGAAGGATGTACCGTGGCATGATGTACCGTGATAGGATGTACCCTGTTTGGATGTACCCTGATGAAATCTACCCTGACAGGATTTACCTTGAGATGCACCACGTCGTACCGCACCTTCTTGCCCAAGCCTACTTGAAAAGGTAAGAAAGAGATGCAAGTTGTGTTAAATATAAGAAAAGAGAACTAGAGTGAGAACACAAAGAGATAGTGTAGTGGTAAAACACTTACCCTTGTGTGAGTGAGGTTGTGGGTTCGAATCCTTGCACCTTGGTGAATATAAAACTCCTTATTGCCACTCATAAATTAAAATTGGTTCATGCATAGCCAACGGTTGCCAATGGTCGCCATGGAAGCCTTGGGTGCCAAAGATGCCAAAGTAATGCCTTAGTTATGCCTTAACTTATGCCTAAGTTCTATGTCTTAGTCTACATATTGGAGTAAGCCAAAGGAGTAAACATAGGTGTAAATGTAGGTTCAAATGCTATCATATTTGTTTCTCTTAATGTTGTGAGTTTAACTATAGCTTCTTCTATTAGGTTCCTTCCTTTTTCCAATTCAAGGATTCATAATGCTAGAAGATCCTCTCTTGGCATCCCATCTTCCAAGCACAATGAAGTCCATGCTAGAGCATGTGACTCGGTTGAGAGTATAGGTTTCTAACAATACATTAGTTCTACTGGAACATTTCTAATAGTCCTTGTGCACGTCATCCAATCTGCCCACAAGGAAAAAGGAAGAAACTTCGGCCAATTCTTGATTTTTCCTTCGTAGGCTTTAGCCAAGGCTTTAATGATTGGAGGATGTCCACATTCAATTTTCCAATGGGCTTCTAGATTATATCTTGTGGTCAGTGATAGTTGAATATCATTATTTTCAAAGAAATCCTTTGCTTTGTGAGCATCAAGATCACCTTATAAGCAACCATCTTTTCAACATATCCAAACCTACAAATTAAATCTTCTAATAGAAACTCAGATACATTACTTGTGCTTTTTGTTCTCATAGCTCTTCCTTCAGCATGTTTTGTCAAATCTTCTCTTGTGAGCACAATGTATAACATCTGTTATATCCCTAAAGCCATTGTTGAAAGAACTTGGAGAAGCTTGTAGGAGGTAGAAAAGTGAGTTTCGAAGTGACGAAGTTTGGTCTAGACAACTAGCACAAGACCAACCCTTGAGCTTATGGAGACTCAAATAGAATTTATAGGCATGTGATAAGTGTAAAGAAATGAAGTACATACTTTGGAGCATCAAGAAGAAAGAGTCGATACAAAATAGATAGGTTGGCGCATCGACTAGCTCAATAAACTTACTATCTATGGATGCGACAATGAACTTCAAATGCTCATAGCAACCAAGGTGATTTAAATTAGAAAAAATCCTTTTATGGGAGTGATAAACATAGGGTTGAGCATATATAATGCACAAAAGTATAAGGAATAAGCAAAATATGCTATAGGAATGAATTAGATACTCAACGGTGGTACCTCCTATTTTTCAAGATTATGTAGAGATTGACCCCGAGACAGAAAAATATCAATCATTTTTATTTAATTCATTATGTTTTGTTATCTTTCATTTATTTCTCCATAGTTTGGTAGCATCATGTTTGTTAAGAAGAATAGGAGTAGCCATTTGAATTTCCACAATGAGTTTTGTACCTATCACAATGGCAGAAAAAAACTTTAGTGGTCCATTCCTTCTAAATACCTTCCTATCATAGATTCAATCATATTAGTTACACTTCGACATGAAAAAAAGGATTAATACTTAAACTATGTCATTTTACATTTTAAATCTCATTTAAAGATTTCAAACTTTAAGATGATCTGCTCAACTATATTATTTTCTTGGATCAATTTCTTGTTTCTACTCATGTTGATAAACCTAGAGATATTTATTGTTTTGTGGCTACCTCTTAACTCTAGTATTCTCATAACTTAGAATACTAAGTACAAAATTAATAGATAAATTGACCTCATCATTTCCATTTTTGTAATAGGTCCTAAGGTTTACTTTTTGTACCATGAGATACAATGTGAATGCTATCAATAAAATCAATATTAACCTAGCAAGTGTTGATAATCTATCTAGACCATATGGGATGATATCTGAACCAATGGGAAATTTGACCTCAATTGTGACATTAAGACTCATTTAACAGATATTGAGCTCAATATCATCAACAAAAATGTTGCTTGTTCCAAACTTTTCTAGGATGATGATTGGGACATAACTATTCCAAAAAATCTTGAGTTACTCATGACTAAGAAGATCAAATATTTTATCGCAAACCTCTCCTATGACTCCTTTGCTTCTGAGTTTGCTTTGAAAAATTTTGGTGGTAGTTTCTCTACACCCTTTGTCTTCCCTCTTCAGGCTTAGTAGCTATATACTATTATATTTAGATTTGAGATCACTAATGGTAACTTGAAGATGGCATCACATCTGGAAGTTTTTATGCCTTCCACCTATCTATCCTCTTTAATCATTGATGTATAGAAAATGAATTTAAAAGGGGATGTCTTCAGAAAAGATTTCACTTTTTTTTTTCTTGACAACAATTTTATTATCATCATCAATTTAGATTCTTATCATTTTTCTATGGACCAAATGAAGTACATGATGAGCCCCTCCCAAAAACTCCCTATGAATAATTATTGCATCTTATTATTTCCTTGTCAAATGGGGTGGATCAATCCAACAAGAGAAGTGACCAATTTCTATTTTGAAAGATTATGACATAGGATACAATAGAGTTGATTAGGATTTTGTTCTATGAATTTTGTTACATACATGTAATCACATGTAAGAAACATATGTAAATGGTACACTAATACAAGAAGTAGTATTGCATGGAAATCTATATTTTTGAAACAAAATCTCTCCCAATGGATGCTAATTGATCAACAACCTCCTTGACCTTGGTAACAAACTCTGTGATAGTCTTTTTTTTGGTTTCTTCTTCATTTGGTTGAAGTCATTCCATAGATGATTCTTTCTTGCTTTGGTACTCACAGAAAAGAAGGTCTCAAGTGCATCCCAAGTCTCTTGAGATGTTTTGCATTCTTTAATATGTGGAAAAAAGATAAGAGATAGATTTTAGTACATATGATATTGGTTGAGCATCCCTTGCACACCAAAGTGTGGGTCTATCTATCTCCTCTTGTGTAGGTCCTCCTTTGGATCTTGGAATAGGCATAACTTCATCACCTACTACAATTCCATAAAGATTCCTACCTTGCAAATAGGCTTCCATTTGCATTTTCCAAGCAACATAGTTGATTCTATCAAGCTTCTCAATCATTGAGGGAAATTTGTCAGCCATCTTGATCCAACTCGGATACCACTAAGAAAACTTGGAGAACTTTGATGGAGGTAGAAAAGTGAGTTGCCAAGGACGAAGTTAGATCCAGGCAACCAACAGAGAACCAATCCTCTAGATTTTGGAGAGTGAAATAGATATTATAGGCTTGTTATTAGTGGAATAGAATTCACTATTTACTTTGGATTGCCAAAGAGAGAAAATTAATACAAAATAGAAACATTTGTCCTTTCACTAGCTCAAAGAACATGCTATCTTTGGATGCAATAATCAACTTATAATGCTCAAAGCAATCGACATGATTACAATTGAAAAAAATTCTTTTGGGGGAATTTTACACATAGGGTTGAGTGTCTAAAATGCATAAGAGTAGAATAAATAGGAAATATATGCTCCCAAAATAAATTTAACACTAAACAAAGGTGTCCCTGACTTTTAAGGGCTATGCAGAGATGGACCCCCAGACCTTAAATTTCCGATTGCTCAGAATCTGCTGAATTAAATTCTCTTACACTTTGTATGCGTAAACTAGAATAATATATGTTTTTAATGAATGCTCATTCATCCAATTTGGAGCTCTATAGAGAGAGCACCGACTTCTGCAATATAACTATCTTAGCTATGGTTTATAAACCACTTATAAGAAGTTGTATGTTGGGAGTTAGTCGTATTTGCTAATAGGTGTGTAAGAACAAAACATAGGAGTATTTATATAAAATATAAACTAACATTGAGACGAGTTGATAGGAATAATTATTTTTGGAATGTTTTAGTGAATTCGATAAGAGGTTTTATACTTCTTCTTGATGGTACTATGTAGATTGAAAAGGTTTCTTATCACAACTTATGAAAATTGGAATTTTATTTTCTTGCAAAGAACTTGCATTTGCATAAAAAAACATATTTGTTTTGCAAGAAACATTTATAAAATGATAAAAATAATTTCAAAAAGAATTGGATGCATTTTCTATTGGATTGTAGGTTGGCCCATCGAGCATGATGTGCAAGTTTAGTGGGGGTGAATGTCTAAAGAAAATTCCATTGCAGATGGAAAAAGAAATAGAAATAAAAATTATTTTCTTTCTATTGAACTCTTAAATGATGTTGTTAATGATGCCGACTCTTTTGTACCTACAAGAAGGAAAAAAAATTACAATAAGTAGTTAGCCAAATGAATGTGTAAGATATGATAATGAGTGCCCCTATGTATGTGCATGCTTATGTGTTATTTGTGTGTGTAGATATGTGTAATTAAGTGTGACTTTTGTGTATCTTTATATTGAGTGAAGTTACCCTATTTATGTATGAGTATTTCATTGTGTATATATGTGGGTGGCTATTTATGTTTAGCTGTGTCCTTATTTTTTCGTGTGAAACCCTATATGCTCATGCGTGTATTGGTGTTGTATTGCAGGTGTGCCTATATTTATCTATGTGTGAATGTGAAATCCTAAAAGTCTTTTTTTGAGTTCAATATCCTTATGTATGCGGATGCTTATATATATATGTTTGTGTGTATGTATGTCGTGTTTGTGGGTATATGTGAATTTATGTATGTGAATGTGAGTATATAAATTTATATGTCTGTGTTTTGGCATATGAATGTGGATTAATTAATGTGTTTTCTCTATGATTTTATGTGTATATTTACGGGTATGTATGAATGTGACTAGGTACTTGAATGTGTTTATTTAAGTATGTGGATATGTGTTTGATTGTGTGAGTGTGAATGAGCACTTGATTATGTATGTGCTTTGTATGTATGTGCATGTGAATGTGCCTAAAGTGCTATGTGTGTCTTAATGAAGTGTTTATGTACGTGTTTGTGTGAATAGATGTATGTACTTAAGTGTGGGTATACTGTGCATGTGTTTCTGGTTATGTGTGTGAAAATTTGTGTGTTTGTGCTATATGTGTTCGTGGACGTGTGCTTTTTATGCGTGTTAATGTATGTGCTTGTGTAAATATATGGGTGTGTGTAGATGATTCTAGGTATTTATGCATGTGTGCGTGTAAATATACAAAAGTTATGTTACTTAAAACGTACTTTAAAGTATGAAAAACAAAATTAAAAAGCAGAAAATGAAACAAAAGAAAAAGAATAAAAACTTGTATTCCATTAAAAGCAAAAAAAATCAAATTCCTTAAAATAAACAACAAAAAGAACTCAACAATTAAAAAAATGATGAAATATGTACATGTTTGTGTGTTTAACTAATTGTGCATGTGTTTAACTCTCTCTATACGTGTGAATACGCATAATCTTTGTTTGTTTGTTTAAATGTGAGTCTACTGTGGTGTGTCGTGTGTGCATAAGTATGTGTGTGTGAGTATGCATATTAATTGTGAGGATAGTCAATCTTACGGTTTTGGCATGTTCCGGACATAATGGAAGTATTGGTTTCTGCTAATTCTGAACCAATCATGAGATATAGGATTCACATGGAATCTAAGGTTTAGGATGGTTTCCTTTGTCCATGACAAATACTGGCCAACAAAACTTGCAAGTGTTTGTCAACTCCATTCTTTAGGCTCAAAAAACCTGCATAAATTTGGAGTGGTTACTCCCACCACAACTGAAAACATTTCAAGAAACTTGTACATTTACTAGCTTGGCTGAAAATATAGGCCCAAAGATGAATATTTTTAATCGGAGAAGTACAAAAGAGCACTCTTTGTTATGTTCTTTAACCTGTGTAATGAGAACTATGCGTGAAAGTGCCTAGAAATGGCTCCAAAAAGCATCCCAAAAATGCTTCGAAACAGGCATTTAAAGCAAAGAATGAAGCATTGAGGGACCAAAACATGTTCACGGTAATGTTAAACTTAGTCTTTCCCCTTCTTCAGCCATCAAAAGAGTGTAGATTAGTGGCAAGAGAGCTTGTTGTTTAAGTTGGCTCCGGGGCAACAAACTCGGATAAGTGATCTCCAGGGAAGCGCGGAGAACCCTCATCTTTCTTGATTTTTGAGGTCCTCCCTCACATGCAACCATTGGTGACTTCAGTGACTCAGATGACAAGGTACACCAAGGTCTATGCCTTGGTCATTGCCTTAGTTTTAAGCCTTGAAGAAGGCCTTCGGTGAGTGGGTGGGTGCTCGCTTCCCTCGCACAAAAGGAACAAAGCTTTTGTGTTTGAATGTTCTAATACTAGTCAAGCATTTTGACGACACCACATCATAGTGGAATCTCCTTCTCAAGAGCTCCACAAAAATATCCTCATGGTAGAGAACTAAGCTCCAAACAACACAAATATTACTCCACAATGAAGCTGCAAGATACATAGAAACCACACAATACATAGACCACGAACACAAATTTCATAGGTCACACAAATGCAGTCGAACTTATAGTATGTGGTTGACTAGGGCACTATATGTTTTATCAAGCTAGAACATGTACAAAAGTTTCTAGCGGCCATTTCGACTTTCACATGGACATTAAGGGTAAAAGTAGCTTCCTCAACTATAGATTGGAACTCCTATCCGAAGTTGTTAGTAGTTCCCCATTGTAATCTCCAAGCTTTTTATGCTGCCTTTGCATTCACATAATCTCAAGATAAAACTTCAAGAAACCTTTGAGTGGATTTGGCAACTTCTGTTATAGAAGTCTAGAATAGTTGGGACTACTCCACTTTTTGCACCAACTCCATTTCCTTGGCTTTGATCAAATGTCTCTCCTCAATCTGAACCTTTAAGTGTTCCATAATATGGACCTCTTTATCTTTTGAAATTGGAGTTTCCTTTGGAACCAACTTCTTTGCATCCTATAATTGTCCTTCTAATTCTAGAGTACTATTTACTTTAACTATATCAGCCTCACTTAGAGACAAAATCTAGGAAACTATATTGTCTTTCTCAATGTATAGCTAGTTTAAAGTACTCTACAAACTATAATTATCTTCAGGAATCCCTTGCATCTAGCCCTTGCCATCTTGTAACTGATCCTAAAAAATCGTTTGTTCTTCCTCACTCTCTTCAAGTGGAGCTTCTAAGTTCACAATAGTGCCATGCATCACTTGTACATGTTCAATGGAATCGTTAGGTCTTCCAACCAGACTATCTTAAAGTTCTTTTTTGTAGACATGGCTTGTTTCTCTACCTCCCAATTCTGAGAGCAGCCTTCATACTTTTCCATTTCTAGAGAGCATAAGCTTAGCATTCTTGCAGCATCTGCTATGCTACTGGCCATCATGTGATAATCTTTGATAAACCAATTATAATATAAAATGAATAGGCCAATGTTTTTCCATGGTTCCTTGATTTGATAATTAAACATCAAGAAAGGAACTCGATTCTTGTATGATGTTGCTCCCAACTCCACTCAGTTCATGATTATTCATTAGTGCTAGTTTGACTTCTATCCATAGTCTGCCTATTGGTTTCCATTTGTCTCAGACTCATTTCTTCTTATTGGCAAGCGACTTCCTCCTCCTCAAGTCATCTACACTTAGCCTCTCCTTGAGTAGCAACCCATCCCTTTTCTACCTCCATGTGCATAGAACACCTCTTATTGGCATCATTCTTCCTTGGAATCTTGGGCAGATGTCCAAACCATTTATGTGGCTTTCCTCCACCTATCCATCTCTTCCCTTTAGAAAGCTTCACAAATGCTTTCTAACTTTTCTTCTCTTATTTTCCATCTCCTCCTCTCTGTTTATTACGAGTGTACTAGACTTCTTCTACTGTCATAGGATGTCATGTAAAAAGCAGTCCTCTAGCACCTCTTCCACCTATAGTATAATGGGTGGGGGTCCTCATCAAATCCGAAGGTTAAAAAGAATAGTTATTTTTCTATACAATGTCTAGGGCTTCTTTGAACTTGGAATAACCTCTTTAGTCCTTTTGAAACTTTTGAAATATGACTTCTACCCAATTCACTTGATTGCCTCCTACTATCGCTTCCACAACTAATGAATATATGGTTTATGATAGTCCATAATGCTTGCTTAATGACTTCAGGGACAAGGCTGCAAATTATAGGCCCATCTTCCATGAAGTGTTTGGTAGCTATGCATACTTGAGTTCTCTCAAAGAATATTTTCGAAACAACTTCTTCATTTTTGCTAAACATATTAACACTAGTGTTGTACTTGGACACTTTAGTGTCTTGAAAAAGAGACATTATTTGATGAACTTTCTAGATTACTAGAAGGAACCATTTATAAATGTAACTATGGAATATGTTAGCATAAGGTTCAAATACTTCTAGAACAAAATAGTTTTCATTAAAGGATAGAAAAATTACGATTTATTCACTAATTTTATGACGGTAATTTGAGTATTGGCACATAAATTATAGTGATGTCCGTTAGTTTTGCTTTTTTATTAAAATCATAATCTCACAATTTTCATTGTTGAAAATGCATTAAAATCTCTTCTTTTGTATACTTCAACACTTCTCTATCCATAATTAGAGATTTTTAATGATTTTTACTGGGTTTATTGCATTAAATCGATCTCATATGTGCCATGACAGTGTTATCATGTGTGAATTATGTTGCAAATTGATGGCATGAATATGAATTGTTTTTTATATCAAAATACTATTTGAGACTTGTAAAGCTAAAATTAGTTTTTTTCTGACAACCTTGGGAGTCTAATTTCTATGTCGTCATTTCATGTTAAAGAATACTAGAGTTTTTGTATGCTAAGAAAAGGTCATTTCATGAGCAAATTTTGCATATGCTACATGAGTGAAGTTAATATGCTAGTTTATTCTATATAAAGTAGTTTATATTGTTTTTAGAATTATTCTGATCGATCTAATATAGCTCATATAATTGAGAAAAGACAATTTTTAAGGATGATTTTTTACTTTCAATAGAGTGGAACGTGGCTATTTATGAAACATAGTGTGTAGACTCACAGTTTAATGACACGAGCAGAAATTTCTTTTCTTCTTCATATAATGAATATGATTAGAGTCACATGTCCAAAGAAATAGATTTGAATGCATTGGAATGCAGCATTTGGTGAAGAAAAATTTAATTTTCTTTAGGTTTTGAACAAGAAATTTCAGCAACAAAATAGCAATCTATAGTTTAACTTTTAGCAGACATTTCGAACGAGAATTGAAAGTCCTACTTGAATCAACAGAGCATCAAAAGCGCTCAACACATTTCCTTCTGTATTAGTTTACTAGAATTTTGACCACTTCCTCCTCTGCGCACTCATTTGAACCAGCAAACAATTCCAATATTCCACCCCTTTATAACAACACAATTGATCGGGATCGAACCCAACATTTATATCACTTTGTACTATTGGAGAAAGATGCCTGTGTCTATGTGATTTAGGATAAGCTTCTAGAACTTCTAAAATTCCTTGAAGTTTGATTCTTGAATGACATTAAACTCATTCCAATATCTCTGACCTACTATTTGATCATGGCTGCCAAAACATTCCCCGAGGTCAAGTCTTCCGGCTTCTTTGGTTTCCCAAGGATTTGGTATCTCGATAGAGCAGCATTGGAACTGGGTCCTTGCCAGACTCGAAAGCAAGCTAAACTATCAGAGAGGTATGCAACTCAATCTTGCGGGTCACACAATGGTTAATAACACGTTCCTTATTTCTTTGACCATTTACCTCCTCTCTTGTTGGAGTCCAAAAGAGCAAGAGCTATCCAAACTAAAACATTTTTGTCAAAATTTGCTTTGGACAGCGACCACAATAGGAGGGGGATTCCCAAAATCAAGTGGTCTATCTGCACTAGCCAAAGAGATAGTGGGGGCCTTGGTATTTTGGACATGGGCTGCATGGCTACCAAACTTGCAGCAAAGTGGATGCTTAAGGCTTGGTGCAACAGGGAGTCTTTGTGGGCCAAACTAATATTCAAGAACAAGAATGCTTTGAATTTAGTGGGATTCCCGAATTGGAAGAATCATGACATCGTAACCCTCTTGTTTTGGTCTTCCCAAAAAGCTCGAACCTTGTGTGGTCACTATGGAAGAGTTCGAATAAAGTTAAAAGCTTTATAAGAATTAGTGAAGATTGGAAGTGGGTGGCCGGTATCAGACAGAATGACTCTATTTGGTTTCCGATCCATGGCATTAGAAAGGTGGAGTCTTGGAACATTCAAAGTGCCAAGAGGCTCTAGACCAAGGGCCTCAAAAAATGGAAACATCTCTCGAAGCAAGACATCGACCATTGGGTCAACTTCGAGGATATTGACTCTACAGACAACATTACATATGAAGAATGGGACATTCTACAAAGTGGACATCTTGCCTGGGACCGCCCTAAAGTCTGACTACTCATGGGACACGAGTCGCCATGTCCGTTGGGACTCAGATGGCACAATGGTAATTCTCTAACAAAAATCCTGAACATCAAAGGAACCATTGATTTTTAGGTCAACCTCAACAAGAAGTGGTGCCTGTCTTGGACACGAATGCGATGTGAAATGAAGTTCATGGCTATCTGGCACCCCCTCATAGAAAACAAAAAGTCTATCCTCTTATGGAAAATTCTTCACCGAGGAATCAGGTCCGACCAAAAGGCCACCAAAACTTATGGGCCATCTCCTTGGTGCAAGCGTTGTCATCGATCCATCAAAGATGCTGGCCACATATTCTTTACTTGTCCCAAGTCCAACATGCTATGGTAGATTGTCAAAAAGGAAATTAGACTTCAAAAGCTGGAAACAAGCTCTGTTGGGTGAGGCAATCAGCTGCTTAGCGACCCTCTCAAATGCCATCAGAGGGGAAGTCCCCTAGACGATCTGGCACGAAAGATGTGCCTATAATTTCGATGAATCCCCCAAAGAGTGGTCGATTGAGAAATCATTGTTCCTCCTCAGTAAAAGAATATCCTACAATAAGAAATCTCCCCCTCGCAGACACCACAAAGTGCTTACCCTAATCAACAATAAGCTCAAAACCAAGTGGGCCCCACATGAGGGGGGGAGAGGCTAGTTAACCTTCTTTGTAATGCCATCTAACCTTTGTAAGCTCTACCCCTGATCTGTGGGACATAGGGGGTCCCTTGGGCACTAGTCCAATGCATATGGTTTCTTTATTATTTAAAAGACGAAACCCAATGAATAATAGCACGAAAGTTTAATGATAGCACTCTTTAAGAGGTGAAATATGTCATACTTGATTCTAGAATGTTGCAAATGATGTGTGAGGTGATTGGATATTCTTTCTTTTTTTAAGTATTTCTAGGTAAATCATACCTTTTGAACAAATACGTGCAACTTTATGCAATTGATTCTACAAAGTAGTTGAGTCATGACATGATTTTAACTTAGAATAATAAGCTCCATTGTTCTCTCCAGCATATTTGATAATACAGATTCAATTAAAAAGGACGACATTAGGACACATTCATTTGGAAAGGTAATGCAACAAAGAAAAGACAATTGAACTCTGGCACAATCACATGCCAAGTGGGATATGGTGATGATCTAGCTCCATCTAATACCCGCTCCCTCAATCCTCTCTTTTCTCTCCCTCTCTTTAATGTAAATTCTTCCTTCTGCATGACCACCTTCAAGCCTGATTTTCCCTTCCTTAATAATATTAACATGTACAAATATCTGTTTTGTAGGTTTCTTTGTTCGGTGGAAGTCTTCAGGAGAGAGGTTAGAGCTATTGGTTGTTGAGAGGATAAATTCTTAGTCATTAAATGACATATAAGGTTCTCACTTTTATGGTATGAGTAGTCAATTTCACATAAGGTAAATGTATACGTAGATACTCGTGTTCTAGACTCGATACACCTATTTTTGGGATTTAAAGAATCATAGCTTTTGAGATCTCTCTCTCTTCAATTCTCTCAACTGCCTTTCAACGATGCAAAGCAGTTCATTGTGTTGTGTCACCTTTTCTTCTGTGTTTATCACCATATCCCTCTGGCTCCCTCTCTCTCTCCTTCTCTCTCTCTCTCAAAGCCTTCATTGTTTATAGCGCTCTTCATTTATTCCTTTCTCTCTCTTGCTCTCTCTCTCTCTCTTGCTCCCTCTCTCTCTCTCTATTTTTTCACTTGGCGAACATCTACAATGGATGATTTTTGAATTTCTCTCTCTCTCTCTCTCTCTCTCTCTCTCTCTCTCTCTCTCGTAGTGCCTTCATTGTTCTGTAGCGCTCTTAATTTCTTCCTCTCTCTCTCTCCCCCTCTATCTCTCTCTCTAAGCAAGAAACCTGGGGGATCTGATGGGGCATCCTAACCAACTGCACAGAGCGAATAGCTGGCTGGTTGGAACACTACGTGCACAGTGAATGTGATGCCATCATGCGACGATTGCATTTGAGGCCGTGCAGCCCCGATGATGCCCAATCTCTCTCTCTCTCTCTCTCTCTCTCTCTCTCTCCATTTCTCTCTTTTGCACTATGTCTTCACGCCATCCATTGCTTGCATCTCTCTCTCTCTCTCTCTCTCTCTCTCTCTCTCTCTCTCTCTCGCCAGGAATCCGTCATCGATTTGTTCCTACACGCAAAGCTCCAACCGTATCTATTTTGCGCTTCGTCTACAGACTTAAGCACCACCTTGGCTCCATCTCTGTCTCTATCTTTCTGTGTGTGCATCAAAGGCATTTGATAGTAGGAGCTACCAAAGGTCTTCCCTTCATTGTAAACATAGAAAGATACACTCATCTTCTACAATATCTTTGCTTACATCAATGGTGGCGAACGCTTGCATAATATCTTCATCAAGGAATAGATTCTAATGTCCATCCCATTTGATAAAGAACTTCGTGTCTGTCAAGTATTGCAAATGATGAATATCCCCTGCTTGAATATAAAGGAAATCTCCATGACCAAGCTCATAAGTTGCATTCTTTATGAGATCCCACATGCATTTTCTACCATAGGTTACAATCAGATCATGGCCAAATGTATGATGATGTGCATGCTCCAAGCTCCCATCTTTGCCAAATGAACAATGTTGGGTCCTCCTTCACTACCACCATGGATGCACTAGGCATAATTTCAATAGGCTCGAAAGTTCTCTTCGTGCATCTTCAACAGAACCACAATTGGCTACATAGTTTCCCAAGAATTTGTTAGCGAAGATGCAAACCCCTACTCGCATCCCATACATGCAAAGGCCCAATACTTTCTACCGCTTGTCCTTCACCTCCTCTCTGTTTGAAGATGGAGATAAATCCACCGACACTCGTTTGCCCACTTCCTCTCCTCCATTGTAATGGGCTAAGACACCCAAATTGTTGGGAGTGATGGTTGGATGCACTCAAGAGATTGAGTTGGTGCTGCTATACCTGCTTCACACCAGCCCTCCTTCGATTCCAGATATGCTTAGTACACACCTTGAGCTTCCAAATGATACCAAGAAAGCATATATGTACTTTGCAAATGATATGTGTAATGACCAAATCAAAACAGATAACTTGGCACTTCAAAAATCAAGAAAAACTTTCTATTTTTGTAGTGACACCTGCTCAGTCTTTCACTCAGTGTGACCAGCACACTAACAATTGATCTAATTCCTTTTGGACATATTAAATTAGCTTAACAAGCTACCATTTTCAAGTGGAATGAGAAGAAATGACAAACTACTCACTGAGAAATCAATTTAGCAAACTTATGTGTACCCCCGACTTTTAATTAGGAACTCTGCAGACACAGACCAGTGTGCACTTCGAGTGAGATTTCTCTGAGATGGCTGATCCAATTGACTTGAAACTTTGTAGGTGTATAGTAGACTTGGAGTTGGTTCCAATGTGCTTTGAAGCACTTGATTTGGTTCAGTAGATCCTGAGATATGCTCCTTTGAAGTTGACAGACTTGGAGTAGATGACTCAGAGACAACAGAGATAGTGAATGTGTATACTTCTATTGATTGATGTAATTGTACATACTCATTAGCTTGACAAGCACAGCTAAATGAGGTGTTGTGGTGTAGGCTATGAAGTAGCACTCACACACAATGAGTTACACTAATAAAATGCCTCGGGAAGTGAGCTAAAAAATGAGTGACACCCCCGCGACATTTTTACATCATCTTTTATAGATGTTTTGTGATCACTTGAATTTGAAATTCAAATCTAAGCTCCATAGAATCTCTCCTCTAAAAGTAGGAAGATATTCTCTCCAATCACACCATCCAAAATTCCACGACTCTAATAAGTTAGGTGTGTATACATAATGCCAAGTCATTTAGACTTTTACAATGGGTAAAGAAGTAATAACACATAGGCAAGTGTTCCTATGGTTCTAGCTCCTCATAGTGATATCCTTCAAGGGTTCCAAGCCAATCTTCCAAGGTTTCAAGCCAAGTGTGAAGGCTTGAAATGCACCAACAGCTCCCCCTCAAGCCAAACACTTTGGCTTAAGTCTTCATCTTTAGTCTTCAATCACATCCTGCAATCCAATCATGGATTTAAATCTGCATAGCTTGTTTCCATCCAATGCTTTAGTGAGTAAATCTGCACATTGCATATTAGTAGACACATATGTCAATTGAATGTCTTTACTAAGCAACTTCTCTCTCACATAGTGGTAATGAACCTCTATGTGTTTGGTTCTAGCATGATATATTGGATTAGCTGCAAGGTGAAGAGAGCTAGTGTTATCTCCAAAAATGATTGGTGGTCTAGTGTATAGACCTAACTCTGTATACAAGAGCTTTAACCAGATAGCTTCTTGAGTGGCATTGGCAAGCCCTCTATACTTTGCTTCAGTGGATGACAATGCCACTGTAGGTTGTTTCTTGGCTGACCAAGAAATAGGCTTATCTCCTGCAAAACAAATGTATCCTGATGTGCTCCTCCTATCATCCTTGCATCCTGCCCAATCTGCATCTGAATAAACTTTAATGTCAATATCTGATGTATAAGGAAAGTACAAACCATGGTTCTGAGTTCCCTTCAAATACTTCAAGATCTTCTTTGCTGCCTCTAGGTGAGGTACCCTTGGTTTGTGCATGAATTGACTAAGCACACTAACTCCATATGCTATGTCAATTCTTGTCAGGATAGCATAGTTCAAACTACCTACCATACTTTGATATCCTGTAATGTCTTGGACTTCTTCCCCTTCATGAGCACTTAGCTTTAGGTTGACCTCCATTGGAGTTGTTGATACTTTAGCATCCTGCAAGCCAAACTTTTTGACCATATCCTGTACATACTTCTTTTGAGTGATATATATACCTGAGTTGGTGTAGACTAACTCAAGACCTAAGAAGTACTTCAATAATCCAAGATCATTAATCTTGAATTCTTTTATCATCTGACCTTTGATGTGTCTAATCCCATTGACATCATTACCTGTAATGATGATATCATCCACATAAACACACAAGTAGATTACCTCTGTACTACTTCTCTTTATGAACAGAGAAGTGTCTACTTTACTCATCACAAATCCTTGGTCTAGGAGGTAGGTTGTCAACCTGTAATTCCATGCTCTAGGTGCCTGCTTCAAACCATATAGAACCTTCTTCAATTTACAAACATAATTTACCTTCTTGGGATCTTCATAGCCAGGTGGTTGTGACATGTAGACTTCTTCAGATATCCATCCATTCAAGAAAGCATTCTTGACATCTAATTGGTACATGTTCCAATTCTTGGATGCAGCTACACTCACCAATATTCTGATAGTTGGCATCCTAGCCACAGGAGAAAATGTCTCCTCATAATCAATGCCTTGGGTTTGTGCAAAACCCTTGGCTACCAACCTAGCTTTGTACCTGTTGATTGTTCCATCTGAATTTCTCTTTAGCTTATAGATCCATCTGGATCCTATCACCTTCATAGAGTCCTTCTTGGGTACCAAGTCCCAAGTATCACTCTCCTTGAGAGCTTCCATTTCTTCATCCATAGCTCCTTTCCATTCTGGTTTGGTGATTGCTTCTTCATAGGTACCTGGTTCTTCATTCAACAAATCCTTTGCAAGATATACAGAATGTTTAGTTACAAGTGATGTGTCATACCCAAATCTGATTGGTCTTTTGCTTTCTCTCTGAGATCTTCTAATTGCTTGAGTTGAGGATTCTGGTATATCCTCTAGTTTTTTCATCTTCATCTTCCCTTTGGACTTCCATGCCTTGAATTCCTCAAGGTTAATTGTATCATCATCATCTGAGCTTGAATCTTCTTTCTGGATTGGTTCCTCCTTGGTGAGCTTTGGGAAATCTTCTTCCATATCATAGGGTAGACTAACCTTCCTGCATTCATTCTCATACCATGAGTCATTCTCATCAAAGATGACATCTCTGCTTACCTTGAAGCCTTTGTTTGTTGGGTTGTAGAATCTGTATCCTTTTTGGTTCAAATCATAACCAATGAAGATACATTTTTCAGCTTTAGGGTCTAGCTTTCCCCTTACCTGTGAGGGAATATGCACATATGCTACACAACCAAAGATTTTACAATGATCCAGAGAAGGTCTCTTACCATGCCAAGCTTCATATGGTGTCATGCCATCAAGTGATTTGGATGGCAACCTGTTTATGAGATAGGTGGCAGTGGATACACTCTCTGCCCAAAGATAATTTGGCAACTTCTTTTCATTAAGCATAGACCTAGCTGTTTCTACAATGAGTCTATTCCTTCTTTCAGCTACCCCATTTTGTTCAGGTGATTACCTTGTAGTAATCTCCCTTTTGATGCCTCTTTCCTGCAAGAAATCTTCAAAATCATTGGAGAAGTATTCTCCTCCACCATCTGACCTTAGCCTCTTCAAGCTTCTTCTTGTTTGGTTTTCAACAAGTGCAAGATACCTCTTGAAACAATTAAACACTTCATCTTTATGTTTCATAAAGTATAAGATGGTCCACCTGCTATAGTCATCAATGAATGACACATAATACCTTGAGCCTGAAATGGAAGGTTCCTTACTAGGTCCCCAAACATCTGTGTGTACCAAGTCTAGGTAGTCTTCATGCATGAAACCTTTCCTTGAATATGGCAACCTGTGAGACTTACCAAACTGGCATGCTCCACACTTCTAAATCATGTGTTGCTTGGATACATTAGGTATCCCAAGCACACATTGATCCCTGCACATTTGCTTTAGGGTTCTTTCACCTATGTGCCCTAACCTTTTGTGCCATATTTCTAACTCTGAAAGTGTTTGATCCTTGTAATTATATAAAGCAATGTTCTTGGTGTCTTCTAGCTCAAAAGTAAACAATCTACCTGATTTCTCCCCCTTGGCAATTCTTTTGAAACCATGTCTTGGGTCCTCCACATATGCTCCATGTTGTGTGAATCTGACCTGCAAACCTTTCTCCACAATCTGACCAACACTCATTAGATTCTTGGTGATGGTTGGTACATAGAGTACCCTGCTCAATAGATTCTGGTTACCATCACATGTCTTTACATTTCCAATCTTTACAACAGAGTGTTTAGTATCATCACCTGTTTGTACCTGATGTTTGCCCTTGGGTTCTTCCAAATCAGAAAGTAGTGCCACATTGCCAGCTACATGGTTAGAACATCCTGAGTCAATATAAAATAAATGATCATCATTTGTACCTGCCTTGGAGGTCATATTCATGATCAATAGGGAGTCATCTTGCTCCTCTGTGTAGTTGTTGTAATCCCTTCTATTTTTGAATCCACCTTGGTAGTTACCATTGTGGTTGCGGTTGTAATTGTTGTTGTATTGATTGTTGTATCCATTGTAGCCTTGGTGTTGGTTGAACCTGCCTCTCCCTTGAGAGTATCCACCTCTTGAGTAGCCTCTTCCTCTCTGATTCTTGTAGTTCTTGTAGCATTCATCTGTGGAATGATTGGACAATCCACAAATGTTGCATGGTGATGAGTTGTAGGGTCTCCCCCTACCTGACTTACCTCCTCTGCCCCTGCCTCTTGATGATCTACCTCTCCCTGCATAATTAGCTTGGGAGGTAGAGCCTTCTTCATCCTGTTTCTTCCCTTTACCTTTATCCTTAACTTTCTTATCAGTATAGAGAGCAGAGGGGTTGTTACCTTTTGATTGATCTGCTGCCTTTGTAAACTTTGCTTCATGTGTGAATAGTTGGCCCATGAGTGTTGTGAGATCTGGGGTATGCATGTCCATATAGAGATCCATTGCAGTGGTGAAACTTTCCCACTTATCATCTGCCTTGAGTCCATTTTTTACTTGCCTGACTATTTGCTCCTCTTCAATCTCTTCTCCAATGCTTGCTAATTGGTCTGCCACATCTTTAATCTTTGTCACATACTCTGAGACTGATTGCTTGGGCTGCTTCCTAAGAGTTGTGAATTCAATCCACAGTTGATTTTTCCTGGCCCTTGTGTTGGAAGAAAAATATGTTGACAAGGTTTCCCACGTCTGTTGGGAAGTCTTACAGTTCCTTATATGAGGTAAAAGGAAATCAGATATAGAGTTAAGAAGGTAAGACCTTGCCAAAGCATCCTTTGCACACCATTGGTTGAGTCTCTCTTGTTCATCCTTGGTGGGTAGTCCTCTAGCTTTAAATGAGGGCAATTCCTCATCTCCTGATATGTATCCAAATAAGCTTCTTCCTTGTAGATAGGTCTTCATTCTCAATGACCAAGCTTGGTAGTTGTTCCTGTCCAATTTTTCAATGAATGAAGGAAAACCATCTCCCATGTTTACCTTATTTGCTCTGATACCACTGTTGGGAGTGATGGTTGGATGCACTCAAGAGATTGAGTTGGTGCTGCTATACCTGCTTCACACCAGCCCTCCTTTGATTCCAGATATGCTTAGTACACACCTTGAGCTTCCAAATGATACCAAGAAAGCATATATGTACTTTGCAAATGATATGTGTAATGACCAAATCAAAACAGATAACTTGGCACTTCAAAAATCAAGAAAAACTTTCTATTTCTGTAGTGACACCTGCTCAGTCTTTCACTCAGTGTGACCAGCACACTAACAATTGATCTAATTCCTTCTCGACATATTAAATTAACTTAACAAGCTATCATTTGCAAGTGGAATGAGAAGAAATGACAAACTACTCACTGAGAAATCAATTTAGCAAACTTATGTGTACCCCCGACTTTTTAGGAACTCTGCAGACACAGACCAGTGTGCACTTCGAGTGGGATTTCTCTGAGATGGCTGATCCAATTGACTTGAAACTTTGTAGGTGTATAGTAGACTTGGTGCTGGTTCCAATGTGCTTTGAATCACTTGATTTGGTTCAGTAGATCCTGAGATATGCTCCTTTGAAGTTGACAGACTTGGAGTAGATGACTCAGAGACAACAGAGATAGTGAATGTGTATACTTCTATTGATTGATGTAATTGTACATACTCATTAGCTTGACAAGCACAGCTAAATGAGGTGTTGTGGTGTAGGCTATGAAGTAGCACTCACACACAATGAGTTACACTAATAAAATGCCTCGGGAAGTGAGCTAAAAAATGAGTGACACCCCCGCAACATTTTTACATCATCTTTTATAGATGTTTTGTGATCACTTGAATTTGAAATTCAAATCTAAGCTCCCTCGAATCTCTCCTCTAAAAGTAGGGAGATATTCTCTCCAATCACACCATCCAAAATTCCACGACTCTAATCAGTTAGGTGTGTATACATAATGCCAAGTCATTTAGACTTTTACAATGGGTAAAGAAGTAATAACACATAGGCAAGTGTTCCTATGGTTCTAGCTCCTCATAGTGATATCCTTCAAGGGTTCCAAGCCAATCTTCCAAGGTTTCAAGCCAAGTGTGAAGGCTTGAAATGCACCAACACAAATCTTGCAAAACAATGTCTAACTTGTGGAGATATTTGGCCAATGCTTCCTTCAAAGAAGCCCTAATCGGGTCAGCTACAACTACTATTTTCGAGTCACTTTCATTCATCGTATATATCTCTCTCTCTCTATGAGCACCTCTATAGAGGAAATCAAAACCCTTCTCATAGTCGCTCTCTACAACCTACGTGAATCTTCTCTTTCTTCTGAACAAGTTTTCTCCCTAAATTCTGTTGGGATAGATGGATGGACACTCCAGGAAATGAGTAGGTACTGCCAAATCCTGCTTAGTATCAGCCCCTTGTAGCTTCAAAGTTCAGTTTTGGGCCCTATTAGCTTTCCAATGAAACTATACAAGTGCCTATGTACTTTGGAAATGATGTAAGAAAAGATTGAAACAAAACAGACTACTTCCAAATAGAATGATAAAAAAAAACCTTCTATTTGTGATCAGACACCTGCTGCTTGTTATGCTCAGTGCTACCAGTACAATGGGAATTAGAAATATTCCTTTTAGAGGTATCTAATTAGCTTAGTAAGCTAATGATTCCAAGGAAGTGATGAACTATACACAGAGCAATCAATTTAGCAGTTGAATCATTACCCCCAACTTTTTAGGACCTTTGCATAGTTTGACCACTGGGTGCTTCGATGCGCTTTTCTCCCAATTGGCTGAATGGATTTCCTTCAAACATTGTGACCACGTAGATAAATTGGAGCTGATTCCAACAAGAGTTAGGTCATTGAAAATGGTGGAGAATTGACTGAGATATGAGCAGCCCAAGTTGATAGATATAAATGACTATAACAGAGAGACCATAGATGAACGATGTAGATGTATTTTATTATTGAAAAATGTTGTACAAGATCATAGGCTTGACAATCATAGCCTAATGATGGTGAGTAGTGTAGGCTACAATATAGTCCTCACTCTCTTACAATATGGAAATGGCTTGGGAATGAGACTTCTACACGCGACTTTTTCAAGTCACTTCTAATAAGTGCCATATTCAAATTTGAATGTGAATTTAAATTTTGGCTCTCTCTAAAAGTAGTCCTTCAATCTAGGAAACATTCCCTCAATGAAGTCAGTACTTTTCTATCTAACAATTCCACGAGTTTTTGGTAGGTGATTACAAATATTGTCTTAAGTCGAAAAATGACTTTTACAAATGGTAAAGATAAAAAAATCTTCTTAGCAATGGTTTCTGTGGAGCTTCATATGTTTATAAACTTCAAGCCAAATGTGTGGGCTTGGACTTTGCACCAACAACTCCCCCTCAAGCCAAATATTTTGGATTGTTCTTCATCTTAAATCTTCATGAATGTCCTGCAATCGAATCATTGAATTAAACTTGCAAAGTTTTGTACCATCTAATGCTTTAGTCAATAAATCTTCACATTGCATATTAGTTTATACATATGCCAATTGAATATCCTTGCTCAATAGCTTCTCTCTCACATAATGATAGTGGAACTCTTTATGCTTGGTCATAGCATGATAAATAGGATTAGCTGCAAGATGTAGTGAGTTGGTATTATCTCCAAGAATCATTGGAGATGTAGTATGCAAACTCAAATTTGTATATAGTAATATGATCCATATGGCCTCTTGAGTAGCATTGGCCAATCCTCTATACTCTACCTCTGTAGAAGATAAAGCAACAGTAGGTTGCTTCTTTGAAGACCATGATATAGGTTTGTTTCCTACAAAAGATAGGTATGTTGAGGTACTGTTTCTATCATCTTTGCATCCTGCCCAATCTGCATCTGAATATATCTTGATGTCCAAGTCTGATGTATATGGGAAATACAATCCATGATTCTGAGTGCCCTTAAGGTACTTCAAAATCCTTTTGGCAGCCTCCAAGTGAGGTGCCCTAGGCTTATGCATAAATTGACTTAGAACACTTACTCCATAAGGAATATCAATCCTTGTCAATGTAGCATAGTTCAAGTTTCCCACTAAGCTTTGGTAACTTGCAATGTTCTCAAGTACATCATCTTCATGAGCACTTGATTTTAGGTTTACCTCCATTGGAATACTTGCAACTTTGGCATCCTGCAAATGAAACTTCTTTAACATATCCTGTATATACTTTCTCTGAGTAATATAAATTCCAGAGTTGGTATAGACTAACTGAAGTCCTAGAAAGTATTTTAGTGATCCAAGGTCACTAATTTTGAACTCCTTCATCATCTGATTTTTGATCTGCTTGATGCCATTAACATCATTACCTGTGAGTATGATATCATCAACATATATACATAGATATATTAGCTCTGAATTACTTCTCTTGATGAACAGAGAAGTATCTGCTTTACTCATGATAGAACCTTGATCCTGAAGATAAGTAGTCAAGCTATGGTTCCATGGCCTAGGTGCTTGCTTCAATCCATAAAGAGCTTTATTCAATTTACATACATATGTTACCTTGCTTTGGTCCTCATAGACAGGGGGTTGAGACATCTACACCTCCTCTAAAATCCAGCCATTCAGAAATGCATTTTTTACATCCAATTGATACATGTTCCAATTTTTTGATGTAGCCACTCTTACCAATACCATGATGGTTGGCATTTTGGCCATAGGTGAGAAAGTCTCTTCATAATCAAGTCCTTGGGTTTGTGCAAAACCCTTGGCCACAAGTCTAGCTTTATAACTGCTTATTGATCCATCAGAGTTCATTTTGATCTTATAGATCCATCTAGAATCAATTACCTTCATAGAATCCTTCTTTGGTACTAGTTCCCAAGTATCACTCTCCTTGAGTGCTTCAATTTACTCATCCATAGCTTCCTTCCATTCTGCCTTGGTCTTTGCCTCTTCATATGATGCTGGCTCTTCAAATGAGAAGTATTTTGCAAGATAAATAGAGTGCTTAGTAACTAGAGAAGTGTCATACCCATATCTAATTGGTTTCTTGCTTTTCCTTTGTGATCTTCTGATTGCTTGGTTGTATGATTCAGATATATCCTCCAACTTCTTCATCTTGACTTTGCCTTTGGACTTCCATGCCTTGAACTCTTCTAGGTTGATGATGTTCTCATCATCTGAGTTGATATCTTCATTCTAAGTAGTCTCCTCCTTAGTGAGGCTTGGAAACTCCTCTTCCAAGTCATAAGGTAGCTTTACTTCCCTGCTTTCACTATCAAACCAAGAGTCATTCTCATCAAAGACAACATCTCTAGTGACCATGAATCCTTTGTTTGAAGGGTTGTAGAACATGTATCCTTTCTGATTCAAGTCATACCCTATGAAGATGCACTTCTCTGCCTTAGGGTCTAGCTTACCTCTTATCTGAGAATGTATATGCACATAAGCTACACATCCAAAAATCCTGAAATGATCAAGTGAAGGCCTTCTACCATGCCATGCTTCATATGGGGTCATCCCATCAAGAGATTTGGATGTCAACCTATTTACAAGATAAGTGGCAGTAGATACACTCTCTCCCCACAAGTAATTACGTAATTTTTTTTCATTCAACATTGACCTAGCTGTTTCAACAATTAATCTATTTCTCCTCTCTGCCACCCCATTTTGCTCAGCGGTATATCTTGTTGTAATTTCTCTTTTAATTCCTCTTTCCTGCAAGAATATATCAAACTCATTTGAGAAGTACTCACCTCCTCCATCTGACTTTAGTCTCTTTAGGTTTCTCCCTGTTTGGTTCTCAAAAAGTGCAAGATACTTTTTAAAGCAACTCAATACTTCATCTTTGTGATTCATAAAGTACAATACAGTCCACTTTCTATAATCATCAATGAAAGATACATAATACCTTGATCCAGAAATTGAAGGATCCTTACTTGGTCCCCATACATCTGTATGGACAAGCTCTAGGTAGTCCTCATGCATGTAGCCTTTCCTTGAGAAGGGTAACCTGTGAGATTTTCCAAACTGACAAGCACCACATTTATAAATCATGTGTTGCTTGGATACATTAGGTATTCCAAGCACACATGGTCTCTACATATTTGTTTTAAAGTTCTTTCACCAACATGCCCTAATCACTTGTGCCAAATTTCAAGCTCTGAACGTGTTTGATCTTTGTAGCTATAGAGTGCAATATTTCTTGTATCTTCAAGTTCAAGTGTGAATAATCTACCTATATTTTCTCCTTTGGATATCCTTTTGAACCCATTCTGGGGATCCTCCACAAATGCTCCATATTGATTGAACGTGACCTGCAAACCCTTTTCCACAATCTGTCACTCATCAAATTCTTGGTAATTGTAGGTACATATAGAACCCTACTCAACAAATTCTTCTTTCCATCAGAGGTCTTAACATTCCCTACTTTAATCACTAAGTGCTTGGTGTCATTGCCTATTTTTACCTGATGCTTACCCTTTGGTTCCTCAAGGTCACAAAGAAGAGCTACATTGCCTGAGACATGGTTTGAGCATCCCCACTCAATGTAGAAGAGATGGTCATCATTATACCTTGTTTTGAAGTCATATTCTTTATTAGAAGAGAATCGTTTTGCTTCTCTATGTAGTTGTTGCAATCTTTTCCTGATTTGTAGCTTGCTTGGCAATTGCTATTGTAGTTGTTGTTGTAGTTGTTATTGTATCCTTGATGGTGATTGAACCTTCCTCTTGCGTGTGTATATCCACCTCTTTGATATCCTCTACCTCTCTGATTCTTGAAGCTCCTGAAGCACTCATCTATAGTATGATTTGACAATCCACAAATATTGCATGGTGAGGAGTTATAAGGTCTCCCCCTACCTTGTTTACCTCCTCTGCCCCTTCCTCTTGAGGTTCTTCCTCTCCCTGCATAGTTGGCTTGGGAGGTAGTTCCTTCATCTTCAATCTTTTTGTTCTTCCATTTCTCTTTGCATTTACTTGTATTAGTGTATAGGGCAGAAGAGCTATTACCTCTTGATGAATCTTCATTCTTGTTGAGATTGGCTTCATGGGTGAATAGTTGCCCCATGAGTGTGGTAAGATCTTACTTCTATTAGTGTATAGGGCAGAAGAGCTATTACCTCTTGATGAATCTTCATTCTTGTTGAGCTTGGCTTCATGGGTGAATAGTTTCCCCATGAGTGTGGTAAGATCTGGAATCTGCATGTCCATGTACAAGTCCATGGCAGTTGTGAAGCTCTCCCATTTGTCATCAGCTTTAATACCATAGCTTACTTGTCTTACAATTTGCTCCTCTTCAATATCTTCTCCTATGCTTGCCAATTGATCTGCTACATCTTTGACTTTGGTCACATACTCTGAGACACCTTGCTTAGGTTGCTTTCTTTGAGTGGTAAACTCAATCCATAGTTGGTTCTTCCTAGCCCTTGTGTTGGAAGAGAAATATGAAGACAATGTTTCCCAAGTCTCTTGGGATGTCTTACACTTCCTAATATGAGGAAGACAAAAATTAGAGATTGAGTTAAGTACGTAGGACCTTGCTAATGCATCCGTGGCACACCATGTGTTGAGTCTTTCATGCTCCTCTCTCGTAGGTTGTCCTTTGCTTTTGAATACAGGCATCTCCTCGCCTCCTGAGATGTATCCATAAAGGTTCCTTCCTTTAAAGTATGTCTTCATCCTCAAAGACCATGCTTGGTAGTTGTTCCTATCAATTTTATCAATGAAAGAAGGAAAACCATCTCCCATTTTAGCTTAGCTTTGCTCTGATACCACTGTTGGGATAGATGGATGGACACTCCAAGAATTGAGTAGGTACTGCGAAATACTTCTTAGCAATATCCCCTTGTAGCTTTAGAGTTGATTTGTGGGCCCTCTTAGCTTTCCAATGACACTATACAAGTGCCTATGTACTTTGGAAATGATTTAAGAAAAGAATGAAACAAAACAGACTACTTCCAAATAGAAGGATCAAAGAAAACCTTCTATTTTTTATCACACACCTACTACTTGTTATGCTCAATGCTACCAGTACAAAACTTCCTTTTAGAGGTATCTAATTATCTTAGTAAGCTAATGATTCCAAGTGGAATCACATGAAATGATGCACTATACACAGAGCAATCAATTTAGCAATTGAATCATTATCCCTGATTTTTTAGGACCTCTGTAGAGTTTGACTAGTGAGTGCTTCGATGCACTTTTCTCCACATTGGCTGAAGGGATTTCCATCAAAATTTGTGAGCATGTAGATAGCTTGAAGCTGATTCCAAGAAGCTTGAGAGCGTTGAAAATGGTGGAGATTTGACTGAGATATGAGTAGCCCAAGTTGACAGATATAAATGACTATAATAGAGAGACAATAGATGAACAATGTAGATGTATTGTATTAATGAGCATTGTTGTACAAGATCATAGGCTTGACAATCATAGCCTAATGATGGTGAGTGGTGTAGGCTACAATTTAGTCCTCACTATCTTACAATATGGCAACGGAGAACTCGGGAATGAGACTTCTACATGCGACTTTTTCAAGTCACCTTTTTATAAGTGCCATATTCAAATTTGAAGTTGAATTCAACTTTTGGCTCTCTTTAAAAGTAGTCCTTCAATCTAGGAAATATTCCCCCAAGGAAGTCATTACTTTTCTATCTAACAATTCCACGAGTTTTTGGTTGGTGATTACAAATATTCTCTTAAGTCAAAAAATGACTCTTACAAATGGTAAGGATAAAAAACTCTTCTTAGCATCTGTGGCACACCATGTGTTGAGTCTTTCATGCTCCTCTCTTGTTGTTTGTGCTTTGCTTCTGAATACGGGCATCTCCTCATCTCCTAAGATGTATCCATAAAGGCTCCTTCCTTGCAAGTATGTCTTCATCCTCAAAGACCATGCTTGGTAGTTGTTCCTGTCCAATTTATCAATGAAAGAAGGAAAACCATCTCCCATTTTACCTTAGCTTTTCCATGATACCACTGTTGGGATAGATGGATGGACACTCCAAGACATGGGTAGGTACTACCAAATCTTGCTTAGTACCAGCCCCTCGTAGCTTTAGAGTTGAGTTGTGGGCCCTCTTAGCTTTCCAATGACACTATACAAGTGCCTATGTACTTTGGAAATGATTTAAGAAAAGATTGAAACAAAAGAGAATACTTCCAAATATAAGGATCAAAGAAAACCTTCTATTTTTTATCACACACCTGCTGCTTGTCATGCTCAATGCTACCAGTACAGTAGCAATTAGAAAAATTCCTTTTAGAGGTATCTAACTAGCTTAGTGAGCTAATGATTCCAAGTGGAATCACTTGAAATGATGCACTATACACAGAGCAATCAATTTAGCAATTGAATCATTATCCCTCATTTTTTAGGATCTCTGCAGAGTTTGACCAGTGACTGCTTCGATGCTTTTTTCTCCATATTGGCCAAATGAATTTCCATAAAAAATTCGTAAGCCTATAGATAACTTGGACTAGATTCCAACAAGCTTTAGATCATTGAGAATGGTGGAGAATTGATTGAGATATGAGCAGCCCAAGTTGACATATATAAATGACTATAACGGAGAGACCATAGATGAACAATGTAGATGCATTGTATTAATGAACAGTGTTGTACAAGATCATAGGCTTGAAAATCATAGCCTAATGATGGTGAGTAGTGTAGGCTACAATGTAGTCTTCACTCTCTTACAATATGGCAATGGAGAACTCGGGAATGAGACTTCTACACATTACTTTTTCAAGTCACTTTTTATAAGTGCCATATTCAAATTTGAATTTGAATTGAACTTTTGGCTCTCTCTAAAAGTAGTCCTTCAATCTAGGAAATATTCCCTCAATGAAGTCATTACTTTTCTATCTAACAATTCCGCGAGTTTTTGGTAGGTGATTACAAATATTCTCTTAAGTCAAAAATGACTCTTACAAATGGTAAAGATAAAAAACTCTTCTTAGTAATGGTTTCCATGGAGCTTCATATGTTTATAAACTTCAAGCCAAATGTGTGGGCTTGGACTTTGCACCAACAAATTCTATAGCAACATAGGTTTCAATTACCAACAGAGACCTATTCTCTCTCTCTCTCTCTATCTCCCTCTCTCTCTCTCTCTCCCCCTCTCGACATGGTTGTGAGAGATGGAAAGATCGAGAGCAATGCACATGGAGAGAAACACAAATTAGTCATAGAGCGTGAACAAAGAAAGATAAAGCATAAACATAAAAAGTGAATGAACACTAAAAGCAAATTAGCATACCTGGAGAGAAGATCCATGCAAAAAAATGAATTAGCGTCGGGCATGTATTTATAGGTTTCGCCTAGGACTTCCCTCTAGAAAGTCTAGAATCTTGTAACCTGTTTTTTGATCCCTTCTATTTTTTTTAGAATCTTCTTCCATTTTCTTTTTCTATTTTTGGAAAATCCCATCTTTTGTTTCTATTTTGGTTTTTCTCTTTTTATTTTTCCAATTTTCCTTTTTCTATTTTTATTTCTTTTTCTTTTTCCCTTTTTATTTTTGACTAAAGATTTTATTTGGTTTGACACCTATGTCCAAATTAAATGTAATTAGAAGGTTAGAACTTGGGTAAATGGTAATTCTAAGGTTGTAAACCTAGCGTTTTCAATTGGGAAAGCTAGGGTTTACCCATAATTAAGGCTAGGCACATCCATTAATGTTTTTATTTACACTTTTGGGCTAAAATCATAGGATTTCTAGGGGTCAAAACTTAGTTTTAAGGGGTAAAGTTTAGGTTTTTTCGGGGATTTGGAACATTTTTCTAAGGGGTTAGTGATAAATATACATTTCTATTGTACAAATGAAATGATTTCATCACTAGATTTGTCCAATCAATCAAGCATTTAAACAATTTGTGACTCTTTTTAATAGTCTATAGTCCAAACATCACTTTATAGCCTGAAAAACATTGAAATAATATTGAAAACATTTCTTAATGTACTCTTCCCGGAGGGATTTCATCCCGAAAATGCAGGACCCTCAAAGTCCTTCGATAGTTTTTTCTCTCTGAAATCAAGCGAACTCTGCTTACTATGTTTCTCCTACCATCAACGAATCCCCCCTCTAATATTCAATGGTTCCTAAAAACTCTCTACACTGAGTGGCATGGCCTTTTCTATCCAAAGGGTCAACTGTTTCCCGATTGGGAAACCTTAAAAGCAAATTCAATTTACTCCGATTGTTGCCAAACTCAGTAAGAAAATCGCCGTCGTCCCAGAAGCCTGGTCTAGTGGTTGAATCCCTCGCCTCTTGAGGCGGGGGCGTGGGTTCAACCCCCCTGTGCTGCGGGACACCTGAGCCTTCGGGCGTGTAAACGTGATGCTGCCTTCGGGCGTGGAAACTATGCAGTGCCTTCGGGCCAGTTTACCCAGTGTTGTAAGTCCTTCCCGATTTGAGTCTAACCCCTGTTCTTGTGGGATAAGGGGGTTCCCATGGGTACTAAGCCCTTCCTTGTACAGTTGCAATTTCAAAGTTAAAGTCGGGGGAGTAGGCCTCGGCCGAACCCCCTTTATAGAAAAAAAAAAAAGAAAATCGCCGCTTCCGAGATTGCTCCCTCATGCATGTATTTATCACATGTATACCCATATTAATGTGCAATAGCACACACATATATGCTTGAAAAAGCATAGTCGTGTAGATCCATGCATTTTTCATGTATAAAAGCACACAGATTTTCATGCTTAGACGCATTCTAAAACACACTCATATAGATACACACATGCACACATATTTATAAATACATGTAAACATGCAGACGTATCACATATATAATGCATGTACATATAAATAACTTCTCACATTAGTTCATTCACATCATAGTGCACTTATATACATTCATACACATGATCAATCAAATATTAATGTAGGTACAATGGTTATGGTGATCCTAATCAATGGATCATGCTAGATACGCATGAAAACATGCACGTCTATTTATTATGAGCATACATATGTTCAAAATATCAAGAATCATCATATAATGAAAAAGTCTCTCAAGAGTAGAGCACCGAATAATATTAAGTTCACAAAATTCTTCTTTCCGAACATCGTTTTTTCAAGAATACAGTTTATCTTGGTGAATCCATGCTCTCCTCTATTGTTAGTCATTACAATCAACATATATGCTCATTTTAATTGATTCACACTTACCTAATTCATAACGATGATTGATGCTTGCCATTTGGTTCCATGAGTGGACTCGAAATCATGATGACATCCATGCTCTCTAGACTTTTGCATTCTTTGGATACACCAACCTATATACATAACAATAAAAAAAAGCATCAAATAGTCATGGGTGGATATATATCACCATTTAGAAAGCCAGACAGCACATGTTTATTTCACGCAAATTCATTGAGCTTTGTACAAATTAAGAGAATAAGGTAGATACAAGTATCACATTCCACATATTTTGTTATAAAAAATACAATCAAAATAACTTCATAGCTCTTCAGTTCACTCAACCTATTTAAATTGGATAGCTTATGTGAAGCACACACATATACTAATCCCTAGTAACTCAATTTGTGGAACTACAATTTTTGTTCCTATTGATATATTGATGTGTGATTGTCCAAACCCCCATCATATCTCTTCTTTATTTTTCTTTTATTTTTACTTTATTTTCTCTTTTTCTTTGCACTTCATCCCAACTGAGCATTTTTTCTTTTGTGTTTTATTTATTTATTCTTTTATTTAGACAAGTCAGCCTATGCTAAAATCGGGTGTGAGTCATGGACTTGTCCACTTGGTCTGATTTACCCCACTTGTTTGCCGACTCCACGTAGCACACGAAACACAACGCCAGCCCCATATGAAATCAAAGTCAGCTTGTGGCTCTGACCACCCAACGAGAGTGGCTACATGTGCCTATTGATTCATATAGGCACATAACAACATACAAGTCAAGCCATACAACAAAATTAGCATCTGTTTGTGGTCGTGATCACCCGACCAAGGTAGCTCTACCCAACTATTAGCTCATCACAATGCATTGGTGACACATACACATATATATATAGCTAGCTAGTATATGAAGGCTTATCTAAATCACAATCTATATGGAGGTAGGATAAGGTGAGTTACCAAAAGTAGAAATCAAAGAATCCCACTCATCAAGCGTTCACATATACTAGCATATACAAGCATTTAAGTCTTGCCTTCACTTTCCTAGTTCTTGGCTCTCAAAAACTCTAGTTTGCTAACCAATTCTACTCATATAATCCCTTGCCTCTTATGCATCACACATAATCATAATAGATGCATGATACTCTTAGTCTAGTTAATTCCCTTGTTATTTATGCGTCTCTTTATACATCACATATTTGTGGCATGCAAAACTCGTATATACATTTATGAAAGAAGAAAAAAAAAAGCAAAACAAAAGCATATCACCTGTACAAACACCTCTCAATCAACAAACTTGATCATCTTCATTTTCTTTATTGTGAGTTCTTATTTCATTCTTGCTATCCTAAGTTCCCTCTTTGTTCTAAAAGCTTAAAAAAAAGTTTCAGGTACATCACATCCTTATATAAAACTTATTTACATTATTCAAGTCCCCTTCGATAATTCTTTTCAGAATTCCGAATTGAATAGAAACTCGATCACATAACATGCATATATACACACACACTAAAATTTCACAAGATTAGCAGGGATCACTGGACTTTTATTTATTTACAATAGCAAATGTGGACTTCCAAGCTTGTGATTCTAGATCTTATTCTACTTAACCCTTAAATTATTTTATTGAGAAAGAACAATGTAAACAAATTCACAAACATGTATATAAACAAGTTCTTACATTATTTTCTTCCAAAGGAATTAAATATTTAGAGATACAATTGTCAATCATCTCTTCATCTACTGGAACATTCACAAGCCTGGGAAACAAATAAGTGGAAATAAAAATATGAATCAAAGATTGATCAATAGGTTTATTCCTTGTTTGATTTGAAACTATTCTAGCAGATGCTTCTACTTAAGTACAAGAGTTTGCCTCCATAATTACACAATTGAACTTCAACTCTCTCTCACTCTCTCCCTACATTTGTACCTGCAAGAAAAGAAACATTAGAAAGTAAACACACATACAATAGTTATATATATACATCAACATGCATACATGCACACACTTACTTTAATCAGCACACACTTACTCAACTTATACACATGCATAGTATTTGAATTTGATCACTCTTTTTATACGCCAGAATTCCTCTTATTGGACATATAAAAAGTTTACCTCTTAATCAATATTATTTATATATATTTATCAAGATATGCATACATACGTATACAGATTGTTTATTCTCAAGCTCCATTCTTATTTATTCTTCATCTTGATCATCTTTAATAATTTCCTTAATTTCTTCATCTATCAACATTTCATAATTTTCATCTTCTCTTCTTTTAAAAAGATTGATGATACTTGATATTTCTCCCAATCTACTGAACCAAATTCTAGGAAAATGTATAGGCATAAACTAGACACTAATATCATTCCAATCAGCCATGCTTCATAAATTTTGAAGCTATGTAGAGAGAGCAACATCCTTTGCAAGATTACTATTGGCAAAGATGATGATGTAGAGAAATGAAGGAGCAAGACAAGAATGGTCAAAAGTGTATGTATATTGCTTCCATGTATTGTACAAGTGATCTCAAGTCTTTATATAGACTCTAGAAGTGCTCCACAACTTCTACAAGTGGAGCTTGAATTCAAATGAAGGTAGTGATGGTTGCTAGAGGGAATCAATTCACTTTCCTACAATCTAGGAAAAGTGAAGATCTAGTTTGATCTACTTTTAGATGATTGATTGATTGATTGAATGCAACTCAACCACCAAAAATTTGTGGAATTTGGTCTCTCTCTTTCTATGTTTTATATGTGTAAATCTCAAGGCTTTTACAATGGTAAAAGATCCATGACAAATCTTAAAAAAAAAATACAACATGAGCATAAGAAAAAGAACTCTCCAACGGATATTCCTTGACATAATCCAAGCCATTGTTTTTTATGTAGATCAAATCCACCTCAAGGATAGTGTAAGCTTGATGTTCCAATAGCTCCCCCTCAAGCTAAACTATGATTAAGTCTTCATTCTCTAATAGGTTGAATACCTGCCATAGCTTTGAGTGTACAAAGATTTATTCCATCAAGTGCCTTTGTCATCATATCTGCTACTTGTTTTTTAGTTGGAACAAAAGAAATGTCAATCTCCTTTGCAATAAACTTCTCTTTGATGAAGTGGTCATACACCCCTATGTGTTTGGTTCTTGCATGGAAAATAGGATTTGCTATTAGATGCACGAAACTTACATTATCTCCAAATATGTGAGGTTTGGAACTCACATGTCCCAAATCTGTATACAATGCTTTTAACCATATTGCCTCTTGTGTTGCTATTGTCAAACCTCTAAAGTCTACTTTATTTGAGGATAAAGCAACTGTTGTTTGCTTCTTGTAACTCCATGACACTAGGTTTGAACATGCAAATGCTAAGTAGCCAGAAGTACTTCTTCTATCATCCTTAGCTCCTACCAATTTGCATCTGATTAGATTTTGAAATGGAAACCTGAAGAGTAAGGATAGAATATACCTTCATTGATTGTACCTTTGAGATACTTAAGTACTCTCTTAGTTGTATCCATGTTTGGTCTTCTTGGTGAGTGCATGAACTGACTAAGCCCTTCGACACTATATGAGATGTTTGCCCTTGTATGCGTAGCATATATCGAGCCAAACACTAAGTTTATGATTCATCTCCAAAGATGTACCTGTAGGTTTAGTATTCTCCATTTTGAACTTGAGAAGAAGATCCTGAACGTATCTTCCCTGAGTCAAATACATTCCTTCATCTATGTATATCACCTATATACCTAGGAAATATGTGAGCTCACTTAAGTCACTCAATGGAACATCTAGTGCACGTAGGCACGCTCATCCAGGAACTACAAGAACGAGTTTGTAATCTTCAAGAAAATCAAGGAAGCATTCAAGTGAACCAACATCCTAGCTTGTCTTTCATGAAGGAACCCAAAATTTGCATGCCAGAAAAGTTCGATGGTGATCGCACAAAGTTTCGAGGATTCCTACAACAAGTTAAATTGTACATCTATATGCAGCCTCATAGATACCTTGATGATGCATCCAAGGTCGGTTTGATTTGAACCTTGGTCTATGGTCAAGCATTACCATTGTTTGCCCCAATCTTGGAGAAGGATCTGGAAGTACTTCATGTCTATGAGGGGTTTCTTTCAGAACTCACTACGACATTTGGAGATGCAGACATGCGTTAAGTGGCAGAAACAAAACTTTGGAAGCTACATCAAGGTAACCACCCTACCTCTACCTATGCATCAGAATTTAGAAAGTTGATATGTGACCTCACTTGGCATGAAGATTATTTGATAAGCCCATTTAGATGGGGTTTAAGAGATGATGTAAAGGATCTTCTACTCACGATGCCAGAGGTTAAGACATTGAATGAATAAGTCACATATGATGAACGATATCTTTTGAGAGTATTTAGATGACTTTGTGATAATATTTCTTAATGATATCTTGATATTCTCCAAAATCTAGAGGATCATGAATGTCATGTAAAGATAGTCCTAGAGAAACTAAGAGAAAAAGGATTATACGTGAAATTGGAGAAGTGCACTTTTCATAAGGTAGAAGTGGAATTTTTGGGGTACATTGTATTAGATAAAGGAATTTTTATGGACCCTAAGAAGATTGAGACAATCCTTGATTAGCAACCATCTTCATGTGTTTGAGATGTACAATGTTTTCTCGGGTTTACCAATTTCTATAGGATATTCATCAAAGATTACTCCAAGATAGTAACACCTCTTACCAAGCTTACATGGAACTCCAAATTCTCATGGATGAAAGAAGCAAAAAAAGCCTTTCAGACCTTGAGGTCAGCATTCACTACTGATCCAATTCTAGTTCATCCTTATTCCAATAATCATTTCTTCCTAGAGAAAAATGCATCAGACTTTGCCCTAGGGGCCATTCTTTCCCAATATGGAGATGATGGAAACCTAAATCCAGTTGCATATCATTTAAGGAATTTTTCCCCTCGAGAAATTAATTATGAAATTCATGAAAAAGAACTTCTTGCCATAATGGATGCATTTGATACTTTCCATCACCATCTAGAAGGAGTAGCTCATAAAGTTACCATGTATACAGATCACAAGGACCTAGAGTAGTTTATAACCATTCACATCCTCAATAGAAGGAAATCTTGATGGAGTAACGTTTTATCCATGTTCGAATTTGTCATCACATACCATCCAGGACATCAACACTGTAAGTCAGATGCCTTGTCAAGAAGATCTTACCTTGCACCAAAGAAGGGTGAAGAGGCCTTTGATCAACAGGAGAGCATATTACTCAAGCCTGAGCATCTCTAGTTAGCAACTATCTCTTCAAGCCATCATGAAGATTCAGACTTGAATCATTTGATCCGTGAGACTCTACCATGAGATAAATTGTTTTGTAATGTTAAGCAAAAATGAAAGAAGGAAAAATTCAAGAAGTAAATGAATTCCAAGAAAAGGATGGGTTAGTATTCTATAAGAACCTATTATATGTCCCTCCAAGAACTTCCAGGACCCAAGTACTTCAACAAGGTCATGAAAAACTTGCAACATGACATTTTGGAGTGAATAAAGACAATACAACTCATATCAAGGGACGTTTGGTGGCCTCAAATGTGGAAGGAAGTCAGAGAATATATCCGAGCTTGTGATACTTGCAATAGATCTAAGGTACTCAGCATAAACCTCATGGCCTCTTGCAACCTTTACCTATTCCAAATAGGCCATGGGCTTCATTGTTTATGGATTTCATCACAGATCTACCAAATTGAGATAAGTATGATTCCATTCTTGTTATTGTGGATAGATTTACAAAGATGGCACAGTTTGTTCCAACTATCAAGGCAATCATAGGTGGAGCCACTGCTAGAATTTTTCTCACATACATATTTAGGCTTCATGGATTTCCTGATGATATTGTCAATGATCGAGTTCCACAACTCATATCCAACTTTTGGAACAGTCTTTGCAAGCTCCTAAGTGTTCAAGTTAAACTATCTACATCAAATTATCCATAGACTAATGGACAAATAGAATGGGTGAATCAAGTCCTGAAGCAATATCTTAGTTGCACCAGCAACTATCATCAAAGTGATTGGTTGGAGCTTTTAACCTTTGCAGAGTTTGCATATAACAATAGTGTTCATGCATCTACTAAGGAGACTCCCTTCTTTGCAAATTACGAACAACATCCAAGGATGGATAGACAACTCTCAAATCATGTCAAGAACCCAGTTGCCAGAGACAAGGCCGAGTACCTAACAAACATTCACAAAGAAGTCGAGGAAGATATCCATAAAGCTCAAGAACAATATAAGTACTATGCAGATCAACATCGTGTTCAAAATCAATCATATCAAATTGGGGATAAAGTATGGTTACTCAGAAGCAATTTGCAAACTTCAAGGCCTTGTGCAAAGTTAGATCATCAAAGATTTGGTTCAGTCATCATCTTGGCCAAGATTAATCCAGTCACCTTCAAGCTCCAGCTACCAAGTACCATGAGCATACATCCAGTTTTCCATGTATCCATGTTGGAACCATATCAGATTTCACCATGTGAATTCTATATCTCATGATGGGTTCAGAATTAGGATAAACTTATGCTTCCATTGCATCCAAAAGATACCACAACCCTAAGATTGACTGTCTATTTGCTAGATTCTGACATCTGGAGGTGTTCGATTTGCTCACATCATTGATGACATCATCCATTCGCAACCGCCCTTGAGAACAGCCCTTGAAATCCTATATAAGGAGGCCTTGGCCATATTCATTCTCAATCTTGCCAATGCCACTCTTCGGAGCTCAAGGAGTCCTGATCACTAAGTAGGTACTTTCAAGTTCCAGTTGAAGTTCCAATTCAAATTCTAGTCTTCTCTCTTGTTCTAGTCTTGTCTAGTCTTGTATCCTCGACATCTAGCCTCATCCACTTGTAATCTTGTAGTACGAGATCCTATCAAGTTCTTTCTTATATCTTGTTCATCTCCTTGAAGGGAGTTCTCATAGTCTAGAGATCATGCTCCATACTTACGATCCCAAGTTGTGGGATCTCGTGTATCATCTCTAGTCGACTTATCCATACCTATTAGTCTCGACTTGTGGGACTTTGTGTATCAATTACATATCCTTGTATTGTTTCCCTTGCGTGGGTGATCTTGTAATGAGGTGTACATTTTCGTAATCTTGTCTACTGTAGTCAGAGAGCACAATGAAGTGCTCCCTTGACACCTGGTGATTGTGACATGTATACCTCTTCACTTATCCAACCATTTAAGAATGCATTTTTGACATCAAGTTTGAGGAGTCTCCAATTCCTTGTAGCAACTACAGTTATCAATGTTCTGATTGTAGTCATCTTTGCAACTCGTGAGAATGTTTCCTCATAGTCTATATCATGTGTTTGTGAGCATCCTTTGGCAACTAATCTTGCTTTTACCTGCAAACTGATCCATCTGAATTTGTTTTAGCTTTATATACCCACCTGCACCAATTACCTTTTGATTTGGTGACATTGGAATCAAATCCCAAGCATCCATCTCCTTCAATGCATCTATTTCTTCTTTCATGGCCTTTTCCCAATTAGGGTTTTCCTTTGCCTCTTCAAAGGTTGATGGTTCCTCTAAAATTGAATCTTTTGCCAAGTAGATTGAATGCTTTGTAACAAATGTGGAATCTTATCCATACCTTATTGGTTGTTTCTTCTCTCTTGCAAATCTTCTAGGTGCTTGTTTGGAGCACTCTCCAATGTCTGGCATCTTTGCTTTGCCTCTTGAACTCCATAGCTTGTAATCCTTTTCTCTTTCATATTGGTCATCATCTATATCACTTCCTGGATCCTGGACTTGTGTATCATGCTTGCTTCCTAATTGATGAGAATCAGAATCAAGATCATACGGTAGAGTTACCCTTTGTTTGTCTTCATCATAGCAAGACCTCTGTTCTTCAAACACAACATCTATACTTGTAGTCAATTGCTTGCCTAAAGGATTATAGAACCTGTAACCCATATGAGTTGCATCATAGGCAATAAACACTGCCTTTGTTGCCCTTTCATCTAGCTTACCTCTTGTTTCTGATGGTACATGAACATAAGCTAAACAACCAAACACCTTGCAATGTACAAGACTAGGTATTCTACCATACCATGCTTCATAAGGATTCATACCTTGAAGTGATTTGGATGGTAGTCTATTGAAAAGGTATACAGTAGTTGAAATAGTCTCTGCCCATAGATAATGTGGCAACTTCTTCTCTTCAAGCATGGTTCTAGCTAATCTAGCCAATGTCTTGTTTCTCCTTTCTGCAATCCCATTTAGTTAAGGAGAGTCGCTGGTAGTCACCTCCCTTTTGATACCTTATTCCTGCAAGAACTCATCAGAATATTTGGAGAAGCATTCTCCCCCTCCATAAGATCTCAACTTCTTGAGTGATGGAAACTTCTTCTCTTCAAGCATGGTTCTAGCTAATCCAGCCAATGTATTCTTTCTCCTCTCTGCAATCCCATTTAGTTAAGGAGAGTAGCTCATAGTCACCTCCCTTTTGATACCTTTATCCTGCAAGAACTCATCAAAATATTTGGAGAAGTATTCTCCCCCTCCATCAGATCTTAGCTTCTTGAGTGATCTACCAGTATGATTCTCGACATGTGGTAGATACTTTTTAAAGCAATAAAACACTTCATTCTTACTCTTGATAAAGTATAGAACAGTTCATCTACTATGGTCATCAATAAATGAGACATAATACCTTGATCCTGCCAATGAAGGTTCTTGACTTAGTCCGCATACATCTATATGTACTAAGTCCAATAAGTTGTTGTGGATGTAGCCTTTGTGGTTGAATGGTTGTCTTTGTGCCTTCCCATTTTGACATTCATCACACCTATTGATCATGTGTTGCTTTGATATGTTCGAAAGTCCTAGAACACTTTGATCCTTGCATATATCCTTCACGGGAATTTCATTCACATGAGCAAGTCTCTTATGCCACACTTCAAGTTCAACTAAGGTTTGAGACCCAAAAGTGAATAGAGCTATGTTCCTCGTTTCTCGTACTTCAAAAGTAAAGAGCCTACCATGCTTCTCACGTCTGGCTATCTTCTTGAAGCCTTGACATGGATCTTCCACAAAAGCTCCATGCTGGGTGAACCTAACTTGCAAGCCTTTTTCGATTATTTGGCCTATATGCTTATTAGCTTTTTAGTGAGTGGCTACATAGAGAACCTTACTCAGAATGTTTGTCCTGCCATTGGAAGCTTTGACATTACCAATCTTCTCCACATTGTGCTTTGTGTCATGCCCTGTTTGTTCTTCATGTCTATGCTTTGGATTTTCCAAATCAGATAGAAGAGAAATGTTGCCTGCAACATGATTTGAACATCTTGAATCTATGTAGAACAAATGATCATCTTCTTTACCTTCTTTGTGGCTTAGATTCATAAGAAGCAATGAGTCTTCATATGGTTGATCTCATGAATAATTGTTGAAGTACCTTCTATTATAACCTCTATTGTTATTGTTGAAGTTGTGTCCACCTCTACCTCTATTGCTGCCATATCCACCTCTTCCACTTCCTTTCTGGGTCTTCCCATTGAATGAGCAATTATGAGTGGTGTGCTTGGTCTTATTGCAGATGGCACAAGGTTGAAAATTCTAACCCTTCGCTTTGTCATGCTTTGTTCCTTTCTTCTTCCCTTTCCACTTGCTCTTTCTTTCGAAGTTGGCTTGGGAAGTCGCTTCTTCCTTCTTCTTGCCTTTCTGCTTCTTATCCTTCTTATGTGCATATAGAGCACTAGTTGAAGAGTTGTCCAAGAAAGATGTTAAAGTCTGGAATTTGCACATCCGTGATGAGATCATAAGTCGTCGTGAAGGATTGCCATTGCTTATCACTTCAAATCCCATTGAGAATTTGTCTCATGATAGCCTCTTCTTCAATCAGCTCTCCAATGGATGCTAATTGATCAACAACCTCCTTGACCTTGGTAACAAACTCTATGATGGTCTGTTTAGGTGTTTTCTTCATTTGGTTGAACTCGTTCCAAAAACGATTCTTTCTTGCTTTGGTACTAACATAAAAGAAAGTCTCGAGGGCATACCAAGTCTCTTGAGATGTCTTGCATCCTCTAATATGTGGTAATAGAAAGTCAAAGATAGAGTTTAGTATGTACGACCTTTATTGAGCATCCCTTGCACACAAAAGTGTGAGCTTATATGTCTCCTCTTGTGTAGGTCCTCCTTTCGATCTTGGAATAGGCATAGCTTCATCACCCGCTACAATTCCATAAAGATTTCTACCTTTCAAATAGGCCTTCATTCCGACTTGCCAAGCCAGGTAGTTCTATCAATCAAGCTTCTCAATCATTGAGGGAAAGCGTCACCCATCTTGGTCTAGCTCTGATACCACTAAAGGAACTTAGAGAAGCTTGTAGGAGGTAGAAAGTGAGTTTCGAAGTGACGAAGTTTGGTCCAACCAAGTGGCACAAGACCAACCCTTGAGCTTATGGAGGCTCAAATAGGCTTTATAAGCATGTGATAAGTGCAAAGAAATCCATTATGTAGTTTGCAGCATCAAGGAGAAAGAGTAGATATAAAAGAGATAGGTTTGCACATCGACTAGCTCAAAAAACTTATTATTCATGGATGAGACAATGATCTTCAAATGCTCATAGCGGCCAACATGATTAAAATTAGAAAAAATACTTTTTATGTGAGTGATACAAGTAGGCTTGAGTGTATATAATGCATGAACGTATAAGGAATAAGATAAATATGCTATAGTAATGAATTAGACATTCAACAGTGGTTCCTCCTATGTTTCAGGAATATGTAGAGATTGACCCCGAGATAGAAAAACTGATATTTCTCCAAATATACTAAACGAACTTCTATGAAGATTTGAAGGCATACACTAGACACTAATTCCTAGAGTCATGTCTCATCCAAATTGGAGCTTTGTAAAGAGAGCAACAACCTCTGCAAGATTACTGTTGGCGAAGAAGATGATGCAGAGAAATGAAAGAGCAAGACAATGATGGTCACAAGTGTATGTATATTGCTTCCATGTATTAAGTGCTCCACGACTTCTACAATTGGATTTTGAACTCAAATAAAGGTGGGAAGGGTTGTTGGAGGGAATCAATTCACTTTCCTACAATCTAGGAAAAGTGAAGATCTAGTTTGATCTACTTTTAGGTGATTGATTGATTGATTGATTGATTGATTGATTGATTGATTGATTGAATGCAACTCAACCACCCCAAATTCGTGAAATTTGTTCTCTCTTTTTCTACTTTTACATGTGTAAATCTTAATACTTTTACAATGGCAAAAGATCCATGAAAAATATTTTTAAAAATACAATAAGTGAGCATAAGAAAAAGAAGTCTTCAATGGATATTCCTTCGACATAATCCAAGCCATAGTTTTTGATGTAGATCAAATCCACCTCAAGCATAGTGTAAGCTTGATGTTACAACAATTGTGAAAATCTAGGCCACCAATATCTTTCTTTTATCTTGTCATATGTTCCATGAAAGCTTTTATGCCCAGCCCATGACAAGCTATCCATCTCACTCATAATTTTATCTTTGGCTCTACTACAACCCACTAAGGGATTTTGTTTATTCCAAGTTTACGTCTCTAGAGGAAACCATCTTTCAAAAAATTATACTTGATTTTCTTCAAACTTTCCTGGACCTTTCTCTACTCTAGTTTGGATCAAGGGACATGGTACTTTATTTTTTTCATCTCTTTCCATTCACTTTCATAGTTGCTCTCATTAAATCTCTATGTTATTCCCATTTGCATTTTGTAAATATTCCCATTTCTCTTTTTATTTTCTTTCTCGCTTCCTAAGTTCTTTTATTTCCTTCTTCTTGAAAGTTTGATATTAGCTTATGACTTCTCAATTTGATAAGTAGGATCATTTTTGTTCGATCTTGCGCATGCTTTCTCAAGGCTAGACCTATGTACATGTGAAGCATAAAAGTATGAACCTATATCTTCATCATTTGAAGTGATCAAGTGTTCATCTTCATATATCACTCATGATAACATATCAACCACTACATCATTTCTTCTAGCTATATGGAAAGATTTAGGGTTTAACGACTTCATATACACTATCCATCTTAGAATAGTGATATCCATAGTGGAACATTGATGATCATCCCTAACAACATCAAGAAATCTATTTCCACTACTACATTCGCTCCAAGTAACTACTATTTATCACTTTCCATGCAGTCACTATTCCCTAGAAGTCATGCTTGATATGAGGGTAGCCTCTTTGGTGAACATTTAACACCCTCGATCCAAAATTGCATTTCTTTTTCCCTGGTTATCTTCTTAGCCAATAGCCCAACCTATGGCTATTGGACTTGTATCTATAGTAATGTAAATTGATTTGTTCTCATTGTAGTCAGCTTTTTTGATCAATGAAGCCTCTAGGAGCACCTTTTTTAATTTCCTCATAGCTTGAGTATGGATTTCCTTCCACAGAAATCTTTGCCCCTTTTGTAGCAGTTGTTAGAGTGGATTTGCTACATGTGTGAAATGTGGAATCCACATTACATAGAAATCACATGCACAAAGAAATATCCTTACCTCAGTGATTGAGGAGCAGACTTCTCTCATATTTTGAATAACATCAACTTTCTTTGGGCATGGTTTTCTTCCCTTTGCATCGCAAAAAATTCCTATGATTAACACTTATTGCATTCCAAATAATGATTTTTTTGTAGATAACATCAAATGCACCTCTTCCAATTGACTAAGAATGGACTCACAATCATTTGTATGATCTTTAAGAAACTTTCAACATCCATTTTCATAAAGAATCACATCTTTATTCTTTTCTTCACATCCTTTAATGGGAACATCCTCAATGAATGACATGGTTAAGTGTGGAATAAAATCCCTAAGTACCTTATGCATACCATTCATCATATGCACCACTACGTTTGTGGCTCCTTGTGGCAAGATACACATGCGCACGCGCATTGATGGTGTCCTCATGGTTGTCAAATCACAAATCTCAAAAGCTAACTAAAATTGATGGTAATGAGAATGCAAGTCTCCTATTGAATAAATAGAACTTCTTGAGAAAGCTTCTGCACATTCATCTACGATGGGTCCAGTTCCCATACTCCAAATACTCACTTCATTAGTTGTTTGTAAATCTTGAATAAACCTCAATGAACCATTTTTTTCAAAACGGTAAACCAACGATTAGAATAGCAAGCATTTGATGGCTCAAGAATCCCCATTCTAATTATCTCATTTAAAAGGTCAATTAGGCTTGAAATATGAGCCTTTGGAATGAAAATTGATTGAAGATTCCATGCTATGTGTGGTATTGTAATAATTATCATTGCAGATACCACAAATGGATCTACACACCCAATCTCTTTGGAATCAAAGGAAAAAGATTTCCCATGTCTAAAAATCATATCGGAGAATATGTCCTTCTTTTGATTTTACATGAGGACATAAAAGGAAGATGTGGATTCCTAAGAATTATGAAACATAGTCTTCAGTTTAATCAAATGAGCAAAAATTTCTTTTCTTCTTCATACAAGGAATATGATTAGAGTCACGAGGCCAAAGAAATAGATTTCAACGCATCAGCATGCAGTATTTGGTGAAGAAGAAGTTAATTTGTTTTAAGTTTCAACAAAATATTTTAGCAATAAAATAGCTATCTATAGATTAACCTTTAGCACAGATTTTGAATGAGAATTGAAAGTATTATTTGAATAAAAAAAAGAGGCAGCAAAGTATCATACATGTCTTTGGAGCTAACAGATGTCTCCTTAGTACATGAAAGCAATGGCTGAATAGCATCCTCCATAAAAACAACATCACGGCTAACGAGAATGCATTTATTCTGTGAATGATACAAACGATAGCCTTTACTTTCAGAACTGTACCGAACAAAAATACATTTTACTGCTTTATCATCCAATTTTCTACGATGTTGTTCAGGCACTAATGCATATGCCAAACAACCAAAAACACGCAGATGAGCAACAGATGGCTTGCAATCATGCCAAGCCTCATATGGAGTGATAGACTGCAGTGCTTTAGTGGGACACCTTTTCAGTACATATACTACACACATGACAACCTCAAGCCAGTAACTATGTGGTAAAGCCTGACTCTTGACCATACAGCTCGCCATCTCCATGAGTGACCTGTTCTTTCGTTCAACAAATCCATTCTGTTGAGGTGTATACGACACTTTACACTGGTGTTTTATCCCACGTTCAGCCAGAAATGCATTAAAATCAGAAGACATATATTTTCCCCCTCGATCAGAACGGAGGGTGCCCATTTTACATGCTGAAAGATTTTCAACCAAAACCAAACACTGTTTGAAGCACATGAACACTTCAGACTTTGCCTTCAATGGATATACCCATGCATGCCTGGAAAAATCATCGATGAAAGTCATGAAGTAAAGTTAATTCCCAAAAGAAGGTGTCTGCATAGGACCAGAGACATCACTATGTACAAGCTGCAATTTTTGAGTAGCTCGAACTGAACCATCTTTTGGAAAGGACGAATGCTGCATTTTGCCCAAAGTACAGCCTTCACAAACATGTTTTCTAGGTGCCTCAAGTTTGGGCAAAGAGGACACCATTTCAGATTTCTACAGGCATAGCAAACTAGCAAAATTTAGATGACCAAAGCGTGCATGCCAAAGCTTTGCATCTAACATAGCCTGAGAATCATTTACTGCACATGCCAAATCATTTACTAATCTTTCATAATTTATGAGCTTATACAGCCCACGACATGAAATGCGAGAAGCAATAATCACATCGCCATTTGACAAATCATGAACTGTACACCTGTCATCAACAAATTTCACAACCAAGGCAATCTTGGCTAATGCAGAAACTGATAACAGGTTCTTCTTGATCCTTGACACAAATAAAGCATTTGACAAAGTGAAAGAACTACCATCACCAGAAGTCAAAATGATCTTACCAACTCCCATAACAGGATAAGAGGAGTTGTTGGCACATGTAACAGTATTCCCTGTAGGGGCAAGCTCGAGTGAAGAGAAGAAACTGCACTGCGAGGTAATATGTTTGGTCGCCCCACTGTCAAAATACCAAACATCTAATTCTACTACAGACATGCACTACTCATGAGAAGATAGGTCAAAACTGCAAACAGTAGTAAATGCCCTTTCTTCTTGCTGCACAAGATTAGCAGACTCTGCTTTTGTTGTAGAGGCCTCTACAACAACAATTCCAGTCTCTTTCTTCTTGGCCTCTTTAGCAGCCAGTTTTGGACAGTTCTTTATGATATGATCATTCCCTTTATAGTACTTACAAAACAATTTCTAATTTTCTGATTTCTTCTCATCTTTACCTTCCTTCTTCAAATATGTAGAATTAGCACATTGTTGCGTACTAGTTGAAGAGCTCCATTTTCCTTTGCCCTTCTGACTAGCCAAAAAAGCCTGATCTCCAACTCGCATAATGGACCTGTTCTGCTGGACTGATCTTCCTGCAGCAGAATAGAGACTAACTCCTCAAATGATAAGGCATTTGGATTGCCTTTCATCATCAACCGAAGAGTAGAAGCAAAACTTTG
>CM035418.1:52134606-52147106 GCA_020310875.1 Ceratopteris richardii
TATTTCCTCAATCTGCTCACCTTTATAAACACTAAGTTTATGATTCATCTCCAAATTTATACCTATTGTCTTTGCATTATCCAACTTGAAGCTCAAAACTAATCTTGAATGTACCTTATTTGAGTCAAGTACATTTCTAGATCTGTGTATATGACCTCCATACCTAAGAATATGAGATCTCCAAGATCATTAATCCTGAATTCTTCATCCATATGCCTTTTGATATTTTCTGTTCCACTGTAGTCATCAGATGTCATAATTATGTCATCTACATATAGAAATAAATATATAAATTTATCATGAACCTTCTAGATGAACAAAGAAGGATCCACATTGCTTGAATTGAATCCTTGATCTTGTAGGTAGGTCACCAATCTTAAGCTCGAAGCTTTAGGAGCTTTTTTAAGCAAGATAAATCGTTTTTAAGCCTGCACACATAAGTAGAATAATTACGTTTTTCAAACGCTCGGGATTGTGACATGTATACCTCTCACTAATCCACCCATTGAGAAAATCATTCTTCGCATCAAGTTGGAGTAGCTTCCACTTCATTGCACCTCCTAAACTAAGCAAGGTTGTGATAATGGTCATTTGCAAATCGGTCTATGCTCTGCATTTGAGCACATTCTTTAGCAACCAATCTAGCTTTGTATGTGCAAACTAATCCATCTAAATTCCTTTTCAATTTGTAGACCCACATACAACATATTACCACCTAATTGGTTTGCATCGGAAGTAGCTCTCATGTTGCATTTCCTTTAGACTTTCTATCTCCTCTTTCATGGCCTTCTCCCAATTAGGGTTTCCCTTCAATTCTTCATATATTGATGGTTATTCTCAAACTGAGTCTTTGGCCAAATAGATAGTGTGTACGGTCATAAAGGTAGAGCCATATACATATCTTTCAGGTTGTTTTCTCTCCCTAGTAGACCATCTAGGCGTGTGTTTGGAGCATTCTCCATATTCTTACATCATGGCCTCTCCTCTTGCTTCCCAAAGCTTTGTTTGCACTTCATTATTATGCTTGAGTTTCTCCAGGTAAGATACAAGAGCAACATTGCCTCCAACATGGTCTGAACAACCAGAATCTATATAGAAGATATGATGATCTTCTTCACCTTCTTTATGACTCATATTCATTAGGAGTCATAAATATTCATTTGATTGATTGTTTGAGGAGTCAAAATCCCTTCTCTTGTAGATCCTATTTTTATTGTGGTTATTCTTTCAACCCTTCTCCTTGTGTTGCTAGGTCCACCTCTAGCACCTCTTTTCTAATTCCTTCCATTGAACTAGCGATTTTGAGTGTTGTTAGTGGTGTTATTAGAGATGGCACAAGGTTGAATCTCTTGTCGTTTTTACTTTTCATGTTTTTCTCTGTTCTTCTTCCCTTTCCACTTGCTCTTTCCTACATAGTTGGCTTGAAAAATTTCATCATAAATCTTTCGTGTCTACATAAAGAGGACTTATTGAGTTACCTTGATAATAGTTACCTTCCTTCAGATTATTTATGGCCTCATGATTTAAGAATTGTCCAAAGCATATGTTGAAGTCAATTGTCTACACATCCATGATGAGATCATAGGCTGTTGTGAAGGATTTCCATTGTGTGTGAGTCCTAATTGCATTTAGGATGTCATCACGATAACCTCTTCTTCAATCAGATGTATAATTGAAGCTAAATGATCCTCAACATCCTTGACTTTAGTGACAAACTCTATGATAGTTTGCTTTCGTGTCTTCATCATTTGATTGAACTCATTCCATAAATGGTTCTTCCCAGGTTTTGTGCTAGTAGAGAAAAAGGTATCAAATGTACCCCAGGTTTCTTATGATGTCTTGCATCCTCTAATGTGTGGTAACAAGAAATCACAAGTACAATTTAAGATATATGAATTGGCTCGGTCATGTCTTGCACACCATATTGTAAGCTTCTCAGTCTCCTCTTGTGTAGGTCCTCCTTCAGATCTTGTAGTAGGCATGAATTCATCAGCTTCTACAAATCTATAAGGACTTATAACTTGCAAGTAAGCTTCCATTATGATTTGCCAAGCAACATAGATGTTCTTGTGAGGAGATGGTGTGGTAATATCTAGAGATGAGCTGCTCGTGCACAAATCCTACTCTACACCTACCGATCTAACTTCATGAATGCTTTGTACACTCCTTTGGCTTCGTAATGATGGAACTAGACCCAAAAAATCCTTTGGAGCATCATTCTGCAAAGTTTGCATGAAAACACATAACCTGTGTATGAAAGAAATATGAAGAATTTTCTATATACAGAAGAAGGGTTCTTAGTGTTATGCTTAGATATGGATTGACTAGAGAGCTTTTGCACACACCTAACTGAAGTGTATAACTAGCTAAAGGAAGTTATTTTCTTAATTTATCTACACCAAGTAATGCAAAATGAGTGTAACAAGTCAAGGGGGTCATCTGAATTTTGCAGGATCTAGAAGGTGTGCAAACATAGTTAGCTTTCCACGTTCATTTCTTGAGATCTACAAAGCCTAACTTGATGAAAATTGATATGCAAATAGTAGATGCTTCAATATACCTATCACAATTTAAAGTATAGAGAACAAGGGAGTACAAACAAAGAAATGGATTCCATAAATGATGAATATTCTACAACAGATAGTAGAAAAAGATGTACTTAATGATATGTATCATAATGTAAATGGTATTTAACATATGATACAAGAGAGTGTAGTGAACTACACATAGATGAAGTGAGCTCAATGTATGATCAATGAATTAGCTCAATGTATCTCAGAATAACTTCATGTCCCATGAAAAAGGGGTTGTGTACTTATACACATGAATTAAGTTTGAATTTGAATTTTCCCTCCCCTAAAAATGATCCTACACTTTAGGGAAGTGATTGATTTGATTCCTCTACCAAATGATCCCTAGGTTCACTTTCCGAAATTCATGAGATTCCATCTTCTCTTCAATTTCACAATTATCTAAAGTAAATACACTCAAATTGACAAGCATGAGTTCATATATGATTCTCCATGTGAAGAGATAAATGGATGTGTAGTCTTGAATCTTGAGCAATGCACTTAGGCTTGCTAATTGTAGGAGAAGCTCCCAATCAAGCCTAAGATGCTTCCTTCTTCCTTGAAGATCTCTTGCAATACAATAATTGATTTGAGTCTATTCCATTTTCTTCCTTTGAATTCCTTTGTCATCATATCTGCACATTGTTGATGAGTTGATACATATCAGAGTTGGATTTCTTTGCTCATGATCTTCTCCCTGACATAATGATGATGAACTTCGATATGGTTAGTCCTAACATGATCAATTGGGTTGGAAACAAGATGTAAAGAGCTAGTGTTATCTCCAAATATATGTGGAGTTGAAGTGTTAAACCATAAATCTAAATATAGGGTTCTAATCCACATAGCTTCTTGTGTAGCATTTGCAAGTCCTCTATATTCAATCGTTATTGATCAAAGAGCAACAATGGGTTATTTCTTGGAAGATCATGAAATAAACTTAATACCTACAAAAGTAAGATATCCAAATGTGTGTCTCCTATCTTTTTTTAAAGCTTGCCCAATCTGGATCAAAAGAGAGCTTAACATCTTTATCACATGTATATGGATACAATAGCACTTGATTGATTGTGCCCTTAAATACTTCAAAATTCTCCTAGTTGCTTCCATGTGAGGCTTCCTTGGAGTGTGCATGAACTGACCGAGCATACTTATTCCATAGCAAATATCTACTCTAGTTAGAGTAGCACAATTTAAACTTCCAACTAGACTTTGATAGCTAGTTATATCCTCAATTAGTTCACCTTCATGAGCACTTAACTTCAGATTTACCTCCATGGGAGTACCTACAACCTTTATATTGTTCATGTTGAAGTTTCAAAGAATATCTCCAATGTATTTCCTTTGTGTCAGGAACATACCTATCTCTGTATATACCTCTTGCAGCCATAGGAAGTATGTGAGCAAACCAAGATCGCTAATCTTTAATTCCTCTTATTTGATCTTTGATCCTCCTTATTCGTATTGCATCATTTCTTGTAATGATTATATCATCAACATATACATATAGGTATATGACCTCTTAATGATTCCTCTTAATAAAAAGGGAATGATATGCCTTGCTTACATTGAAACCTTTATCCTACAAGTAAGTGAGAAGTCTATGGTTCCAAGCTGTAGGAGCTTGCTTCAAGCCATACAAGGCTTTCGTCAACTTGCACACATGTTTAGGGTATGATTGGTCTTTAAAACTAGGAGTTTGAGACATATATACATCCTCTTATATCCATTTATTGAAGAAAGCTTTTTTAGCATCCTATTCATATATCTTCCATTTCTTGGAAGATGCAACACTCATGAGTAATCTAATAGTAGACATTTTTTCAATAGGGAAAAATGTTTCTTCATAATCAATACCTGCAGTTTGAGGAAACCCTTTGGCTACAAGCCTTGCTTTGTGTGAGTTAATTGAAACATTAAAGTTCTTCTTTACCATTTATTTCCACCTTGAGCCAATTGCCTTCCCAACCTTCAACTATGTATGACTTGAGATCCAAGTCTTCTATATGAGGATAGAATATAACTTCATTGATTGTGCCTTTGAGGTACTTGAGTACTCTCTTAGCTGCATCCATATGTGGTTTTCTTTGAGAAAGCATCAACTAGCTTAACACTCCTACACTATATGAGATGTTAGCATTTGTATGTGTAGCATAGATTAAGCTACCTACTAGACTTTGGTTATATTTTATTTCTCACAACTTTTCACCTTCATAAGTGGTAAGTTTATGATACATCTCCAAAGTTGTACATATTTGCTTTGTGTTATCCAACTTGAACTTCAAGAATAGATCCTAAATGTACCTCCTTGGGACATCCCTTAAGCTATATGTATGACCTACATACCTAAGAAGAATGTGAGCTCTCAAAGTTCACTCATCTTGGAATCTTCCTCCATATGCCCTTTGATATCTTCTATTGCATTGAAGTCATCACCTACTATACTTATGTAATCTACACACATAAATAGATAACTTCATTATGAGACTTCTTGATGAAGAAAGAGGGATCTGCATTGCTTGACTTGAAACCTTGATCTTGTAGATAGGTCAACAATCTTGAGTTCCAAGCTCAGGGATATTATTTTAATGCATACAAAGCCTTTTTAAGCATGCATACATAAGTAGAATAATTAGGGGTTTCGAATCTTAGAGGATTCGTGATCATTTTGAAAACTACTAAGAAAGTTTCATCATATTCTATGACATGATTTTGAGCACATCCTTTTGGCAACCAATCTAGCTTTATCGTTGGAAATTCAGCTAGTACACTAAGCATTGCCTAAATGGTGATCATTTTGAAAACTACTAAGAAAGTTTCATCATATTCTATGACATGATTTTGAGCACATCCTTTTGGCAACCAATCTAGCTTTATTGTTGGAAATTCAGCTGTTCGAATTCCTTTTTAGTCTGTATACGCATCTACAAACTATTACCTTTTGACTAGTTCTCATTGGAACTAGCTCACATTTGTCCATTTCCTTAAGAGCTTCTTTTTCCTCTATCATGGCATTCTACCAAGTAGGGTTTCTTTGTCTTCTTCATATGTTGAGGGTTCCTCTCAAACTGAATCTTTGGCCAAATAGATAGTGTGTTTGATCAAAGGTAGAGTCATATCCATATCTTCTTAGTTGCTTTCTCTCCCATGTTCACCTTCTAAGAGTGTGTTTGGAGCATTCTCCACATTTGCAACTTGGCCTTTCCTCTTCATTTACAAAGCTTATAGTATCTCTTGTTCTCATCTTGATCATTATGTGATTCATCTTTAGATTCTTGCACCTGTGTATCATGCTTGCTAAAAGATTTATGAAAATCTAAATCAAGATCATAGGGTAAGTTTACCTTTGGTTCATCCTCTTCATACCATGATCTATGTTCTTCAAATACAACATCCGTGCTTGCGGTAAATTGCTTTGGGGATGGATTATAGAGATTATATCCCATCATAGCTGAATCATAGCCAATACATACTCCCTTGGTTGCGGTTTCATTCAATTTTCCTCTATTTTGTGAAGGTACATATACATATGCTAACCAAACAAAACCTTTTCAATGAACTAGACTTGGTTTTCTACAAGTTGAAGCTTCATAAGGGGCCATACCTTGAATATAGTTTGATTGCTATCTATTCATAAGATACACCATAGTAGATAAATCTTGTACCCATAAATAATGTGGCAGCTTCTTCTCTTCAAGCATAGTCCTTGTTGATCCATCTAGGATTTTGTTCCTCCTCTCTATATTACCATTTATTTGGGGAGACTACCTAGTAGTAACCCACATTTTGATGCCTTTATCATGTAAATAACCATCAAAATCCTTGGAGAAGTATTATTGCCCTCTACCAAATCTAAGTTTCTTCAATGATCTATATGTATGATTTTCCCCATGTGCTAAGTACTTCTTGAAGCATTCATACACTTCAATATTCTTAATAAAGTATCAAATTGTCCATCTACTATGATCATCAACATAAGATACATAATACCTTGAACCTTCTAATGCAGGTTACTGGCTTGGTTCCCACAAATCAATGTGTACATGGTCCAAGAGATTGTTGTGGATGTAGCCTTTGTGGTTAAAAGTTTGTCTTTGTGCTTTCCCAATTTGATAAGCATCACAGTTATTGATAAGGTGTTGCTTTGAAATGTTTAGCAGCCCTAGAAACTTTGATATATGCATATATCCTTCCAAGTTCTTTCATGCACATGAGCACATCTTTTATTCCACACTTCAAGATCACTTATAGTTTGAGACCGAAAGATGAATAGAGATATATTCCTAGTTTCTCCTAATTAAAGATTAAAGAGACTACCATTCTTCTGACCTCTTTCTATCTTCTTGAAGCCTTGACATGGATTTTTCACATAGGCTCCATGTTGGGGGAACCTAGCTTGCAAGCCTTTTTGAACTATTATGCCTACAATTATTAGGTTTTCAGTGACAGTGGGTACTTAAAGAATCTTACTCAGAATGTTTGTCCTGACTTTGGGAGCTCTGTCATCGACAATTTCTCCAGATTATGTTTGGTATCATCCCTTGCCTTGCCTTCATGTTTATGCTTGGGTTTCTCAAAGTCAGGTAGAAGGTTAGAACCTTGCTTGCTCAATAAGTGATTCATCCTCTAAGTACTTGTTGAAATGAGTTCTATTGTGGACCCTGTTGTTATTGTTGTAATTTTGTCCACTTTTTCCTCCTGGTGCTAAATCCACCTCTACCAACTTCTTTCTAAGTCACTCCTTTGAACCAAAAACTTTGAGTGTTGTGGTTCTTCATATTATAGATGTCAAAAGGTTGGCTCTCTTTTCCTTTTTACTTGTCATGCTTTGCTCCTTTTTTCTTCCATTTCCACTTGCTTCTGATTTCATAGTTTTCTTGAGAGATTTCTTCATCTTCAACCACCTTTTTCTTGCCTTTGTTCTTCTTGTCTTTATTGTCTCCATAGAGAGAACTTATTCAGTAACCTTGACAAGAGATACCTTCCTTCAGATCGTTGTTGGCCTCTTGGCTAAAGAGTTGTCCAAGGAATATGTTGAAAATATGTTGAAATTAGGTGTCACCATACATGATGAGATCATAGGCTGTTATGAGGATTGCCATTTGTTGTCAGTAGTGATTCTATTCAAGATATACATCATGATGGCTTCTTCAATCAACTCTATAGTTGAAGCTGATTGATCTATAACCTCCTTGGCTTTCGTGAAAAACTCTGTGATAGTTTGCTTTGCTATCTTCCTCATTTGTTGAACTCATTCCATAAATGGTTCTTCCTAGATTTGAGTCTAGCAAGAAGAAGGTCTCAATTGCATCCCAAGTTTGTCATGATTTCTTGAATCTTTTTATTTGTGGTAACAAGAAATCAAAAATAATTTTAAGATATGTGACTTGGCTTGGCTCTATCTTGCACACCATAATTTAAGATTCATAGTCTACTCTTGTTTAGGTCCTCTTTTGGATCTTTGAGTACGCATGACCTCATCACGTGCTACAATTCCATAAAGATTTCTACCTTCTAACTAAGCTCCCATCCTGATTTGCGAACCAAAATAGTTGTTTCGATCAAGCTTTTGAATCATTGAAGCAAAAACATCACCCATCTTGGTGTAGCTATGATAACAACATGGGAAGATGGAGAAGCTTGAGTATTAGGAATCTATATTGCAACGTGTTAATGTTTGGTCCATGCAATGTGCGTACAATAGCCCCTTCGCTTTTGGAGAGTCTAATACACCTTATGAGTTTGAAGTATTGCAATAAAATACCTTATGTGCTTTTGAAGGTTACTAACAAAAGCTAGATTCAAAACAAATACATTTGCACATTGACTAGTTCAAGGATCTTGCAATTTATGGATGAATCATGGAACTTTGCATGCTTATTTCTCCTAGTCTCATTTTCATTGGCTAAAATCGTCGTAATACCATGATCTATGTTTTTCAAATAAAACATCCGTACTTGTGGTAAAATTGATTTGTGGATGGATTATAAAATTTGTATCCCAATTTAGATGAATAATAGCTAATAAAGATGGCCTTGTTTGCCCTTTCATCCAAATTTCTTCTAAATTGTGAAGGTACATGTACATATGCTAAGCAACCAAAAGGTTTGCAATGACCTATACTTGGTTTTCTACCATTCCAAGCTTCATAAGGACTCATAGTCTAAAGAGATTTTGATGGAAGTGTATTCACAATATACACAACATTGGATATAGCTTATGCCCATAAATAATGTCGTAGCTTCTTCTCTTCAAGCATACTCCTCACTAATCCAAGTAGGGTTTTGTTACTTGTTTCTACAATACCTTCCACATGGGGAGAGTACTTCCTAGTAACCTCGCTTTTGATGCCTTTATTTCACATGAATCAATCTTAGAAGGAAGAATGTTCCATACAGAGCTTCCTAAATACTTCCAATATTAATTCATATGGATGGGTGCTTGTGGATGGTATGTATGCATGTGGTTGATAGATTATGGATCTAAAGAGAACTATGCTCACAATCTCAAAAGAACTTTCTCACTCATTCAATGCGAAAATGCGGAGCCCTGTCACACACTGAAAGGAGACATGTAAAACACTTAGGAAACAAGCGACATTGAGATAAGGTGACTTGAGTTAAAAGATATTGTAATGCAATACATGTTCATGAGAGTCATGTTACATCAAGCTCGGCAATCTAATGGTCAAAGCTAGTCCGCAGGACCCTCATGCCATGAGAGTTCAAGTGAATGCCACACATGAGAGGATATGAACCACTTCCATGATCCTATATATGTCTAGGAACATAGCATATATCCAAAGAATTCTAAGACCAATATATGCAAATCTAAGTCTCTCACATGCTCCAATGAGGGTGAGCAAAGAGGGAGAAACCATTGGGTTTGTGAGCCTATCCTAGTTTTCTCTTTCTCTACATGCATGCAAGGAAATCAAATTAAAATCTAACTGTAATGCATTAATATGCCTATATAGCCTGTGATTTATTATTCTATGCCTCCTTAGCTTCATTTGAATTGCTATCCTTTTGTTGCTTCTATATGATTCAATGACTTTATGGTTACCTTCACATTTTTGGAGTGGAAAAAAGTGTAGAATCTCTCACTTTGTTTGGAGTGGAAGAAAGTGTTAACTTTTGAGTAATAGATCGTAGCCCATCGATTTTTATGTCTAGGAGAGATTAAACCACGATTCCAGGTACAATCATTTTTTATGATGAAGGACAATCATTTAAACTCTGATATAGGTGCTCTGAGGAGGATTAAGGATTTAGAAACACACACTAGCAAGAGCTAGTACTTCAATAAGTATGCTTTCAATTTAGGATACATATGCATGTTTATATATGAAAGTCATATTTCCAAAATAAACCTCCAAATATTCATGCTCTATTTTTCAACTAGGATAATAGCCAATTTTGTAGTAGCTATATTATTACTTAAGATACAATTTTACATAAGAAGTAGATAAATCTTCATTTTTCCATTTGACTCAAGCGATATGGATATGCAATGCAATGTGAAGACTGAATAGAAACATGCATGAATTGAAATGGAAGCACTTGATAAAATTTTGAGATTCAAGACAAATGTGGACCTTCATGTCATGCTAAAAAGGACATGGTTTCTAGGTTGTTCAAGATTTAGATGGGATCTTAAGTTCCAATGTATTTGCATCCTCTCATTGAGGTTAAAGAAAATCAATTCTTATGTGGAAAATCCTCCACCATGGATTTGGACCGATGTAAAAGCTAAGAAACTCTTTGGATCCCCTCCATGGTGTAAATGATGCCTTCGTGGAAATGAGGACTTGGGACAACTCTTCTTTTCATGCCCCAAGTCAATATTGTTATGGCGCATGCTTGAAAAAAGCATGTTGCTATAGGGATAAATCAACTACAAGCAAGTGTTATTGGGTGAAGCGATCGATTATTCCTCAGCACTCTCGAATACTATAAGAGGAGAGACCCTCTAGAAGATCTTGAAGGAGAGGTCTGCCACAAACTTTGGTAACCCCCATAAAGAATGATAGATTGAAAAATCTCCCTTCTGTTTAGGCAAAAGAATTTCACTTTGTAAGAATCCCATGCCTTTTAGACATCCTAGAGTGATTTTCCTCGAAAGCAAAAGAATGAAAAGAAAGTGGGCCCCCCATGCGGGGGACAAAAGGATTATCAACCTTCTTTGTAATATTTTCTTGAAAATTTGAAGTAACTCCTTTTTTGTGGGATTTGAGGGATCAGCTGAGTGCTAAATTCACTTCTAAAGTTCTTCTTTATACTAATTAAAGTTTTGGAGAGTAGCCTATTGCCTAGCTTCCTTTTGAAACGTTTTTCCAACCGATAATATGTAAATGTTGATTAGTCATTTTATTTATCTTGTTGAATCGCGAGCATTGAAGTGGAAAGTTTTTGTTTGAAAAGTAAAGCATAAGAGGGAGAGCATTGGAGAAACTTGAGAGAGAGGGAGAGGTTAAGTAATAGAGTAATATAACTATAGAGTGTGAGTGAGAAAAGTGAGAAAGAACATGAGAAAGAAAGCTAATATGAAAAAAAGACGAATGTAAAAGAGGTGACGTATATAATCCAATATTATAAGAATTCCTTTCACATTAATTTTCTATACTCTTACCCCTTGAAGTTGAACTAGATAGACATAGATAAACCTAGCTCTAGAATGTGCTTGCTACACTGCCTTGCATAGATTCACTCTGACCAAATCCCCATAGATAGATTCACTCGATTGGCTTTTAATAGCTAGGTAGGTCACATACACTATAGACACCCTATGTTTGAAAACCGATCCTTCTGACATATTTTGAAACCAAACTGAAACAATATTCACTTTCGTGTGTGTTTTTATTTGCGAATTAATTTCTTTTGTCTCAGGAGCTTGGAGAATGTTCAAAGACGGTGGAGCCTTTCTGAGAAAAATGGAGCCTTTCTTTCGCATGAAGTAGACTCTAGAATTGTTGGTATGCTCTCGAATTTGGATTCCTATATTCAATGGGCTGGGATTAATCATAGGAAAATGAAGAATAACTTCTAAGAACAGCAAGTTTGAAAAATGAGAACTTAAATTTAAACGGATTGCCGTGCGTTTGATGGGATGAACGTGCCTTCATACCTTATGTATTTTGAAAAAAATAACAGAACAACATGGGTTGCCTGAGGACCATAGACGCTCTTATATGTATTTCACATAGAATCATTAGTGAAGCATATCGAGACTCTTGCGATAGAGATTGCTTTTCGAAAATCTATAGAAGAGACCAAAAACAACGATGGCATCCTTTTAATTCTCAAAGATAAATCTCGTGTGATGACTTTTACCATCCACACTAGACATGCAACTTATTTAAAGAGACCAAAGAGAGAAACTTAGTAATTTAAATAGGTTGGTAGATATTCGATTTTTTGACAACTCACCATTGCCTACAAACTTGGTGTAAGAGGATTTGAAGAAGCTTGACGAGGCGCCAACTAGCGAAAATACATTTGTATTTAGACTTGATAATGATGATAACGATAGTGAGTTCTACACACATGTCTGATGTTGCAAGTAAAAGCAAGTCGATAGTCAAAACATCGACACAACATATGAGCGGCATACCGACGATGCCGATACTGACGGTCACTCTGAGCGTCGATATAAACATTGGAAAAGTCCATATGAAAATACCGACGGCCAAGTGACCATCGCTATGACCATTTAAAACGGGTCATCGGGATGTCTTGCGGTCACCGGTATGGGCATCGGTATATGCAACAATATATGCATCGGTATAAGCATCGGTATAAGCGTCCATAATTTACTGGAAATTACCGACGCCCATACCGACAGGTATATCGAGGCCATGTTCTAAACATGTTGGGAACCCGAGAGCAAAACTCAACATTTTGCGCTTTTTTTACACTCAGTACTGCTTGC